>JAOTAY010000191.1:30627939-30639920 GCA_025629805.1 Erythroxylum baracoense | reverse complement strand
GAATAGTGGAACACTCAGACGAACTCTGAGGACTGGACGTAGCCCACGGTTTGGGGTGAACCAGTATAAAAATCGCACTGTCTATTCTCTACTCTTTACTTTAGTTTACTATGTTGTTAAAACTCTTAGAGAAGTAATTTGCGATTTATCCACGTAATAAGTTATGATATTCTTCTAATAAGAAAGAAAAGTTTTATTTTCGAGATTTTATATAAAAAAGGAGGATACACCATTCGACCCCCCTTCTTGTGTATCTAGTTTCTTAAACTTAAAGTCTTTACTAACATGTGATTTACTTCATGCTTGTCCTTAACCACATTAATCTCTTTACTCTTTACTCTTAACTTAAATAGGTGATGAATCTATGAATGGATTTAATAAATTAATCAAATCATTCAAGACTCTTCATTATTCTTTCAATTGCAAAATTTGTTAATTTGTTAGGAATTTACTTATTATAGTCATGCTATAAAACAATTTAATTCAACTCTACAATCCTTTAAACTTTAACTTAATCCACAAAATTCAACCTTATAAATAAAATGAACATGCACGAGTAAGATGCTTCAAATTTCAAACATTTTTAAAATCCTTATTAAAAGAAAAGTAAAACATTGACTTTAAAATAACATAGGATCAATTAAAGGTTTGTTTGAAAAGTCACCTAATCGTTTAATGTAAAAGTAAACATCTTGTTATAAATACTCCCAGTTACTTAATTAGATCACCATTTTAAATGACTACAAGCACCACTTTTGATTTTTATTCTCTGTAATTAGTTTAGAGTTAGCGAGTGAATTTATTTAATCTTAATTTATTCATGCACTTATTTTTTCTTTTTAGTGTGATGTCGAAAATGCTTAAAAGGAATTCTCTCCTAACTCGATTGTAGATCTAAATTGTATAAAAGTACTATAGTTCAAGTTATGTATTCATTTAAAAATTAATGAACCAAATTAAAATTAACTTCATCATCAATTCTTATGACAATTGACCTGAACAAATTAAATCACAATAACAAATAAACTAATAATGAATTATCTTAATCAATATTCTTTCAAAGTTTAAAACTTTCCAAAATTATTATCTATTAAGTTAATTATAATAAAATTGGTAAGCATATGTAAGTAATTTCCTGTCTTATGCTTAAGTTGGTCCCTAATGTACATTATTAATAAGATAGACAAAAAACTAGAAAATAAGGGGGAAAAGAGAAATTAGGATACCTAGTACTCCTCTGATAATAAAAGGCTCTAAAGCTACAATCTAATAAGTACAAATTGGCAGTGTATCACGATTTTACAATAAAATTAAAAACATTAAATCACATTTGAATTTGTGACTTTAAACTTATTTTAACTTAAAACATACACAACAACATTAAATCATGTAAACATTTATAAAAATTCATGTTAAAGATTCCTTAAGCTATTAAACTGAAATAAAAACAACTAAATCATTAGCTGGCCTCAAAATAAAGACTTCTTTGTAAGTCTTTTAACTGGTCTTCTTACCCAAGCTCTTCATCTTGACCGATCCTTAAATGAAGGTTTAATTCTCATTTTCTTTGGTCTCTCAATCTCCTTCTAATTTCTTCCCCTACTTATAGGCTTGTTAGATTCTAAATATGCCATGTAATCCATTAGAATAGGGCTATCCATCTCCCTTTCTATCCTCATGTGATATAAGTCTCCAATATATATTTTATGATTATTTCCTATATAATATGAGAAATTTCATCATCTTTTTGTGATAAAATCTAACTAAATCATTTTTAGCTTGATTTTTAGATTATTATGCTTGAATTTTGATGTTTTTATAGTATATGGTGCTTAAAATGACTTATATTTTATTTTGGGTCCTATTTCAGTCCCTCAAAGAAGAAAGAATTAATTTGGAAACATGTTGGTCAAGTTAGAGCAACTTTGTTAGATTTTAGGCTAAGGACTCAAAATATAATGCAAACACAATACCATGTTCCTATAGTGTTCTTAAATACAATATTATATTTTTAAGAGAGTTTGCTACATGAACAACATGGCATAAATACACACCCATATTCCTATCGTGTTCAATACTATGTCATTCTATTTCTCCAAGCATTTGCTAATATGGTACCATATTATGCATATATATGTCAATACGAGGGAAAAAAAGTCTCGTATTTTTGACCCATAATCATCGTAATTGTTATAAAAAAGTTTTTAAAAGGTAGGTTAAGCTACACAAGATCCAATACGGTTTTGTGTTTGACGTATGCTAGTTTGAATTTCTAAGATTTTATGTTCACAAGAGAGAGGGAGAGAGGGGATGGAGAAAGAAAGGGAATTTGGTTAGAATGTAAGAAAAAACAATTAGAAGAAAAAGAAGAAGAAGAAGATGAGGCTAAAAAGAAAACAACCTTGTAGAAAAACTAAAAGATTAATTAAGAATATTCAAGATTTAAGATTTATATAAATTAATCTTATTTCTTTTGTTCTTTTTTTTGTTTATTGTAGGTCTTTTGTTTAAATATAAAGTAATTGGCATATAGATCTAGGTGGGATGAATATTAGACTTATTATTTTGCATTGATTTCTTTCTTATTTGGTTCAAATTACCAGGTTTTAGGGATTGTACACCTTTCTTAATGAGATTAGTTAGTGAAATATAACGTTAGGTATTCACCTTAAAAAGGAACTCACGATTGGAATCTTAAGATTGCCCTTTTTTTTTCTTCTCCTTTCATTTACTTGAAGATAATTGTTTATTGTGCTTCATATTCACCACCAAAAAAATAATCTAAAAAATAACCAAATCACTAAACTCAAAGTATGGGGTAAAATATGCCCTAAGTTTGAAAATTATGACATTTATGGAAGAAATTTATAGTAATCAAGGTTTAAAAAGATCAGGTAGGTCTAAATTTTATTAGGAAGTAGTTTAGAGATATTTGAATCAAAGAGACCAAACTATTTGAGAGAAATTTGATAATAATGAAAGATGCGGTTTAAGTTAATGTTTAGCGTGAGGCTATGTGGAACATTGTAAATTAAATTCAAACCTAATTTTGACTTCTAAAGGGAGACACAATCATGTCTTTAGGCTTAGTTAGTCAAATAATCTTCGTTCAAGACCATATCCCTTGTTTAGATGAAATTCTACCCCTCTTGCTGCACTCTATTCCCTATTTTTTCAGTATCATTTTTCATACTTTTGTTCCTTCTACCTAGAAAAATATATAAAAAGAAAATAAAAAATAAGAATATTTTTTCAAGGTGATTATAATTTAAAGAAGTCTGAATATTAAGAACTATAGTAAAATAAATAGAACCAAAAAATACATAGTTATTCTTAATTAGAAGTATTAAATGAAAATCCAAAGTTCTTAAAAATTAATTTTAGCTAGGTGCTTTATAAGCAGGAGGAAGAAATAGTGAGCCATTTACTTTTTGAATGCTTATATACCTCAAATTGTGGGTACATATCATAAGATTAACTATTATATCTTTTCCATCCACCACTTCGCAAGACTTGATACTATAGTGTTGTAGGCATCACAAGAAGAAAGGAATGGACTAGATAGTTATGAAGTTGGCTTTGAATGAACTAATTGACATCTTATGGATGGAAAGGAATTAGAGAATCTCTACTAAGGAGTCAAGAGATTCCCAATGCCTAACTCTAATAACTATCAACTCTATAAAAGAGTAGTTAATCGCACATCAGAGGCAACTAGTATACAATTAGGACACTACACTAGAATTTAATACCTTAGTTATATATACCTAGCAACAATTAAGAATTACAAAGAATGAAGGAATCATAATGTAATTAAAGATCACTTAGCAATAGCTAAATATACACGCAAGTTAACAAAGATCACTTATAGAAGCATAAAGCAAAGAAGTTTAGATCTAATTCTTCTTGGAGTAATCCATAGGCATATAAAGTAAGGTGTCAACCAACAAGGAAAGTAATGTTGTTTAGAGAAAGGACATGCAAGTCTAGATTTATCAAAAGTAGAGTATGTATGCAAGGAACAAGGACTAGGAGTGTATGTTATATGTGGATAGTTAAGAACCCTGGCAATTAAGAGCCACAATATTTTAAAAGATGGACTACATGTTTCCTTGAAATATGATAGAATAATAGAATTTTGTATAAGTAAAAATTTTGATCATACTTAAACGGATGAATTACATTTTGTTTTCTTTTACAAAAGTTCTTCTTTTCTTTCATTTAGCTACATTGCTTATTTAATATCAATTATATGATGTTCATTTAGATTTGTGTATATAACAAATGAAGGTCTCATTCCTTTAGTAGTTAAGCTTTCTCCTCCTCATATCATCTTTTGCATCTATGGCCCTAAATCATATGCCCTTTTGTTATCCTTTTTTTATATGTTGCAATACCCCAATACATCTTGCTTACCAATACATCTTGCTTTACAATTTCTATACATAATAATATATTTTAGCATTTATTATGTTAATACAATAATAATAATTATCATAATAAAGAGAATGAATTCTATCATTTGAAGTGCTGAAAATGATCTCTTCTCCTTTCATTTTCTCCTTTTTTTTTACCTTTTTTGGTTCCTTACAACTATTCATATTAATTACCAATACCACTCATTTAATTTCAATTCCATCTTACTTGACAAGGATCCCTACCCACTTATTTGATAAAATTGGGGAACTTACTATTCTAAATTCTTATTTGAAGTCGCCAATTGATCAATCTTCAACTTTAATCTTTCAAACCAATTAGAAGCCATATGAACTCCTAAGCTAGTTTTCTTTCTTGTTGTGTTGGGGGTCTTTATTAGAACTATAGGTCTTACTTGGTCTTGAATTTGCCCCAGTTTCTTGGTTTCTCCAACCAAATTTTGGATAATTTTGCCACCTTAAATTATATATGTTGTTATAGGAATTGTTCTATTGTTATTGGTAGTTCCCAAAATAGTCAACATTTTTAGTATACTTGAAAAAGGGACTACCAATTTGATAATCCTTTTTTCTTCCTCCCTTATGCAAATCACAACATAATGCTTGAGTTAGTTGCTGCTCCACTCAGATTATCAATTTTTCTCGTAAGTGCTTCCACCTAAACTACTAATATGGTGATGATATCCATATTGTGTACCCTTATGCTACTTAATTACCACTAGTAATTTTTCACTTCCATCTCATCTCTAAGATAGATTTTGGAGTTTTAATGTTTGAGGTTCCCCCACTGCTACATCAATCATTTGCTTTGTCACCTAGTCCAAATCATTATAAAAACTCTTAGAACTACAACCATTTAGGTAGACTATAGAGTAAGCACCTTCTAAGTAAAATTTTTTATCTCTTTAATGACCAATAAAGTGCCTCATTATCGTGTTATCTATAGGTGAATATGGCACCCCTTAGCTGTAGAATCCTAGTTAGTGTGATGCATTGGCCAAGACCTTCTTTACCAAATTGTACTATATTGTAGTTGAAGTTGCAAGTAAGTTATGGCTTAGTATAGTCTAACATCATATTATGCTCTCCTTTTATTTTATTAGATTGTTGAATTTTCCTTTATTTGAGCATTTAAAGAAACATCTAACTTATTTCTAAATCTTCTTTAATAAAGTTAAAGGAATCACTTCTCATCATACATTAAACTTCAACAGTTAAAATAATTGGTGTTTAGGTTATGGGGGTTTTTTGTTTGGTTTGATATAAGAAACTAAAAATAAAACTAAGCTAATGAAAACATATTAAAGAAAACAAGAAAAAATTATGAAAGCGATGAATTTGTTAGGGACCTAGTTCTTTGGTTCAATCTCAGCCTACTTCCAATTAGACATAATTCATTAAATTGTTGTCTTCACACATCTTTTTGAAATATTGGTTGTAGATTAACAACAAGCTCTGTTATTCCCAATTTTTCCTTAGATCATAGTTAATTAAGAAGAGTTTGTTAATTAATCCTAGCTATCGAATAACCTTGGAGATGCTTTCTAAGTTTAATCGAACAATAAGTTTATAATTAAAATAAATTGAACAGTGAAGAATTTTATCAAATAATTAGATCAGAAGAATTTCAAAATTAGTTTTAACTTGTAGCTTATTATTGATGACAGTTTATGTTATATTGAAATATGGTGTTAAAACCATGTATTTTAAAGTCAAATTTGAAGGTAATTATTTTTCTTTTGATAGGATTTGTTTAATAAACTTTTTACTGTTAATAACCTTTTGTTTAACTGAAATTTGTGGTATTTATACAAAGGGGATGAAATGAGCTATCCTGGTGGTAAGGCAATTTGGTTTGCTTCCCCTTAGATATCAAATCTAATAGTCTTGGGGAAAATTATGTCTTAGTAAGGAGAGTCTCTGGTAAATTATATCTTATATAGGGATGGAAGCTAGTATTATTCATATGTCTTTTGGTGGAAAGTCTTTAATTTTATTTCAGATGAGATGGTGAATCAGACTTTTGAAGATATGGTAGAGATATTGGAAAACTAGTCGTGATCCAATCACAGGCATAATGAAAAATAAATAAATTTTTACAGTTTCTCAATTGGATCTCTTTAATTGAATAACTTAAAATTATGAATTATAAATAAAAGGGTTGAAACATACCTAATTTAGATTCTTATATAAATTTTTTTCTCAAATTGTCAGCCACAAGCTATCCACGTATCTAGCCTTTAACAATATCTATGGAGTAGAGAAAAAGAACTCAATACTTGGGAGGAAAGGGTAGGAGTGCTAGCTCCCTTATGCCTTCCTCCTAAATGTGAAGAAAGACAAAAGAATTTCTTTCTTAATTTATAACTTTAATTATAATTATTTTAATAAAATCAACTCTCTAATATTAGATTTCAAAAGTTTCTCAAACTTCACAATTAAGTAGAACTTAATTTAAATTGAATTTTCTCTTTTTTAACTATTCCTTTATATGTGACCATTAGGTTCCTAATATGTGGGCAATGATTATAAATTATAATTTTATACATAATTAAAATTAGAAAAATTTAAATTCTTTTAATTTTTCTTTAATTCTTGTATTAAACAATTTATAATCATAGTTAAAATTGACGTCTATCAACATGTCACGACTACTCAAATATTAGAAATGTCAAAATTGTTTGATTGAACACGTCCATGTATAGTTATGATGTATAATTTAATTTTTTCATCATTTAATAATCTAATTAAACATAGGGTGTAGAATTAATGTCTACTCTTTTAAATCTAATCATGCTTGTTCTTTCTAATTAGTAATTAATTTATATTGATATTTGATAACATCTTTTCAAATCTCAATTCACTCTGGCTAGAGAATTCCTTATATCACTGCTAATCAAGAACAATAAAACATTCTCACTGATTACTTTAGAGTGACAAATACTTTATTGACTTACTCAATTATCTCCATATGGTTTATAGTATATCTAAATATTACCGATTAAGCAACTATAAACAGAATAGGTCATAAATAACATCAAAATATAATAATTCCTACATGAGATACTTCGGTGATCTCAAATCTAGGGGTTGATTATACAACCATCATAATACGGAAATCCATATAGACATTAAGTAATATTCCATTTTGGATCCTCATAATCGGGCTAATTAGTAAACTTATTTCTTAATAAGCACCTACAATACTTTAATTTATGAGATCAATTACTTTCTTTATAAGAAAGAAATATAACATGTGCTAGTTTTAATGTTTCATCAATATCCCATCTTGATGAAATCACAAATAAGAACAATTTAGAAATAATAAATAAAAGTAAATTGAATATCATCATAATTTCAATTGCGCAGTAATAATTTCAAGGATTTTACTTTTAAAATTAAAATAAAAGTATAATTAATAAAATATATAAAGATAAATGGTGCTATAATTAATTATGTCACAAAATCTACAACTAATCAATTGGATATAAGGCATAAACTAATAATCTCCCATTTGCAATAAGCCAAATACTTAAGTATCTTAGACTATATCAACATGTCATGATAATGCTATTGCTAGGATAGTGGTTTACTGAGAGAGTTCTACAGCCTTATTTCTAGTGAGGACTTTTCTAAATCTTACAACTCTCTTCTCATTATCATTGTAATTAAGTAAGACTATTTAAATACATACGTAGTTCTTTGATGAAACGTTAGCTCTCTTCGCATACACAATGCTCTAATGTTCTATAGTATGTTATTATTTCAACAATACAAGGAACTATATTAAGTTTATTAAAGAACTTATTGATCCAAATAGTCATTTCCACTAAATAAAAGTTATATTATGTCTTTCCACAAAATTGTGCACCGCAAATAAGAGCTAATAAATAGACGACAATCCTATAGAAAGACATCACGACCCTTGTGGAAAAAAAATGATTTGCTGAGATGGAAATAAAGATATCAAATTTTTGCCAAGATAACTAGAAATTCCAACCAATAAAAACCCCAATGAACCTAAAAAAAGTATAAAGGCCCAGTAGAAATTAAATAGTCATTTCCACTAAATAAAAAATGTATTATGTCTTAATCAACAATGATGTTAAAGTGGAACCTTTTCAATCTCAAATTAATATTGTTTTAAGTAAATATACCTTAATAAAGATTTACTTCTAAAATTAAGACCTATATGACCATGAGCTCAAACATTAACTCATATATATAATAATATACGCATCTCATACTTCATAAGTATTAGATATCTCAAATACTAAACACCTTCAGTATATTATTTGTATACTTACGTAGAATAGTTAAATAAATTTTGTATCTATCTCTATAGATCTAATTCCTCTAATTAAGTTGTTAATTTTTCATATCTAATAAGAGTTGTTTTTAAACAATCATATCTTTAACAATTAAAAACATTAATCTTTTTCTCTATAACCCATATATCTATTTATACTCTTACTGAAGAGTGCAACTACACTACCATTAACCTTCTTATAGACATAAAAAACCTACATTCGTCTCCAAAACAAACACTTTGAAATCATTATGAAAGTAAATCTTTCAAAATCTCATAATCTTTCAATTATACATCAAATGTATCAACAAAGAAAACAAACTTTTTAACATTCATCTTACTCCCACTATAGATCTTGAGAAACATTATCCTATAAGTACACAATGAAAAAACACTTTATTTAATTAGTTTGTAAGATTATATCCAACCTTTTAGATATCTCACAACCTTTTATTATTTGATTTTGTTATAAACTTAATGGATAATATATGATTCACCTAAGCATCACATCATAAAATCACTAGCTTCAAAATTTTCAAAGTCCTGCCATATCTAATATAAAATCTTGCTAATTGATTTAATTAGTATTTTCCAAGGTAAGTTGTTGTACTAGACTTAGCTATAGAGGAAATAAATATTATACTATACAAAATCTCATATTGTAATTTTCTCCTTAAATAAATCCATCTTATTATGAAAATTTAGTTATGGAGGTATTTGCTAATGAATCTCATTGTCTATAAATAACTAAGAAAATTTAAAGCTCATTTAGTAAAGAAACATGATGAAATCCCCTTTTAATACTTATAAAATCCACTTTGGATTGATGGTAATCTACTCTAAATATGTTTTCTTTCTTATTCTTCATTCTCTCTATTGTCGTAGGCCATTAATTTATATTTCTTGAGCATCTCTCCAACCTCCCTCTTTTTCTCTTAATTTTGTGCTTTTATAGCTTGAAAATTAGGATTTTTGGAATGGACACGATCACCCACATAACTAAGTGCATAACTATGTTCCTCAATCTCACTTCAATTATTTGAAAATTAGGTGGAAACAAGATTTCAAAAAGCTACACAGTGTTGGACATGACCATATCCACATCTACATAGACATGTCTCTCAAGGACAGATGCAATCCTTCAAATTTCAGACTCAATTATGTCCAATTACTACTCCTTTCAACCTATAAAGGCAATTAAGTCCTAAAAATATAATAGGAACGAATTAAGTACCAAAAAACAAATAAAAACTCTCAAATAAGTAAACACAATGTAATAGACAAGAGATTAAAATTATGGTCTATTAAGCATTTATCAAAATTTTTAATAAAACCTAACCAATTTAAATTAATTATAATAAAATATAATTAAAAATAACTTAATTAAATTCTCAAATTCCTAATCTATATTAATCCCAACCATAATCCCTAATTTTTCACCCAATCTCCCTCAAGTCTATCAATCTCCTAAGGTTTCTTTTCATAAGAGTCTTCTACACTAGCCACCTTGTCTTTGTTCCTGAGGTTATTCTACAAGTTGTTTAACAGCTTTGATAAACTATAAACTCTGTCTATGAGCATTTTTTAATCATTTTCAGACTCTAAATGTTGCATTTACTTTGATGGATTTAAAGCATTTTCAACAATTTCTTGAACTAATTGGGTTTACAAGACTTTTTTCCTTGTATCACTTCATTATTTTTCTTAAGCTTAACATGCTCCTCCGCATATTCCAACTTCTGCATAAGTTATTCATTCTATTTTACACATTCAGTTAACTTGGCTCTACTATTATGAAATCACCTAACTAAATATTAACCAAACATGAAGGGGGCGCTTGGTTCATAGAGGGTAATGGGAATGGGAATAAGAATGAATATAGTAAGAAATGAGAATGAATATAATTATTACGATTATGATGGTTGGTTAAGATGAAGGAATGATTATCGTAACCATTGATAGTGGTTGGTTTGTTAAAAATGTTGAGAAATAAAAATTTGTTAAAAATTTGTTATATATCAAATTTTAAATATATTTTAATTGATTATACTTAATTTATGCGCCCCATTTATAATGACAAAATGTTTAAATTAAGGTATATTGCGGTATTTCCTTTCAAATAGCTCTTGAAGAAAAAAATACTCCAATATTTTCTTGCATCAACATATCATTAGTTACATAATATCCTCAAAAATATAATTTAATCATCTAAAATATTATACAATTCATCGATATAACAATAATATTCACCATTCCATTGCTATAGTAAAATCAAGTAACACAGATTAATACAATTTACATCCCTCTGATAATGTAAATGATATAAAATATCACAGCTATACACAATACCTTAACCAAAAGTATTGGATTGATGCAAAATAACCAAGTTAACACTACAAACCTTGTTTGCATCATAACTACAAAATTCCCAATTAATACAAAATAACCTGGTTAGGCAACATTAATTGCATCAAAAGTTCAGAATACTTACAAAAATATTAATATATTACCTCGAATGATTCATAGACTAGAAGATGATAGAGGAATCCAAATACAAAAGACCTTTTTAAATGACTTGAAAAAGCGAACAAAACCTGAACTTTAGTAGGATCATTATAGAATAACAGAGCAGCTTACCAACATCCATTTCATATATGCCAATATTAAGAAGCTCACTGATGAGCTCTTGTATCTTCTCACGAGTTAAGGAATCAGATTTAGACTCCGCAATAAAAGCATTTGTAATAGCTGCATATTGTGAGGCCATTTGTTCACAAATAGACTAAACTTAAGCGTGAAGCTGTCTAACCTTGATTCAATAGTATTTTGCAGTGTTGCTGGCTTTTTCTTCTTGTAAGAACTTTCCCTTCTTAGCGACAGGTTTTTCGCTTTTTTATTCCATGGCTACTTGAAGGAATAGCTGAGGATCCTTGTATATCACTTCAGTGTCTGATGAAGAACACACTATCATATTCTTTGGACTATTAGCCTTAGCACTTGCTTCAGCTATATCCTCAACTTTGAGTCCCGACGCTCTATCTTTACCCACACCATGACCAGTTTTCGCAAATATAGAAATTTAAAGTTCCACATTCCAATTGCATTCTTGTGATTCTGTAAAAAAAGAATTACAAGAAGAAGAAGATTAAAAATGTAATAACAAGAAAATGTTATAATTATGAGAAAAGAAACTATTAAAATAAGAGTTCAATCAACTTTTGAGTTAGATGTCCTTA
>JAOTAY010000191.1:30561456-30623093 GCA_025629805.1 Erythroxylum baracoense | reverse complement strand
TACAACCACACATCCATCTCAACATTCTCATCTCCGCTACTTCAAACTTTCGCACTTGCGCCACCCTCATAGGCCAAAATTCAGAGCCATAAAGCATAGCCAGTAGTATGGCCATCCTATAGAATTTTCCTTTCAGCCTTAGTGGAAATTTCTGATCATAGAGGACTCCAGTTACCGCTCTCCATTTCACCCATCCAGCTTGGATGCGATGAATTACATCGCTCTCAACATCTCCATCCTCTCGTATGATAGAGCCTAGATATTTAAAACTATCCATTTGGGTTAGCGCGTGAGTTCCAATATGAACTTCTGGTCCGTCGTCCGCTGAACTCTGTGTAAAATTACATTGCAGCCATGTACTCGGTCTTCGATCTACTTAACCGCAGACCGTTTGACTCTAAAGTCTGTCTCCACATCTCTAGCTTCCTATTAACTTCTTCTTTCGTCTCTCTGACCAATACAATGTCATCTGCGAACAACAAACACCACTGCACCTCATTTTGTATGTTTTGCGTGATGACATCTATTATTATCGCAAAAAGAGACGGGCTTAAAGATGAACCTTGATGCAACCCTATATCCACCGGAAAATACTTTGTATCTCCCACTGGCGTTCGTACACAAATTCTAGCGGCCTCGTACATATCCTTTATAATCCTGACATAGGTACTATTAATGTTCTTCGCTTCTAAACATTTCCAAATGACTTCTCTTAGCACACTATCATATGCCTTCTTTAATTCAATAAAGACCATATGTAAGAAGAATTATCATAAAATTATAAGAAGAGTCTTAGGAGTGGACGTAGGCATGGATTGTTTACAGAACCACTATAAAATGGTTTATATTCTTTTTTATTTTCTTCAAATTGTTGTTTAATTGACTTATGCTAAGTAATTTTATCATCATTATTTATATTGATTATTGTTAATTGAGTAAAATGGTTAGAAAAATTATTGAATTCCATAGACACCTAGTTAAGACCTTTTTGGATTCCATTACGGGCTAACAAGTGGTATCAGAGTGGATTCATTAGGCTAACATTTATAACGAAATTCTATAACAAAGATCATAATAGCATATTTTGGAGCATCATCATCATCATTCAACCAAGAGGGATAAAACATTAGTAGAACATTTTTCTTTGATAAGAATGATTACCTTTGTTAGAAAACTAGAATCATATTCTTTTTAATGGCTAAAAGTGCAAACTTATGAATAACAATTTTAAATAGTCCCTTTATATCTACGAACATAGATAACGAAAATATCCCTAAACTAAAGGAAAAATGACAACCTCAAGATAAGAGATTAATTTCGTTAAATAGTAAGGTCATACACATCTTATTTTGTACATTATGAAGAAATAAATTTAATAAGGTCTTTATGTGTGAAATGACTTTATGACAATTAGCATACATTAGAAATTACATAAGAGGGAACGAATCGAGTAAAGGAAAGCAAAGTTGGCATATTAACACATTAACATGGTTTCAAATGAAGCATAATGAAAGTATATCTAATATGTACACTAGGTTTATTAATATTATTAATACACTTACATGTTTTGAAAAGACTTACACTAATGTTGAAATGGTAAGAAAATTACTTACTGTACTTCCAAAGACGTAAGAAGCAAAAGTGATGATTATACAAGAAGTTAAAGATCTAACAATACTACCATTGGAGGAACTTATAAGATCTCTCTTGACATATGAAACGAGATTTTAAGAGATAGAAGAAAAAATGACACTTTCAAAGAAAAAGAACTTAGCATTTAAAGTATCAAAGGAAGAATCGAGCGCAGAGGAAAAGATTTCAACTAGTAAAAGCGATGAAGAAGACATTGAATTAATCACTAGAAAATTCAAGAAGTTCTTGAACGGAAAATTTTCTAAAAGAAAGGATTTCAGGGAAGATAAAGGTAATTTAAAACATAAATTCTCTAACATTATTTGTTTTAAATGTAAAAAATTCGATTGCATAAAATCACAATGCCCCCTACTCAAGAATGATGACTAGTATGAAAGAAACAATAAGAAAGAGAAGAAGGACAAATATAAGCAGAAAACAGTTAAAGCCTCAATTTGAGATGACACAAGTATGAAAATGAGCAAGTGGAAGGAGAGATAGCTCACAGGTGCTTTACCATTATAAACGATGATGAGGTAATATCCAACTCCAATTATGTAATAGCGATGATAATGATTTGACATATGATGATCTAGTCAAAAAGTTTCAAAATCATGTGTAAGAAAAAGGAAGAAATTATCTTCCAAATTCAAGGAAGTTCAAATACAGTTGGATACATGCATGAATGAAAATACAAATATAAATAGTAAATTACACAGTATTAAAGAATCCAAAATTGTGATTATTGATGACAATTATGACTTGGATGCATTAAAACATACAAATGAAATATTGAACAGGAGGTTAATGCCCTCAATAACTCATTGTCCAAATTTATAAAGAAAAGTAAAAAATAAAAAATATTTTAGGAGCTCAAAATAATTCCAATAATAAGCATGGAATATGATACAACCATTACACTGAAGTTAATTTTAAAAACCATATTTATCAATAGAAAATATTTGCATAGCAAAAAATTATTGTGTACTGTGACAAACGAGTATTAAGCATCCACATCTAAGCATCCACATGCATATGTCACATCCATAATGAGTAATTCTAAAAGCAAGCAACATGCTTTCATATATTGTTAACAATCTTTGCATAGAGATCAAAAATTTTAAGGGAAGAATAGACATAACTTCTGAAATAACATTGCAAAATCATTCATAATCAAGTATTTTGTTCAAAGTTGGTATCATACATATAGTCACAGTGGCTCATTTCACTAAAAAACTATTCAACACATTTAATGTTCAAACTAAAATTTTTCATTATGCTTACACACATAAAATAAGTAAAACATTTATGCGTCATCATCACTCATATAATATGTAATGTTATCTTTATGATAAGTATGGATATGTTAATAGATTTTATTTTATGAAACAAAGGATAGTAAGTAAAACTTTAAAAGAAGAGAGTTTAAAAAAAGAAGACTAACAACGAAAGACAAAACTCATTTGGGTACCTAAAATGCAGAAGATTTGATAAGTTATGAACATTGTTGCTTGATCACCAAAATTAAACAAATGAATGTTGTTCTCCAACTTAAGTAACAACGGTTACATTGGCATTAAAGCGAAAGAAAGGTGACAATGTTGGACCTTTTCAACGTGAACTATTTAGGGATGGCAATTTCGGCCCGGCCCGGCCAGTTTTTGGCCTGAGTTTGGCGGGTCATGTGGCCTGGCCATTTTGGACAAAACGACGTTGTTTTGTATTTTTTAAAATTAAAAAAAATATAGACCAGTTGGAATCAGCCCGGCCCGGCCCGCCCGTGGCCCACCGGGCCACGAGCCAACCACGGGTCGGATGTCCCGTCGGTGGGTCAAGCCGCGGGCCAGCCTAGCCCATTGACATCCCTAGAACTATCAGACTATACTTTCAAGAGGGCTTTGAAAAAAATAACTAAAAGAAAAGCTTTCGTGGAGATGGTCCTGAAGGAACAGTTGAAGGTGAGTTTGCAGTTCTAAGTGGGGTAGGAAATCCTTTACCTTCTTAAGCCCCCACCAATCTATCTAGCAGTTTTGCAGCTTTGGGGTATGTCAGAAGAGTCTTTTGAAAAGACTGAGAGAATCCAGTTGCAATAATGGTCAGATGAATCTCTCCATTATAACGATCATCCACAACAACCCCGAATATTATTTTTGCTGATGGATCAGCCAAACTTGTTACCACCTGAAAAATGTAGATGTCAAGCCATCAGATTGTAAGAAATGAATATAATTCTACATGGTACAATTTATAACACTTCTATGGCTTCAAATAATTCAAGTGGCCGGTCCATGAAGATTTGCAACCCTTATTTACATTAGATTGGTTATGGCCGTATATTGAACCATTTAAATGAAGGCATGACTGAGAAAGGACCATATGTGGAACTAAGAGCGAAGTGTCAATGCTATGAATCAGAGGTGAGAACTAAACGGTACAACTCAAGCCTAACATCCATAGCCATGAAAATCCCTTCTTTTAACGAATTAACAGATTTAATCAAGAATTCCTGCCCAATTATTATTCCTCGTTACCTAAGGTAAGAAATCAATGATATGTGTAAATTCAAAACAAAAAGGTATGATTCTAGCAATATGAACAAGGGTAAGGAGAACTAACAAACTCAGAAACCCCGTTCTCAAAAGGGTGTTAATTGACCTATGCTTGCCTAGTTTGAACATTTGTAATTCTCAATGTTTTTGATATGGACATGAATTTCTATGGAAAGTAAGGTGATAAAGTACCTGGGACACTCTATTCACTTCTTGCAATGTTATGTCTTTTCCTCCAGTAATATTATAAACTACCCCAGTTGCTGACTGGATAGATGATCCAATCAAGGTGGCCAAAGTAGCTTGTTCAGCTACCTCTTCAGCTCAATTTTTTCCAGACGACACCCCAACTCCAAGCATTGCAGTGTCGGATTCTTTATGTTAGACATTTTTCCCCTAAGGACAATTTTGTCAATTTTCCATTCAGTGGACAGTTATTAATTGTAATTTAGTTTCTAAATAAATCACCGGTTAAGTTACGTAATTTGATCCAGATAAAGATAATAAATTGGCCCAATAAATTATCTACATTAATGGGTCGAAGTTCGGGTGAAAAATGGATCCTTTTCAGTGCGGACCTGGACCGTATCAGCCTTGTGATGGGGAAGCCCGATATGGAAGCTTTTATATATATATATATATATATATATATATAAGGGGGAGGGGGTCTCCTGTAGTTACTTAAGTAATTCACGAGCATTCAGAGCTTTGACCCATTAAGAGTGCTCGTGTATTAAGGAAACTATAGAAAGGCCTAGATCTCAAGCCGGTGAACGTTTTATATAGAAGTCCCGAAGAGATTCAAGCTTGTTTGGCAGCTGAAAAAGGCTTTTAAAGATTGGATGGAACCAAATCAGGTATTCCGCATTATCTTTATTTTTAATCCTTTCACGTCTGATCCTGGGGGCGTAATAAAGCCTGCTCTACACGTTACACGTGATATCAGAGAGGTTACGTGACTGGATTGGCCAAAATGAAGATTTTTAGTGTTATATCTTTCGTGCTTCTCTATCTTGATTTTCGCTTCATTTCTGGTTATTTGGCCCAAAAAAATTGCATGGAAGTGGTTTAAATCTAATTTGCCACAAAAAAAGGTCAAAACGGGCCAAATGGAGCAAAAAACAGAGCTTCAGGTCGCCGAAAATTGCCCCCAATGTCGGGCGCCCGACCTCGCTACAGTAGCGAGGGTGAGGCGGTGTGATGGACGCGTGCGACGCAAACGCCAATCGCGCACCGCCGCGTGGCACACGCGTAGTGTTGCCCATAGCCCGACGCATGTCGCGCGTGGCGAGCCACGCAGGGGCTGACGTCATGCTGACGCCAGCCGTATAGACATGAATAGTGACCAAAAAAACACAAAAATTTCAAATTTCCCGTAAGGATGCCCCGGGGTGTTTTGGGTCAGTTTCTAGGTCCGGGAAATTTATAAAGTGATTTTTTCCATTTTTATGGATTTATTACATTAGTAATAAAGTAAAGTTTAACTCCAAAAAGGAATTAAGGTATTCCAGATCCGATTTTAAGTACATTTTTATGCTTCGGATATCACATGAGAGAGATACTTCAAATTTTCATGTCTCGGGTCTCATATTTAGGATTCAGGATCGCATGATGCTAATCGGAAAAGGAATTTAGACATTCTAAAGTTATTTTTAAGTGAATTTTCGTGCAACGAACTTGCCATAAGGGAGATACATGAGGTTCTTGTGTCTCATATGGTTAGTTCGGTATTAAGTGAGGCACGATAGTCACTCTACTGAGATTTTTCTGCTAAGAAAGTCTCAAATGAAGTTTTCAAAGAATGTCTTCAGCACGGGTGTGTGACAATGAGACTGTACATTCAGGTTTTGCATTTATTAAAGTTACATTGTCTCATACCATATGCCCATAAAGAATGTGAGGATGACATAAAGTTGTATCCCTTGTGTTAGTGGACTTTTGGGATACTGACGAGAATGTAGTCACCAGAGTGGCCTTTCAAGTCAGTATTTTGGATTGTTCTATTTACATGTTTGGGGACGTCTCTGATTTTATGTTGGGCTATTCTGCCCAAAGGTGTTGGCCTTACATAACGTTTTAAGATGTGCATAAAAGCATATGATGGAGGAAAACTGTTGCTTAAATGATCTATTCACCCAAAGGTGGTAGTATCGTGAGAGTTGACGGTTTATACTTTGATCGCTTTTTTTATGCTGGAAGTCTAATTGCATATATTATGTATTCAGCCCAAAGATGTTTCATAATATGTGTGATTGGATTTTTAGGAAAGATGTTTAATGGCTTTCAGTATCGTTGTTATTCTACATTTGTGTTGATTTAATCAAAGTTGTAAAGAGTCACTTTTTTCGGTCAATAAAATCAGTGTCACCATTGAAACTCTGACCGGTTTCAATACCAGAAGTAGATAGAGGATGTATTAAATGCTATGGAAATAGGTCATCTCCATCTACATCCATGAGCTCGAAAGCTCATGAAGCAGCCTATTAAGCTAAGGATCGGTCTAACATATCATGTTTGATGATCATTAAGAGATCCGAACCTAACCATCTGCTTAGTGAACTTCTAAACACAGACATAGCAAAGTCATTTTTTGAAAATGTCTCCTTGAGGCACACAGTCTTCTTATCTAGTATTGAGACAAGTGCCTCGAATAAAGAATTGATCCCCATAAAGTATAAGGGAAGAAAAAGGGGGAGTGAGGAGTACATGTCAAGAATGATTCTTCTTCACTGGAGACCAAAGATGTAAGACATTTCTTTTCCTGATGTCTTCATAAGGCACCAGACTCTGAATACACTCCCTTCAGAGTTCAGTATTCTAGTGAAGACATATTAATGGCAGGATGAGGAATGGTACTTTAATACTTTGATTTTCTATTGCGTTGCTGAGGGGGAGAACCTTAAGTTTGTTACTCCTACAGTCCTTGAAGCAACTAAATGGAAGGCAAAGATGAAGCACACTAAGATTAAAGGTAGAAAGATTGAATTTTCTCCACATGTTGATGCTAGTCGATTCAGTGTTGGTGAAGGTCCCAGGGATATAAGGAAACCAGCATTATAAGGCATAGAAGGAAAGACTGTGACTATCAGATAACTTCTTGGCTTGTCAATTATGAATCTAATTGCGATAGTCACATTAAGTACTTGGTGGCTATATAGTGGAGTATCTGATCAAGGTGCTTCCACTGTGCAAGGTATTCATATCCAGGATAAAGCCAAATAAAGAGAAAGGAGGAACTGATGGTTGACATCAGTGAAGAATTGGAAGTAATGTCTACAAGGGATGTGTGTACTGAATCTTATAGCAAGGTTCATTTAGGTTATCACACGACACATTCTTTATATGATCTTTGGATCAATTTTGGACAAAGGAGGTTGACGTTTTGTATTTAATACTTCTGTTGTATAGTTGTGTTTAATATAAAACATACTTGTACAACTTTCTTGTCATATGGTTTGTATAGAACGTATCTTACCTTGTATTAGATATATGCTTCTTCGTATCTTGCTGAACAAGTCATGAAATGAAGGACCCTGATGAAGGAAAAGTCATACATTGTGTGGCATAAAAGTTTAAGCCACATTTCCAGAGCTAGGGTTGAGAGATTGATCAAGGAAGGCATTCTCTCAATTCCAGATTATGATGGTTTGGGACCATGTGTTGACTATTACAGGGGTGAGTTGACTAATAAGGAAATTGAGGTCAACTTACGTTTTTGACTTGTTGAGTCTGATACATAAGGATATTAGAAGACCTTATACAGTTGCATTAAGCAATTCTAAAGAATTATGACATTTGTCATGATTATTCCCATACAGTTATGTGTTCTCGCTTAAAGACTGAAGGTTGAGAGAACCAATTGGGAAAATTCGTGTAGAATGTCAGGTTTAACCGTGGAGGAGAATATCATGGCAAACATGGTGTTTCAAGACTTAAAAGGTCCAGTTGCTAGACATATAGAATCGATTACAGTCTTGAGCAAAATAGTGTGTTGTCGAAAGGCATAATTGCACCCTAAAGGACTTGAAAAAGTCAATACGGAACAAGACTAATCTACCTGAATATCTAGAAGTGTGAAAAACCAGTCTCACACATATTAGTGTATGAGGCTGCCCTACCGAGGTGGTATAATCCTTATAAAGAAAAATTGCATGCTCATTATGCTCATTGCTATTTAGTGAGATATCCTGACCACTCTAAAAGCTATAGATTCTATTGTAGAAAATGAGGGAACAGAATAGTGGAATCACTAACATTTAAGTTTCTGGAATACGATGTCTATGATGATGGTGGGTCTCTTGACACTTAGGATGATAACAGGATGGATACTACAGTTGTTATGTATCCGCTACTCATACAGTGAGGTCCAGTGGATTTAGGTCTTTTATCATGCCTGTACAAGGAACAGGAACCCATACCTGTTTACACAGTGGTTCCTGAGGATATAAGATCTAATACAGTTACGAAGATCCACCGGAGTGAGATGACCTGTTATCCCATCTGATATCATAGTCTATTAGGTGAACAGGACTATGATATTAGATATATTAAGAATCCAGTTACTTTTACAGAAGCTGTTTCTGTACCCGCAACAGAATTGTGGTGGCTTGCAATAACTAATAAGATACAAGCCATGAAGCATAGTAAGGTCAGGGAGCTAGTTGATTTTTTAGCACAACTGTAAAACTATTAGTATAAAGTTTAAGACCTAAAGGACTTCAAGATGAAGTTTATCAGTTCATGGACTAGCTCAATTGCTTGATGGTTTACTCAAAGAGAAATGTTAACTTTATTGTTACTTTTCTCACGTACCCTCTTAGGATACATTTTGAGTGATTATGGCAATTGCAGCTTATGATGATCAAGAGTTACATCTGATAGTTGTCAAAACCGCTTTCCTGAATAAAGACCTTTATAAAGTGGTCTATATGGTACAATCTGAAGGATTTTAGGATCCAGAAGGAACTGACATGGTTTGCACATTATGTAAATCAACATATAAGTTACATCAAACCTCCCGAAAGTGAAACCTTGCAACTGATGAGGTTATTACCTTTTTTAGCTTAATGGAAAATAAAGTTAAAAGGTACTTGTACTAGATCAGGGGGAGCAAAATTATCTTTCTATTACTGCATAAGGATGATATATTGCTCACGTCAAATGTCTTAACCATGTTGTATAAGGTGAAAAAATTTTTGGTCAAGAATTTTGACATAAAGGCCCTTGACGTAGCATCTTTTGTCCTAGGTATTTGGAGTCACCAGGACAGATGTTAACATTCATCATACCTCTCAAAAGGTGCATACATTAAGTATATGTTATAAAGGTTTAATACGATTAACAGTAAACCTGTCGTAACATTTATCTCTCATAGTGAGAGATAATCTTTGGCACAGTGACCAAAGAATAAAGTAGAGAGGGAGAGGTCATGAGGAATGTTCAATATGGTTAATAGCCTAATGTATGCTCAGCTATGTACTAGGTAGAACATTACATTTATCGTTTGACTGTTTGGTCGGTATCTGGTTAACCCATATGTAGACCATTGAAATCCAGTCAAGTGAGTGTTAAGATCATTAAAGGAAAGCAAGGATTATATGTTGGCATATAGAAAAGTCAACAGACGAAAACTCGTAGGGAATTCAAATTCAGATTGTGCTATGTGTCCGGATGATCGAAAGTTCACTTAAGTTTACGGTTTAAGGTTGCAGATGGTATAATGTCGTGGAAGTGTGTCAGCCAGACACGGGTAACTTCCTCAATCACGCATGCATAGAGCATGCTACAGGCTGCTTCACAGACGGTTTAGCTCGAAAATTTGATTTCTGAGTTGTCTGTGGTTGATTCAGTGGCTAGACCTATACAGTTGTACTGTGATAATTAAGTTTCTATGTTGTTTAACAACAACATTGAATATCACAGGATCTTAGCATTTTAAGATCAAATTCTTGATCATAAAATAGTTGACATGAAAAAATGACATTATGGTTTGGAGCATTTAAAGACTGATGAACTATAAGTTGATTCTGTAACTAAAGGACTTTACCCACTTGTGTTTGGAACACAAGCATACAGGATGGGTGTTTTGAAGTCCTTAGACACTGTTAGTTAGGGAATTGTTATGTGTGCTCCATATACATTTGTACATTTTGATGTATTATGACAGTATGATGGTTTATCGATAAAGATGATCATTGCTTATCCTTAGTTATATTTGTTATCATACGTTGTCATAATATGTATAGAAGTCTTAAGATTTGTGTTGATCTTAAGCATTTTAAAGGTTATTGGGTATATATGAAGATTGACCTTGAGCTTATGTCATTAGACACATACAGTTTTGTACGGATATATCCTTAAAGTTTGACATGGAGTAGGGGGATATAAGTATTTAATCCCATAAAAGTTCTCTAATGCAGTTTAGCATTCAGTTGGAGAACATAAAGGTTTTCTCTGATGTTGTTTAGCATTCGGTGAGAGCAAACAGGATTTCTTTGATGCAATTTAGTAATACAGTTTAGCATAAAGCTGGAAAAATCGAGACCTATAGATGAAGATGATACATAGTAGATCGTAAAGGTATCATCGTAGTCTACCACACTCCATTTTCCCATTCATGTTAGTGAGGTATTAGGTATACGTGATTATATTAGACCTGTGTCACACATGACACATACATTTGATATTTTTCGGTATCGAAAGCCTTACAAGACAGGATGTAGGACTTCCATTATCTTTGGATTAAAATTTTTTAAAACTCAATCAACTATACAGTAGTGTGACTTAACCGAATTTTTAAGCTGTTTTTAAAAGGAGTCACAGCTGCAATTAATAATTGTCTAAGGGGGAGATTGTTAGACATTTTTACCCCTAAGGGCAATTTTGTCAATTTTCCATTCAGTGGACAGTTATTAATTATAATTTGGTTTTTAAATAAATTACTGGTTAAGTTACGTAATTTGATCCAGATAAATATTATAAAGTGACCCAATAAATGATCTAAATTAATGGGTCGAAGTCCGGGTGGAAAATGGATCTCTTTCAGTGTGGACCTGGACCGTATCGACCTTGTGATGGGGAAGCCCGATATGGAAGCTTATATATATAAGAGGGGTCTCCTGTGGTTACTTAAGTAATTCACGAGCATCCAGAGCTCTGACCCGTTAAGAGCGCTCGTGTGTTAAGGAAACTACAGAAAGGCCTAGATCTCGAGCTGGTGAACGTTTCCTATACAGGTCCCAAGGAAATTCGAGCTCGTTTGGCAGCTTGAAAAGGCTTTTAAAGATTGGATGGAACCGAATCTGGTATTCTGCATTATCTTCATTTTTACTTCTTTCACGTCCGTTCCTGGGTGCGTAATAAAGTCTGCTCTACGCGTTACATGTGCTTAAGTCCATCAATTGGCATTTTCTATAGTAACTTCATTCAAAAAGCCAAAGTTGAGATACGGATTTCTAAAGAATCTACCATGGGAGTACAACAATAGGAACGCAACAACTAAAAGGGGAGCAGGATTAATGCAAAGGATTGACATAGGCCATATCGTTCGGCATGCAAGAACAATTCAAGGAACTGGTGAACATGCTTTGCCAACAACAAGATATTCCTAAGCCAACCAATGGAACAACAACATCCTCAATAGATCAACAGTAACAAGGCACCCTAGGGCCACAAAGAGACCAGCAACATCATCAAACCCAAAGGATTGTCGATGAGAGACAAACTTCATAGTTGTTACAGAATATAGCAATTACGTAATCAGAGGGATTATGTAGTTAATGTAAATATCATAGTTATAGGGATTTAGCATGATTATAGGGATTATTTTCCCAGTTTAAACCTATGTATTCATATATAAATACCTGTAGTATTATTCTAAGCAATACACAGAAAACTTCTTCTCATTCTACAGTTCTCAAAGTATTGCCTGCAAAATTGTGGATTCATAATTAAACGGATTCAAACGGTGGTTCAAAATGGGTGATTCACAAGATGATACATATTGTTTATCCTGACTACACCAAACTTTGTTACTGAGATTTGATTAGTTGATGCTACCAAAAAGTCGCTGAACAGAAAAAGGTCATAAGTTCATAACACAAGTCTTTCATTTTCACCTCTGCCCTCAACACCATCAATAATTATGTGCTCTGCAAGTTCCCTTGAAATTGGTTAATGAGAGGGAACATGGCAATGGTTCCCTTGTGTTTACACTTTCAAGTTGATATACAGTACTTGATTTTTTTTAGATTTTGTTAAGAAATACTCACGTCGTTCTCTAAAATTGAATGTTGACTCTTTTATACAGTACATATGGGTTCATTCTCACAGTGGAAGATTTGTCACCAAACATTGGTGTCCTATGGTGAGTCAAAATATTAACACCATTGTTGCTATAAGTGGAGCAGTATCATGTCATGTCTGTTTTGTAGCACTTTAGATTGTTGTTTGTTTGATTTTCACTGCAGGTACTTCTTTGCGGAAGTTTTTGATTTCTTTCGAGATTTCTTTTTGATGGTTTTCCACATGAACATTATGTTCATGATATTGCCGTTGGCCATACGTTTAAATCACCGACCCTGCTTCCTGGCTTTCATCTACATCACAATCACATCAATGCTTAAATCGTATCCATCTGTAAGTTCTCATTTGTACATAAGAAGTGGGGTTGCCTTAATTCTTTTCCTTGCCTTTGACATTCACATTTTCTGGTTTTGGTTAATAATCTGCAATCTGAAATAATGCAAATAATAATACTTGACTGCAAGTTTCTAAGAGACATTTGCATTATGTTATTATTTTCACACTTTTCTATTTGCTGCTGTCAGTTTTTCTTCCATTTTTAATCATTAATCTTTATTTTAAGAATCTCTGTTCTTCCCTCCCTACATTTTGGTTAACTAGGTTGGGGATTCAGCTCTATACTTGGGGTTGTTGGGCTTGTTTCTTGATGAATTAGCAGGTAATCAAGTATTTTGTTTTGCAACCTTGAATTAGGACTTTGAATGGGGTCTTAAGTCTGTATGGCACGTGATGCAGATATGCAGTTCTCTTTTTTCCTCTTCTGTGGATATGTTGGTGTTTCCCTCCTTAGCCCTGTCATGCACAATTTATGGATTTGGAGGGTAATACTCTCTGCAAAGTTCAGGTGATCAGCCAATTTGCAAATGTTGCCTTTTTTATCATGACTCAAACTGTGTAATTTCAGGGTACTGGGAATGCAAACTTCTACTATGCAACTGCCATGGCATATGCTTGTTTGCAGGTTGGTTTTTGTTTTGCATAATCTTTGTTCTTTAAGATCATTTAAACAAAAGTCAGAGTTCATTACTCTTGCAACTATTTCTAGTCAACTTACTGTTGCATGCAATTTTGCTCATGAGGCTTGTTAAGAGGTTGAACTCAAGAAGAAAGTTGTTCACTGTCATAGTCATGTGGATTTCTCCTAAACATGGTTCTTAACTTTAATTCTGTGCAACTTTTTATATATGCCATGTTTTTTTCTGAAGTTCATTTTCTGGGTTGAGGAAATATTTTCATTAATGTTTCTGAATCATATCCAACTTTTCACTAATCAATATACGATAAACATGGTTAATCAATGAAATACTTTCGATTGGCATGCTAAAATACTTCTTTGAGAATTCAAATAATTTTACATGCATGCAGCATTGCCAGCTTTGTAATATAAACTGAAAAAAATTTTGTGCTCAAGTATTTTTGCCTCTGGCAGTTGATGAAAGAGTGTTTATCAGTATTACATTAAACTTGTTTTATTGTTTGATGCATGCAACAAAGTGCAATTGGCAGTTGATGAAAGAGCGTATATTATTATTACATTAAACTTGTTTTTGTTGTTTAATGCGTGCAACAAAGTGCAGCATTTTTCATTAGAAAGTACGTGAAGGGTAAAAGGCTTTGACTTTCCAATAATTTCACTTATTACGAAAAACTCTTATGGTTTAAAACTATTAAAAGAACACCTTTTGGTAATAATACACTTTTTATTGAATTTTCTCGAGTTTATTTTAATACAGACTGTCATATGATTGATTGTTAAGCAAGTGACCCAGTTTGTATGACTGATTTAACTTGACTTTAATAGCCAATTATATTAAAATAATTTGATAAGAATTTTGTAAATCATTTTTAGTTTTTCTAATATTTTAAAATCATAACGGCGCTTTTTTGAATTAAGTAAAATTATAGTGTAGATTTGTCAAAGTCAATGAACTCCAGTTCATAAGGCTTTCCATTTTGCGAGGGTATGGGAGAGGGATTTTAATTGTACGCAGCTTTTTCTTTGCATTTTTATAACGTAGTTTCTGGGACTCAAATCTGTGACTTTTTGGTCGTAACCTTATTAGTTGCTCCAAGGCTTGCCCTCATAATGTAGATTTGTATCTTTTAATAATTTGAGAAGAAAAAGGTTACCTTTGGTGCATTAGTATCCATTAGTACAATTCATTATCGGAACTTGTCAGTTGCTTTGGCTCTAGCATGCTTTGACTCCTTATTTAGCACTCTTTGTTTTCCATTTTCAATGCTGCAGATTATATTGGTGGTTGAGAGTGTAAGTGCCATGCTCAACCATGACAGAAAGCTTAGAAGCCTTTCCCTTAAAAAGCGTCTGGAGAAAACTTCTTAAGCAGTTCTTGCCACAATTTTACGTTGTGGCATCTTGGCACTTCAGGTTCTAAGACCATAAAACTCCAAAGCTAACTAGTTTATTGTTTTGGCCTATTGTGCACTTTCATTTGTGCAGCTTCGCATAAGAGCTGTCGAATTTTTTGGATTTGTAACTCGAAGTGCGTTTTAGCTGTATTCCTGGAAATGATTCACACAAGTTAGTGTCACAAGTTAGGCGAGTCTGGATTTTGTAAATTAGCCAACATTTCCACTTTAATTCTAAGTAATCTTTAGTCTTGTAACCTACCATATTGGTTAGAATCAAAGCAACGATCTGGCTTGCATGGACTTTTAGTTCGACGTTCAGGGAAAATGCTCACAAATTTAGCATTTGGTGAATCTTACAATAAACCAGAATTTCCCATCTTATGCCATTAATTAGCAGTTTTACGTTTGATATGTTATTGTCCACGCTTTGGGAAATGGGGATTAACCTAGTCATTGCTTAATGTCATTGCAAGAAAACTACCATGGACCTTCTTCATCGGCTCCCCATCACAACCTCTCCTTCCATGTAGACTTTTAGAATCAAAATCTCCATAAACATGCAAATGACCTAACTGGCAATCTGGCTAGATAGGTTTCTGAGTTAGTTGTAAAAATACCCTAAATATTTGTTGACTTTGTAGTTACACGTCAACGATGCTCCTTAAACGGACTTTCGCATACATGAAATGGCATAGATGTTCGCATTCCTTGTAGTTGAGCAATGATATGGGATAGTAGTAAAGTATCATATTTATTCCCGATTACCCAATGGAGAAGAGGAGATGTACTAAAAAAGAAAAAAGAGAAGATTTTACAAATTCAAACAAAATAGACTGTTTCATTTCTTGTTCATATAATTTACAGTTGTAGTTTTCTATACTATCTTTTAGAGAATTTTCAAGTACTCTTTGGCAATATTTAAGTTTGTATATTTCTTCGTAATGGTATTACCATGTTCATCCTTAATAGTTTATAGGATAAATTACCTAAAACATCACCAACTTTGTGGAAATTCTCTATTTTACGATAGAAATACCCTTAGAAATTACATCCAATGTTCACGTAACGTACTAAAGTTCCATCAACTTTATTCATAAAGGATGCGTACTGCCTGGGAGGGACTGATTTTGTTGGAAGTATCATGTGTAAAGAGGAAGAAATTTGGTTAGTCACATCAGCATTTATATAACGAAAATAAAGTTTTGACTTAAAATGTTTTAAATTTAATTAAAAAATTGTAAAATTTTTCATTTTGATAACTTTTTTTGAACAAAAGGTTCATTATTAATAGAATAATTATCTCATTCATTTAATTAATTACCTTGCTCTAGTTTTTAGTAGTTACATCTGAGTTGGAGGTGACTTTCTATCATTTTGGTTCTTATAAATATCTATGCAATAATAATTATTAAAAAATATATTTTTGATACATAATTTTAGTCAAAATTTTCAAAGCTAGCTCACTTCCATTTCTTATCTTTGTTAGAGACTTTTACTAAATTTGTATTAGAGACTTGTATTAGAGAATTACATTAAATTTGTAGGAATGGCGTGTCAAGTAAAATATATCTTATAATCACACAAACTACTGAGAAATTGGAACAAGATCTGATAAGGCGTGCAACAAAATATTACGAAATATATTTTGTATTTAATTTTTCAAATTTAAGATCACTTAAATTTTATAATATAATTAACATATAAAACATGAATCATAATCTATGTCTTATCTTGAAGCATGATGTCATCTTCTTCAAATTATTTTTGAAACTGGCCCATCTTAACCACCGTAGCTACACAATTGTCTGACTTCTAGCAGTATCTACAATACAAGTTGAAAGAACTCTATAACTATTATACAGAGGGTAGGGCAAGAAGTGCTAGCTTCTTTGGAGCCTAGGCCTATTTATATTAGGACTTGAATCTTTTAGTAATTTAATTGAAATTAGAATTTTATTTCAATTAAAATTTAATTAGAATTATAGTTAATTCTTATTAAATACCAATTGGGCCCAAATAGTATTCAATATCTCATATTGGTCCTTATTTATTAAATATCTCATATTCAAACATAAAGTTTCTCAGATTTTACAATCAGTCCAACATGATTAAAACACATTTTCTCTCTTCAATCAATTCTTTGTGCATCACTCATTAGGTTCTTAAATATGTTGATAAAGAACATAAATTATATAAATTAAAATCCTTTAATTCATCTTTAATTCTAAAATTAAATAATTTACATCTATAGATCAAGATTGGCATCTAATAATGCGTCATGATCATCCAAATATTTAAGAATGTCAAAGTATTTTTGGCTAACCTTTCGTACATGATTTTTTTCGTATACTTCAATCATTTCATCATAAATGTTCGTGTTGGACATATATAATGAAAATAGTCTCTATTATGTTCATAAGTTTCTAAATTCCATGTTAGGGTTTATTCTGAATTTATTTTGTGACTTCAATTGTTATTAATTCAATATATATTCTGGTATTGCGATAATTATGCATGCTCATACTTTGACAACAAATCGAGAGAGTGAGTCAAAAGTAATCAGATTAGGTTGTGCAACGAGAGTTAACAATTTAATAAGTCCCACAATTATCAGATTAATAATCATTCAAAAAGAGATCTTGTGTGAGAAATTAATTGTCCAATAAATAACTTCAGATCTAATTTAAAACGATAGGAAAGCCTTAAGAATTGAGAGGTTAAAAATTTGAAATTTTCTGATTCAATTAGGAATTAATTGATTAGGTCCTGAGAGAGAGTAACTAATACCTTAGGAAATATATGATCGAGACATAATTGGATCAATCATAGTTAAGGAAACAAAGTAATGAAAGAATAAATCCTAAGCATTTATCATTGATAAATCCCTAAACCACTATGGCAACTCACTTGTTATTTGTTTATTTGCTTGATTTTATTAATTGTTTTAATTTCTATTATTATTTTCATTCAAGTCATCATTCTAACACTTTAAACAAAGTTATGTTCAAATTGTCTTATCTATTTCCTCGTGTGTTCGATACTTTTTGATACCACAAGATACAATCTGTATACATGTGGGTATAAAGAGTTTTATTAGATATAAAACTTGCCTAACAAGTTTTGGTTCCGTTATCGAGGAATTAGTTTAGGACTTTTTGAATTCCTCTATTCTAAGGAATTTTTCACCATTCTTGTGTCCTTGCTGCTGTATAAACACAAGAATTACTAGGAGTTCAAGCAAGATTGAATAAACCCCAACTCTTGATATCACAAGACAAGAATGACAAATCTGAAGAGCTAGACGCCAAGAGATCGAAAGAATGATGGTCAGGGTTTAATGCTGCCCAACACGGCATCACTCGACCATCGGTGCAAACCTCATTTGAAATAAAACCAACATTGCTGAATATGCTTCAGACCAATGTACAGTTGTATGAGTTAGCTAATGCACATTTAGTAAACTTTTTAGAGATATGCGATACCTTCTGATATAATAATATATAAAAAGATGTCGTTAGGATGAGACTCTTTCCCTTTACACTAAGGGATAGAGCCAAGATATGGTATCATTCTTTAAACTCGATAAACATCACGACATAGGAGCAACTAGTGTGTGCATTCTTAAACAAGTACTTCTATATGACGAAGACAACAAGGTTGATAAAAGAGATTATAAATTTCCAATAAAGTGACAGGGAGTCACTATACAAAGTGTGGGAACGTTACAAGGATTTGCAGATTAGATGTCCTCATTATAACTTACACAGAGAATTCTTATTACAAACTTTCTACAATGGAGTTAATCCATCCACAAAGGGCACCCTAGATGTAACTTTTGGAGGATCTCTAATGAGGAAGACAATTGAGGAGGTAGAGGGCTTGCTAGAGGAGATGGTGAATAATAGTTGTCTTTGGACGTTAGATAGAAGCAGACAACAATCATCTTTTCGAGATTAGAAGGGAGTCATCACTATTGATTCAATGACAACAATGCAGGCTGAAATCGCTAACTTAACAAAAACAACTGAACAGTCTGAACTCATCAACTCCAATTAAAGCAATTCAACATGGATGCGAATTGTTTGTACAAGATAATCATGTTACCGTTGATTGCTTCTTGATTCAAAATAATAATACAGAGAAACTCAATTATATGGGCACACAATTTAGTCGAAGAAGATGAAACTACCTTTACTTTAACACATACAATCCTAAGTGGAGGAACCACCCAAATTTTCTTAGTTGAACAATGCAAGAAATCAATTTAAAAATTAAGGGTTACCTAGATTTTAACAAGATAAATCCAATGCTAATGACTCTAAATTAAACAAGCTTAGGAGAGGAAGTTCGAGCCAGTAGTTAAAAATCATGCCTCTTCCATTCATAATCTAGAGGTTTAGATGGGTCAACTAGTAAATGCATTATCTACAAGAATTGTGGGGGGTCTCCGAGTAACACTGAAGCAAATCCAAGGGAGCAACACAAGGTAATCACACTTAGAACTGGGAAAGAGCTCAGGTAACCAAAAGATAAACAAGCTTCAAACCTCACAGTAGAGGATCAAGAAACAAAGAAAAAGGATGAAGGTAAGAGTGAGTACTCTCCTTACGTTGCACCTCTGCCATATCCACATAAGATTCCATTCCATCAACGATTACAGAAGAACAAGCTGGATGCACAATTTGCAAAATTCGTGGAGAAGTTAAAAACTTTGCAAATAAAAACTTTGCAAGTTAACTTATCTTTTGTGTAGGCATTGGAATATAGGCTCAAGTATGCTAAGTTCCTCAAAGATATATTATCAAAGAAGTAGACTTGGGAAGATAACCAAATGGTAGCATTAATTGGAAGTTGTATCTCCATTATTACCAGTCACATGTAGCCCAAGCTGAAAGATCTAAAGAGCTTTACAATATTATGTGTGATTGGTGAATTTGAATTCACAAAGTGTTTATGTAACTTAGGTGTGAGTATAAATCTTATGCCTTTGTCAATATTTAGAAAATTAGGGCTCGACAAGGAGAAGCGAACTTTGATGCTGATTCAGTTGGGGGATCAATCAATTAAGAGACCATTTGGGATGGTGGAAGTTCTTTTAATGCAAGTGGATAAGTTCATTATCCCAGTAGACATCATAGTCCTAAATTTCGAAGAGGATAAGAACTATCCACTAATTCTTGGGCGGCCTTTCATGAACACTAAGACAACATTAATAAAAGTTCATGAAGGAAAACCAACACTTTAGATTGGTGAGGATTAAGTGGAGTTCAACATGAACAAAGTCTTGAAAATTTCAAAAAAAAAAAGCAACTCTTCTATGAAGAATGATATTGTGGATAAGTGTATTAAAGAGTAAGAGGAGAGTTGCGTTGAAGAAATTAAGTCTGAGAAAGTTGAGATGGAAAATGAAGCTGAGAAGGCAAATAAAACTGAGTCTATAAAAGAAGCTGAAACAAAGAAGTTGGGTGTTCAAATACATCAAGATATATTAGTAAGGACTGAAGCACCTAGCCACCCTTCACTAAGAAACCACTAACTTTAGAGCTTAAACCTTTACCCACACACCTTAGATGTACCTTTCTAGGTGAGGGTTAAAGTTTACCCATCATCATTTCCAATCAGTTGGATGGGGAACAAAAGAGTAAAAAGATTATTAGAAAGCGAATGAAGGCCATAGGATGACAGATATTTGATATATGAGATATAAGCCCAAACATTTTGATGCATAGGATAAACCTTGAAGAAGGAAATAGAGCGGTGAGGGAACGTCAACTAAGGTTGGACCCTTATATAAAGGAAGTGGTCAAAAAGGAGGTAGTTAAGCTATTAGATGTGAGTATCATATATCTAATATCAGATAGCGAATGGGTCAACCTGGTATAATGCAAACCAAAAAAAGGTAGAATGATCATAATGGAGAGTGAAAGTGGAGAGTTGATTTCCACAAGAATAGCCATAGGATGGAGAGTCTGCATTGACTATCGTAAACTCAAAAAAGTGACTAAAAAGGATCACTGCCCTCTACCATTTGTAGATTAAATAATAAAAGGGTGGCTAGCCATTCATTCTACTGCTTCTTAGATGGTTACCTGGGATACAATCATATTTTTATCTATCTAAAGGACCAAGAAAAGGATACATTTATATGTCCTTATGGAACATTTGTATATAGATGAATGCCTTTCAGGTTATACAATGCTCCATTCACATTTCAAAGGTGTATGATGTCTCTTTGCAGATATGATCGAGAACATTATAGAAGTGTTTATGGACAATTTTTCACTCTTTGGAAACTCTTTTGATCAGTTTTAATTAATTTGGATAGAGTACTCCAAAGATGTGAAGAATCACATTTAGTTTTTTTAACTAGGAGAAGTGCTATTTCATAATGCACGATGGCATAGTTTTAAGACAAAATATCGTGCTAAGGAATTAAAGTGGATAGAGCAAAGATAGAGGTCATAGAGAAGCTTCCACCTCCTATTAATGTCAAATGCATGCGAGCATCACTAAGTCATACAGGATTCTACTACCTTTTTATTAAGGACTTCTCACAAAGTGCTAGACCTTTGACAAACTTATTAGTGAAGGAAGTGCCCTTTAATTTTGATGATAATTGTTTATATTCATTTAATCAACTAAAGCAGGCATTAATAGCAGCACTAATCTTAACATCATCGAATTGGTTATTGCTGTTCGAAGTCATGTGTGACACTAGCGACTAAGTTGTGGGTTATGTGTTGGGGAAAAGGAAAGATATACAACTATATGAGTTATACAACGTAAGCAAGACATTAACTGGGCCGCAACTAAATTGCACCACCATTGAGAAGGATTTGATAGTGGTGGTCTATGCATGTGACAAGTTCTGGTCGTATCTCTTCAGCTCTAAGGTGATCATTTTTACAGATCACGCCACACTTAATTATCTTTTCGCCAAGAATGAAATAAATTCGAGGCTTATTCCATAGGTGCTCTTATTATAAGAATTCGACATTGAGATTAGAAATAAGAAGGAAGTAGAGAATCTGGTAAAAGAACATTTATCACGTTTGGAAGGAGGCAAAGTTGAATAAAATGACGATATTAATAAGCTATTCTTCGATGAAACTCTAATGTTACTTGACTGTTTTGTGGCACCATGGTATGCGGATATAGAAAATTTTGTCTCAAGTAGTACGCTTCCTTTAGATTTATCGTATTAACAGAAAAAGTGATTCTTGTCTAAGTGTACCCATTATCTATCAGATAACTTGATCCTATATAGGACGTGTGCTGATGGGTTGATAAGGAAGTGTGTTCTAAAAGAGGAGATATTAGATATATTGACGCAGTGTCACTAGGCTATGTATGTTGGGCATTATGGAGCAAGTAAGACGATGGCACGAGTACTAGAAGGTGGATTTTATTTTCCAAATCTATTCAAGGATGCTCGAAAATTTGTGGAACATTGTGATCGATGCCAAAAAGTAGGAAACGTCTCAAAACGGGATGAAATGCCTCTGTCTAACATCATATAAGTCAAAGTTTTCGACGAGTGGAGACTTGACTTCATGGAGCCTTTCCCATCCTCCATGGGGAATGCGTATATTTTGGTAGGAGTGGACTATGTATCATGATGGGTTAAAGTCATGGCAACTCCAACGAATAATGGCAAAGTAATACATAATTTTATTAAAAGATTATTCCATCAATTTAGAGTGCCAAGAACAATAATAAACGATGGAATAGCGCATTTCTGTAATAAATCTTTTGATGCTTTTCTAAAAAGATATGAAGTTTACCATCATGTCGCCACTTTGTACCATCCAACAAGTGGACAAGTAAAGTCGTGAACTGTGAGCTTAAACAAATATTATAGAAGACAGTAAATAGTTTAAGGAAGGACTGGGCAATAAAACTAGATGATGCCTTGGGGGCTTATCTAACCGCATGCAAAACTCCTATCAGGACAACTCCTTAGAGTTGTGCATGGTAAAGCTTGCCATTTACCCGTGGAATTAGAGTATAGAGCATATTGGGTGACAAAAGCTTTAAACTTTGATTGGAAGCAAACGAGTGAACAAAGACTTCTACAATTGAACAAACTCGAAGAACTTCACTTAAATGAATATGAGAATGCCTAATTATACTAGGAAAAGGTGAAGAAGTGGACAATTCTCATATTAAAAAGAAAGAGTTCAAAGTAGGAGATGTTATGTTATTATATAGTTGGATATTGAAGTTATTTCCTAGAAAGACCAAATCAAGGTGTAGTGGGCCTTTCAAGGTAACCAACGTATTTACACATGGAGCTTTGGAATTAGAGAATCAAAATAAGGAAACCTTCAAAGTTAACAGATATTGATGCAAATCGTACAATGGAGGAGTAATTTCTCAAAAAAGGGAAGCAATTTCTTTCCTCTCCAATAATTGAAAACGTTTCAGATGATGAATGGTCAAGTTAACGACCATAACTTAGGATATTGTGTAGTTAGGTTTATTTTGAATTCTAGTAATTCAGTTTTAATTTTCATGTTCTTGGAATGGATTAGATTGCTAATTTTCTTGTTTTTTTGCAGTTATTATAAGTTAGGAAAACAAGCTCAAGGGTCAAATGAAGATAGGGAAGATGAAGAAGAGGAAGGCTGGGAGAAGGTCTTCAATTCGGTCTCCGAAAACAAAAAGTTGATGTCAGAGTGTAGGAACACTATAAAGGCGCATATGAAGGGGATAGCGTGAGAACAACAACGACAATGACTTGACATAAAAAAAATTCTTGCGTACTTTACTGCTCAAGGTGTTTAAATTCTATCACCCACATCATCGCCACCTCACTTTCCATAAGTGGTTCATGCTTTAAACTTTAATTTTTGTCAATTGTTTTATTTTCATATGTGATGTTTGTTTGCTCATATTGATAACAATGTGTTGTCTAAGTGTGGGGAGGTTTGTGCATTAAGATGTCATATGTGTGTGAATTTTCCATATCATATTGTGTTAGTTTTGATTAGGTTGACGTTGTGTGAACATTTTGTTGCATATGTATGAATTGTGTGAATATGTTAATGACAAGAATTTGATGGAATTAGTTTAGCTTTGAACATATTCGTTTAATTTATAAAGGCATATTGACTTGTGAATTTTATGTTTTAAGCATCTTTGGTTAAATATGCATATTAATTAGGGATGACAATTTTGGCCTAGCCCAGACCATTTTTGGCCCGAATTTGGCGGGCCACGGGCCAGCCTGGCCATTTTGTCCAAAATAGCGTCGTTTGGTCCAAAACGACGCCATTTTGTATTTTTAATTAAAAAATGTAGACAGGCTGAGGTTGACCACGGGCTGGACGGCCTGTTGGTGGGCCGACTCGACCCGCGGCCCGCCGTGATTGAGGCCAGGCTAGACAGGGCCGGGGGCGGCCCAGGCCTAGCCTGACTCGGCCCATTGACATCCTTAATATTAATTAGGATATAACACTTATTTTACTTATTTTAGGAATTTTTTGTACTCATTTATAATTATAAGTTAACTGAATTAGTTAGTATCGTTAATAACCTTTCATGTGGTTGACTGACTAAAAAGAAATGAGGTACGCTAAGAATGTGATAAAAAATGTGTGTTTTAAATAAATTACTATTCCACATGCCCTTTTTTGATTAAGGAAACATATTTAAAGAGCATCATAAGAAGACCCTTATCCTGGATGGATTCACTCTCAAGTTTTTCCAAAGCACATAAGGTTTAATAGGTAACTTAGAGATGGGATTTGTAAGCAATGAGAACCTATTCAGGGAGCAGAACAAAACTTATATTTATTTAATTCCTAAAATTACAAATCCATCCTCTTTATATGATTACAGACCTATTCTATGTTTAAATGTTATTTACAATGTTGTTTCAAAAATATTAGCTACTAGACTGAAGGGAGTGCTTAAAGTATTATCAATCCTTATCAAATTGCCTATATACAAGGAAGAAACATTAGGGATAACATGATTGCCTAACAACTATTCAAAATCCATCATAAAAAGAAGGAAATTAGGAATTATGTTTTGAAGGTGGACTTCACAAAGGCTTTTGACGCTCTAAATTGGAATTTTCGGTTCAATTCAATGGAAGCAATTAGCTTTCCTCTCAAATTTATCAATTAGGTCAGGAAATGTGTCTCAATTGTTTCCTTCTCCATATTAATGAATGGGGCACCTACAAACGTATTTAGAGTAGCTAAAGGACTAAGATAGGGAGACCCCTTATCACACTATTTATTCTCCCTTGGCAAGCAAATGTTGATAAGATAGAATGGACATTTAAAGGAGTCCAGGTTTAAATTGCATTACAAATGCAATAAATTTGGCATTTTTAATCTCACCTTTACAAATGGTTCATTACTCTTTTCTAGCGCTACACCTAATTCAATAGAGTTATTAATTAATTCTCTTAAAAAATTTAAGTCCTTAACATTCTTGTGTCTTAATCATAGTAAGAGTTCCTTCTATATATTTTATAGATTTAGTGGTAACGTAGAAATTCTAGCTATATCTAAGGGATTCAAGATTAAAAAACTTCTTTTTAAGTATCTAGGGGTACTTATAACTATTCGGAAGCTAACGTACTTTGGTTGATCCCCACATATAGATTCTATACACAAAAGATTGAATATTTGGTTCAATAGAATTCTATCTTATGGAGGGAGGCTTCAACTTATAATTTTAGTACTAAATAATCCTTAGGTGTATTGGTGCTCTCTTATAGAACTTCTAAAAGAGATAATGAAGACTATAAACATGATGCTTATAAATTTTGTTTGGGTGGCATTAGAGAACAAAACAAAAGTTTCCAAAGTGAAGTGGTAAGATATATGCTTACTAGAAGAGAATGGAGGCCTGGGGATCATGTCAGTTAAAATCATAAGCAAAACATTACTTATCAAGAGACTTTGGAATCTTTATACAAAGGTCTGGGTTAAATAGGTTCATTTACACTTCTTAAATAGGGAAATCATATGATCATTGAGAGAAAATTTTAAAGCTTTATATGTTCTACTTCAAATAAGAGAGCAAGTAAGCCTATTCATCAAATATAACATTGGGATTGGCAAGGATACTTGTTTTTAGTTTGATAATTGGCATAACTTATGACCATTGTAAGTACAAGAGTTCCAAGTTCTCAAAGCATTATTTTAGTAAACACCAAAGTGGAAACAATCATTAATGTAGATTTAGTTGGCTTACTTATTTTACGAAAGGATTTAGGGAAATTATAAAGAATCTTCCAAGGTATTCCGACAATTCTTACAAGTAAGACTCAATCTTAGGGTTGCATAATAATTCCCTAGAGTTTACAAAATGTCCATACAGGGAGATGCTTTTAGGACATCAAATAAAGACCTTCTAACATGAGCTAGTTTGGGATACCGACTTAATCCTATGTACCTCTTTTATCTCGTGGCTTATAATTACATGAAAATTAAGAGCTAAAGATGCACTTAAGTTACCCCAGCTAGATCCAATTTGTGTTCTTTGTTATACAAATAGTGAGAGCTTAAACCATATATTTTTTAGGTGCAGCTTTTCCTCCATTCTTTGAAATCATATTCTCAAGCTGAATAAGCTCCATTATGACTGTTCACTATGGTCTAGTATTTTTCCAAGCTAAAAAAATCCAATACCAAGCTAAAAAAGATTTAAAGATGTTTAGGTTATCATTTGGAGCATTGGTTTTTCGCATTTAGATTGAAAGAAACTAAATGAACTTTAACAACAGGAATCTAGTGTTGAAACTGTTATTCAAAGGCTAATAGAGAAGATCAAAATAGTTGGAGACATTGCTAAATCCAATAGTTAAAAGCTTATTAATTTTTGGAAGTTGCAGTAGGGATAAGCATTTAGTTTGAGTTAATTAGATGCTTTTGTTATTGTTCATTATTCTCTTTTTATGATTCTATTAGTTGAGAGTTTTCTTTATTTTAACATTTATTGTTACGTTAAAACTAGGGTTGTATCTTTTTAGCATCTCTTTAAGCTAGTTTTATAAATTATTTATTTACTTTTCATTAAAAAAATTAAAACACTTACCTTAAGATGACAATAGATTTCATTTGAAAAAGATAATTTTATAATTTTTCTTATCAATATGTGATATCATATAGATGATATATATTTCTAACTTATTTTTACTATTTGATATTGAATTTGGATTCAAAATTACAATAATTAGCTAGGTATGGTAAGAAATAAAGTGTTAAGTAAATGTAGTTAATCTATGTTTATTCAAAGAGTTTGTATGTGTTAGATCAACAATGAATTATGATTAACATAATTGGAAAGAAGGCAGATAATCAAGAGTTTCAAAAAGGACTATACCTATGTTTCATTAACTTTTTTAATAACTTCATACAATATAATTATATATATTAAATGCAATACCGATTTAAATTTTTAAAAATTTGAAATATTTATTATTAAAATAAAATCTAGGCATCAAGAATGTTTAAATACTTTGATAAGATTGACTTACTAAGTTTTACCTTAAATTTTCTTTGTTATCTATAGCAAATGAGATTCTCTAGTAAATGTCTTTACAATTAATTCTATATCAGTATGAATTTTATAAAGGGAGGGTTTTTACAGTATGAGATATTATAACATGTAATATTTACTTCGTCATGGTCGTAATTTAATACAACAATTAATCTTCAATAGTTCCATTCAAAGTAATTAGTAAGATTCCATGTAAGATACAGAATTTTAAGACTCTTAAAGAGCCAAAGTTAATGATTTATATATGTGGTGCTTATTTGAAGACATATTATCAATGATTTATAACTAAATTAGATAATAGAAAATTATGACATATTTGAATCTCATAATAATACATCTAAGTAGGATTAGTTTCTCTGACTGATACATTTAATGTATAATCAAAAGGTTTAGAGACATTCAAAATTTTCACTGTCATAATAAATTCAAAAAGTTTGTTATTAAAGATGAATATGAATGTATCACATGTCTATAAGGAAGTTAATGAGAGTATAATTAATACTTTTTAATAAAAATATGGAGATGACATAAACAAATTTCATACTTTTTAGTTAATGAAGATATAGTAGTTCAAGAATGACTAATTAGATATGAAAAGGTAATAGCTTCAATTATAGAATATATAGATTAAAAAGTTATTTACCTATTCCAGTTCAACTATATACATAATGTGCTAAAGGTATTTATCATTTAAGATCGGATATCCATAAAGTATTAACGATGTCTATTATTACATTTCTAAGTTAATGCTTAAGTTCAAGATAATTTGGATTTTAACTTTAGTTTGATAATAACAAAAGTTAATCTTAGTTAAGAGCCCTTAATAATGGTATTTCGAATTGGAAGGGTTTCAACTATAGCTTAATTACCGATCAAGCTAAAGTACACTTTTCATTTACCAGACATAGTTATTTGGATAAAGAATTTTTTATTGAACTTGGTATAATTCCTTCCATTAATATAACATTAATGCGTAGATTCATTAAGCATACAATAACAACTATAGTCCCGCTAATGATCTAAATATGTGTTTAGGAAATTCCTTTTGATTATAATGATAATCAAGATGAAAGATGTAAGGATTAAGCAAGTTCTCCACAAAGAGAATATTGTAGAATTCTTTCAATATATCATTATCCCAATAGTAACCTGATAGTCATATAGTGATATATTAAAACATATTTAAGTGATTAACTTAGTTTAAATGAGAGATGATTATTTTATACCCTATAGCCAAGCAATTTGTTGCACACTTTGACATTTAATTTTATTAAAATTATTATACATCTTATACATATATGTTTAATTAATTAAATTATAAGATAAATTTTATAAGACAAATGTACGTCGTATAAAAAATTATGAAGCGATCATAATTGTAAGATTTATATTGTATTCATATATTATCTCTATATTATTCCTAACTATTAGTCTATTAACACTAGATAATAATATAGTGAAAAGACTAGTATATATTATGTTTCTTCTTTATAAAAAAAGTAGTTGATTTCATATAATAAAATATAAAAATGCTTAATTAAATGTGTGAGTACGTATTAGGAAAAAAAATCACTAAAATAACTCAATAGGAGAATTTCATAAGAAATATTACTTGTGTGTTTATAGAAGTGCTCATTATGATGATAGTATAAGTAATCACTTAACTTAAGTTCTCCGAAGTATCCCATGTATAGATTGCTATGCCTTAATGGTAGCTTGATTGGTAGTGATTAGATATATATGACACTATATAAAAATAGTTGAGTGATTAAAATAAGATTTTTTATCCAAAAGTAATTAGAGAAAATGTTCAATTATTCTCAGTTAATATTAATTTGAGAAATCATTTCTCATGATGGAATGACACTTTAAAAATGCTTGTCAAATATCGTTAAAAAAATTAATTACTAATATTGAAGAACCAATATGATTAGACTTAAATATAATGGATACTAAATTTATATTTTATATCTAATTAGAACATTGTATGATACAATGAATTATACCAAAAAAATCATTTACAAAAAAGTTAATCAAAGCTACTTCGAAGTTCTTAATCTTTTTGGTAATTATGTACATTGTTAGAGGTTAATCTTAATATATAGATATAAATTAAATAATTAGATAAATTAAAAGTTTTAATTTATATAATTTATATTTATTATCAACATATTTAGAAACTTGATAGGACTCTTATAAAGTACATAAATTTTAATTAAGTTGATTTTGATTGTAAAATTTGAGCATAAAGTACGATTGAAGAGAAAAAAGTATTTTAATTAAGTTGTATTCGATTGTAGAATTTTAAAAATTTTATGGTTAATGTAAGAAATTTAAAAATGTAAACTAACATTGAATATTAGATTTTATTAGGATCTAATTGATATATAATTAAAATTAACTTTAATTCTAATTAAAATTTAATTATAATTATATTAAATTATTAAATGTTCAAACTCTATTATAGATAAAAAATGCTCTATAATTATTCTTGACATAGTTATCTCTACATCGTTCTTCGAAATAGTTAAAGTGGATATGGTTAGAGATTGAATAATTGTTCTATTACAATGATTTTTGATCATCTGCTGTAAAAATTAATTTTGAGAAAATTATTAAAAAATAACTCACCGTAAAATACAATTTATGATTAATAGTTTATTATATTTATAATATAATCATGTTATAAAATTAAATTATCCTTAAAAAATTTTGTTAAAGGTCATGGTTTACTTTTGAAAAAGATGAAAGTATTCCATCAGAGGACTTTTAAGTGATTTCTCTCTTTTCTGCTCCAATAGACACGGAACAGACAAGAAGAGAAAATTGGAAAAAGAAAAAACAGTTTTTGCCAGAGCTACTCCAAACAATCTACACTACGGCTTGTTAGTCTCCTTTTATCTAGGCTCTGCTAGCAGCTTGAGATGTGAAACTTGGAACAACTCGAAATTATCTAAATGATCCTCTTACGCTCTCTATCTTTCTTGTTACGATGGTTCCTAATACTGTCATTCTCTTTTCCATCCCAGAATACTTGCTGCCTGATCGGTTTCTTACTGCTCTTGTGTTTCTTGTCCTTGTTTACATGATGAAGATAAAAGTAATTTTCTGAATGACGATGCCTATGCCCTTGGTGAATATACCTTCGGTTATGTTGAGCATCATGTCTGTGGTGCCTGGCTTCCAGCTCATGATGTTTATTAACACGAACATGATGGTGGTTGAGATCAATATTGTCTCTCCGCCTATGATGGATGCTCTGCTTACCAGTCCAAAAGTTATCCTCCCACCAGTCGTAAATAGGATCAAAGAGCCCTTTCTGATGTAACAGCCATAATAGCACAACCACTGTATCCTAACGCACGGTAAATTATCTCCTCCCTGTGAAAAAGAAACAGAGAGAAAACAGAACGTACAGTACCTGTTGGGAATATAGCCAAAAGCAGACCAAAGATTATCATCCAACTCAAACATATGTACTGTATGTGGCAGCTGAAATCAAAGAAACCTGTGCATTTTTGTCTGTTCATAAGAAGACAGTTATGAATCATTAACTAAATGGCTGTAATTGTATAAACGACAGCCCATCAAGACAGCTAAAAGTAATACTAGAATGCGTACCTGCAACTCTTTCCCGTTATGAATTCTGCCACACCTTCCCAGAGTTTGTTCCAAATGCCTTTAACAAATTCCAAAAACCCATGTACACTGTTCTCTGGTGGTTGGAACGGACTTATCTGTAATCAATTCCAATAAGGGTGATTCATTCTATCCGATTAACCAGCGTGGAGTCAATAAAGCTACCTCTGGTATGTTATCAGAATCCAATCGTCTACAGAAAGCAAAACTGGCACATTTACCAACTTTTACCGATTCTTAAGCATAGTGGAACTACGAACAACTCCGTAATAAGTATTACACGTGTCCCGTTTACTAATCATCTTTTCGTAAGTTGTTTTAAGAATTAAGTTTTAAAAAATCTGATAGGAGCATAACCATTATGGCGAAACCCAAAAAAAAAAAAAAGTGCAACTATGTTTAATTTTTAACAAAATTTAAATTGCGAGTATCATGATATAAAGCTGTAGTCATATTTAGAGGCTTAATGGGATTTATTGTGTAATTATCCAAATATATGCCATTAACTAGAATTCGAAATTATATAAAAAACTTAAAATAAATATAAATTATTTAATTTATACTTATACAACTACTAAAATATTTTTATTATCCTCTCAAAAAAAGTATCGGTCTAAAAAAATTCTCAACATAATTTTTGGAAGAAGAAAATTTGAGAAATTATTTTCTAATCGTGTCACAACGTAAAGCATAAAATTAATATCAATTATTATACGGCTTTTTATAAAAGGTTAGAGCAAGGGCTTTTTAACATCCACTGAAGATAGACATGATATGGATATTCAGAATTTCACATAATTTACAGACACAAAAAAAGCAACCACCTAAATAAGTGAATCACATCCCACCTCACTGTTTTTGGAATCCAAAGCGTCCTAAGTCAAGAAAATAAAGATACTGGATAGCACACAATTTTGTAACATCTCAAACCTGTGATCCATTGTCAATGATGGTAGCTGTAGTGGAAAATTGGCATTCAGCTCTATCAACCTCATTAAAGTTCGAATCTTTTAGTATGGCTGCATCAAAGCACAATTTTATGAAACCATTTATTCAATCCTCAAATTTTATCATTAAAATGAACATCATAGCTGTGAAGAAATCTTTGTTGCAACCTTACCTGCACATAAATACCTTGCAGCTTGATCAGTTGTAGGATACAGTTTAAATGGTCGGGTTGCAATTTCGTTTGGCTTCATAATAAAAAATTGTTCCTTCAATCATAGAAGTAAAACAATATGTTTCAGCTATCCTTCACGACTATTATCCAAAAGAAGAACAATGAATCAACACACAAATAACATCAAAGCAGAGTTCTTACCTCCATAAGGCCGACTCCCTTTGAGCACTCAAACTGCAAAAAGTAATTCTTCGCAGGTGAAAATGAAATGTCTTCCAACTAGGAAGATATGCCCACTAAAGCAATAAAAGTTACAATGAACTTCCTATCTCATAATTCCATCAAGCTATGCGTTAGGAGACAATATTTCAATAAGAGGTCTTCACCTCAGATGAATGGCATCATTCACCGTTTTTTAGGGATCAGATATCCAGAAATTTGCTCCGAATGCATCTAGGGAAATTTTAAGACACATCTATATGTTGAGAAAATTGCAATTTCATTTTGTTTGCTAACCTCAGTGATGATAAATAACTTCTAAGAGCCTCAGGATCTGTCACGGTAAATTTAGCACATAGAGGAAAATAAGCCACTTCTTATTTTGGTTACGTTGTCTTTCAGATGCATCGGATATATGATTTCTAGGAACGGGAAAAGCCGAAACAACTTATGGTTTACTAATAATCTTAATGTGGAATAGAAGACAAAATCTTGTATGACATTATTAAATACAAAAATGATCCAGCCCAGAGTAACTGTAGCTAATGAGAGCTGGATGTTATATAAGAGCATTTAAACATCCTCAAACTTTTGAGTAGGGAAGTCTTTCAGATTACCGTCAAACTATATGATGCTTCCACGTCCCCGGTATTTTTGGTAGTGATTGTGGCAACTCCAAATTGAGTAAGGGCTTCAAAAGTCGGGATATCAATGCTTAAAATCTTCCCAGGGCTCCTGCAAAAATAAGTGCAGTATGAAAATCTAATGAAAAGTTATGTTTTGGTTGGCATCTCGTTTCCTAGAAGCAAAACAACAGAGTGGCTCTCTGTGCATGACCCGAACAATGATCATGCTATCCTAGAAGGTTCAAGGGGCTCAGTGTTAAAATCGATAAGGTCAATTTATAGCAAATCCAGACATATAGAATAACTCGGCCTATATCGTTTGTCGTTGTATTAAATATAGCAATGCCGCTACTGGTATAATTGATTATAGGTGGCAACAATTATAAAACTGGATGTGGTGCTTGAGAAACATGAATGACCAACAGCTCATTTGAAAGAAATGAAATCAAACTAATCTTGGAAATTTTTGAAGGAGAAAAGCTCTTATAGTTTGTAATCATGCCTTTGAACAATAGTTTTTAATCTGTTACTTGCAATAGCTGCAAAAAACGAAAGTACCGTATATCAACCTTTGGTAGACATATTCTATGTCATCAGCACGCAATTCTATCAAAAGATTTGTATTCAGAACTTCCGTGATTCCGATGGAGAATGAATGAGTGCCTGCATTCTGCAGACGACAAAATTTTTATTCAACTGAGAACATATCCATACTATGGAACTACACACTAATGATGACAGAACATAACTGGATGCTGGTTTATCCTTTCAAACCTTCCTTCCACTCCATAGAGGGGCAACTGCTTCCTATTAATTCTATTTTGATCAGCCTGCCACAAATAAGAAAGAATGTATTATGTGATCCCAAAAACACTGAAAAAATTGATCGCACTAATGATTTGATATACTAACATCTTGAAAATTCCACAACTGGTTATGCAAACAACTCCACAGTGGTGAAGAGCATAAGTTTGGCTGTCCACTGAAAGCCTCGTAGCTGACACCAATTTTGTTGCATTCAAGCCCATCTAAGGTAAACCTCACTCTTTCAAGCAGCATCCACGAAGAAAAATTTTTCCCCACTTCTGGTGGTTGACCACATTCACCCTACGAAAGAAAACATGATTATCTCAGCAATAGGACGTTACTTAATATGCAATCAAGACCATACATATAAACATATGTCTAATAAAGGCAGGATAAAAAAAAAAAATTTCCTTCTTCTTCCCCTTCCTCTTCTGAGCAGATTCATGATAACCAAACCAATTCCCATTTTCCACCACACTAGCCACTAACCATTTATTGTTTTCTCACCAGAGGTCGCGCGTATTTCTTAAAAGAAACGATATAAAAAATAAAAGGATTTTCCTTCTTTTGTCTTCACGTTGCTCAACACTAGAAATCCCACTGATCAGGGAAGCATACCTTGTTAGATTAATTTAATAATCATAAGTGTGATCTATATTATTTTATTTGATTCTAATGTGAAGTGCAAGAATGTATTTATTTTTTAATATCTGTAAATTTTTTTTAACTTTTACAGATATTAAAAAACTTTTACAGATATTAAAAAATAAAGGTAAGGGTGGATAAAGTTTTTTGTCGTAAAGAAAGTATTTGTTAATAAGAAGAGATTACACGAATACGGATCAGGTTAGTATTTCTCTTTTTTCTTTATAGCACTAATTTTAGAGTTTAAAGGTGATGAATTAATTGTATAATAAATGTTCTTGGGTAAATTCTATGCTTATAATAGTGCTTAGAATGTTAAAGATTAAATCTTACGTATGGTATTAAAGTCAAGTTATAATATTTTAGCCTTTCAAAAAAAAAGTCATGACATTTTAATTTGTATTAGAATTAACCCTAAAATTATCGGTATTATACAAGATTATTTATTGTTTCGGCTGTAATCTTGTTTCTCGAGCTCTATGAATCTTTGATTGGGTTTGAATTAATTGATTTAATTCAAGTTAGAGATTGCGACCGATATAGAGTTACTGCCTTGTACACGTCTGTTGTTGGAATAACTGTTAAATTGTGTTTTCCTAAGACCGATATACACCGATTCTAAGTACTCTGATGAGCCACGTTTTCTTGTTTATGGGACTACCATTACAGGTTTACGTTCAAATTGCATTAATTGTTTACTGTCTTTGCATTAATTGTTTGTTGTCTTTGAATGAGTTCCGAAAAAAGCAAAAGATCGGCGTTAAGTACGTATATGCATTAATTATAGCTCGACTTGTTAGCTTTAATAGGAATAAAAGATGTAGAGAAGAGTACGTGCGAGTGTGTACAAGTGTAAAGAAAAGTTTTTGTGCGATTCATGATTAAAAGTTTTGGACTTTTGTTTATTGTAAATTGTGGAAAGCAAGAAAGTGAAAGAAAAGTCTATGTTCGTGGGCCCATCATAAGAAAGACCTTAACTTTATAATTGTAAAGAATGAACCATTAGGATTGAAAGTGTGAAAAGTAATTTCATGAAAGTGGGTCTTCTAAAGGGTTTTGAATCCGACAATCTGTAAAAGTCATTCTTTGTTTTAATAATGGATAATATTAAAGCGTGAGGCTTACCATTGTATTTATAAAGCATACAGTTTGCTGGAAATTATGTTTTTTAATTGAAAAATAAAAAGTAGAATATAGCGAGTTATATTTTGGTCCTTATAATTTTTTGGACTATTATAATTTGGTAATAAAATTATAGTTTTGTCCCCAAAAGGTTTTTGACCTTTACAGTATCATCTTTCAACGTTAAAGTTAAATTCCAAATTTGACATATACTTACTAATTAAATATTCACTATATAGAAAGCTTAGTTACCAAAGTGACTTTGTTTGAAAGATATTTAGACATTTAATTTGGATTCTTTCAATTGTTCATGTTATATGATGCTGATAAATGACATAACAAATGAACTGAAAAATTGAGTTTATTAATTATAATACTAGGAGATCACCCAAAAGTGAATCATTGCTTATAATTAATAACATTAAAAAGACTTATCGACCTATTTGGTGAATATGTTTATATATCCAAAGATAACATGCACACTAGCTTTAGTATGATTGCCTATCTATCAAAGTGTGTGTGTGTATATATATATATATATATTAAAGTTAGTTATTGTCTGAATATATTAATTGTACTCAAAGTATTAATGTGTGAGTTTGTTTTTACGTTTGCAATTTCTAGTAATTTGTTAGCTATCGGCAATAGTCTGATCAAGCTCAACGGGCTAAACTATGCCGATTAGCCTGAGCAAATCCAATTTCAGTTGGGTATTACGGATAAAGACCTAACATTAGTTGTAGAGAAGCCTACAACCATTACCGAGACTAGTAACCAAGCTGAAAGGACATATTTTGAGGCTTGGAAAAAGTCTAGTAGGTTGAGTATAAACTTGATGCGATTGACAATGGCTGAAAATGTTAAGCCATCAATGCCTCATGCGGACAATTAAAAGGAATTCATGATGAAAATCAAAGAGTACTCATAATAAGACATAACTGACAAGTCTATTCTAGGAAGCTTGATGAGCGAATTGACGACCAAGAAGTTTGATTAGTCACAACCTATCCATGATAACGTAACATGCATGTTAAATCTGGCTACAAAGTTGAAATCAATGGACATGGATGAGAGTGAATCCTTCCTAGTACTGTTCATCATCAACTCACTTCTTCCTAAATTTGGTTAGTTCCAAGTGAATTACAACACTCTGAAGGAAAAATGGAACTTGCAAGAAATCAAGACCATGTTAGTATAGGAGGAAGGGAGATTAAAGAAAATGAAGGAATACTCTGTTCAGTTGATAGTACACAAAGAAGCTAGCAACAGGAAAAGCCAAGAAAAAAGAGCAACAAGAAGGACAAAGTCCCAGTGAAGGTTAATGAGGGCCAAATCCATAAAGAGTAGCATTGTTTCTTCTGCAAGAAAGCTGATCACCTCAAGAAAGATTGCCTTAAGAGAAAGGCTTGGTTTGAAAAGAAAGTAAGTACTATGTTTCAATATGTTTTAAATCAAATCTTATTGAGGTGCCTAATAATACCTGGTAGTCAGATTTAGGTGCAACTACTCATGTGTCACATATTATGAAGGGATTCCTTTCGATCCAAACTATAAACAGAGCTGAAGAGTTCCTCTATATAGGTAACAGAATGAAGGCACGAATAGAACGAATAAAGATGTACAGATTGATCTTAGACACTGATTGTAGTCTAGATCTTGAAAAGTATCTTTATGTTCCTGAATATGCTAGAAATTTAGTTTCTGTTAGTAAGTTGGATCAGATAGGTTTTAATTTCAATTTTGGAAATGATATTTTTTTCTTTGTATAAATGACAGTACTATTATGGTTCTAGCACATTAATAGATGGTTTATATCGTTTTAACCTTGATGTTAATTATTCTGAATCCTTGTTTCATGTTGAACACAATGTTATAATAAACGTAGTGCACTTAATAAACACTCTGCTTACTTGTAGCATCAAAGATTAGGCCATATATAGAGAAATAGTGATGACGTTAGTGAAAAGTAAAATCTTACCTCAACTAGATTTTATTGGTTGGGATATGTGTTTGGATTGCATTAAATGCAAGCAAACCAAACACATATCTAAGAATTCAACCACAGAAGTATTGAGTTACTTGAATTAAAACACAATATATGTGGTCATTTTTATGTCCCATCTTGGAGCGATGAAAAGTATTTTATTACCTTTATTAATGACTATTCACGTTATTGTTATCTCTATTTACTGCATGAAGAGTCTCAATCAGTGGACATTCTTGAGGTGTTCATTAATGAAATAGAAAGACAGTTAGATAGAAAACTAAAAATCGTAAGGTCTAATAGAGGTGGTAAATATTATGGAAACTATGATGAGAATGAACAATGTCATTTGCAAAATTTCTTCAAAGTTGGGGCATTTGTGCACATTATACAATGCCCAATACACCACAATAGAATGGTGTAGTTGAAAAATAGAATCGTACTCAAGATATGATTAGGAGTATTTTAAGTTACACGAATGTACGTTTATCTTTATGGATGTATACATTAAAGACAGCTACATATCTACTTAATAGGTTCCTAGTAAAGCGATTCTTGTGACACCTTATGAATTGTGAACAGGTAGGAAACCTAACTTGAGGCACCAATATGTTTGGTGCTGCCCAACTAAAATAAGGATTTATAATCCTTATGAAAGAAAACTTGATGCAAGAACCATTAGTGGTTATTTCATCGGTTATCCAGAAAAGTCCAAATGGTACATATTTTATTGTCCTAACAATGATACAAGAATAATTGACTCAGGTAATGCTAGGTTCATTGAAAATGAACAAATCAGTGGGAGTGGGAAACCACGAATGGTGGATATTCGAGAGATTCAGGTGAAAAATCCTTCATCTAGTGTCCCTTCTCAAGTCGTTGTTCCTCTTGTTTTATGACAGTTACGCAACATATTGAAATACCAAGTTAATATTCCAAACCCACAAGAAGAGAATGTTAATAATGAACTAGTAAATAACATGCAAGTCACAAATGATCAAGTGATACCAAAAGAAATAGTATTGCAAAGGTCTATAAGGGAGAAAAGACCACCTATATCAGATAACTATGTAGTGTATTCACTTGAGCATGAGTGTGACTTGAGCATTGATAAGCATCTAGTCTCATTTAAAGAAGCCATGAAATATAATAATTCTGAAAAGTGACTCAATGCTATAAAAGAAGAGTTAAAATCTATGGATAATAATCAAGTATGAGAATTAGTTGAGTTACCTGAAGGTTCAAAGCAAGTGGGCTATAAATGGGTTTTTAAGATAAAAGGGACTCGAAAGGTAATATTGAAAGGTAGAAAGCCAAACTTGTAGCCAAAGGTTATACTGAAAAGGATAGCATTGACTTTAAAGAGACCTTCTCTCAAGTTTCAAAGAAGAACTCTTTAAGAATTGTTATGAAATTAGTAGCTCATTATGATTTAGAGCGTTACCAAACGGATGTAAAGACCATTTTTCTAAATGGTGACTTAGAAGAAGTTTATATGAACTAATATGAAGGTTTTATGACCGCAGAAAAAGAAAATATTGTGTGTAAATTAAAGAAGTCAATATATGATTTGAAACAAGCTTCCCAACAGTGGTATCTTAAGTTTAATGATACCACCTCTTATGATTTTGTAGAGAACACTGTTGATAGGTATATCTATATGAAGGTTAGTAGAAGCAAGTTCATTATTTTATTACTATATGTTGACGATTTTCTCTTAGCTGCTAATGATTTGGGCTTGTTACATGATGTAAAGAAATGTCTTTCTAATAATTTTAAAATGAAAGATATGAGTGAGACATCTTATGTGATTGGAATAGAAATATTCTGACAAATCACAAGGATTATTAGGGTTGTCTCAGAAATGATATATCAGTAAAGTATTAGAGAGATTTAGGATGGAAAAATGCTCAACAGGGATAGTTCCAATTCAGAAAGGGATGAATTTAGTGAAATGTAATGTCCTAAGAATGATTTGGAACGAAAGGAAATAGAATATATTCCCTATGCATTTGTAGTTGGGAGTTTAATGTATATTCAGACTTGTATTTGGTCGGATATCAATTTTGCTATTGGAATGTTAGGCCGATATCAAAGCAATCATAAATTAGACCACTAGAAAGTTGCAAAGAAAGTTCTTAGGTATTTATAAGGCACTAAGGATTACATGCTCATATATATAAAATCAGATCCCTTAGAAGTGATCAACTATTTAGATTCAGACTATGTTGATTGTGTAGACTCAAGAAAATCTATCTTTGGTTATCTATTCCAACTAGTAAAAGGGGTAATTTCTTAGAATAGTGGAAAGCAGTTTGTCATTGCTACTTCCATTATGGAGGCCTAATTTGTGGCATGCTTTGAGGCCACTATTCAAGCATTGTGCTAGCTGAACTTTATCTTAGGGCTAGGTATTGTCGACAGTATATTTAGACCGCTAAGAATTTATTGTGATAATTTTACAGCTGTCTTCTCTAAAAATGATAAGTATTCTAAGGGTGCTAAATACATGGATTTGAAATACTTGTCAGTCAAAGAAGAAGTGTAAAAACCTAAAGTGTCGATTGAGCATATTGGAACTGATCTAATGGTAGCAGATCTGTTAACTAAAAGATTACCGCTTAAAACATTTACTGGCTATGTTGAAAGGATGGACATTATAGATAAGTCCTTGTTAGCATGAGATCATGTTATGTATATACACATGTTTGGATATTTGCTATTATTATTTTGACACTTATGAATTCAATTAATGTTATGTTTTTGCTATTTGTTAGTTGTCACATTATGTTGTGTACACGCATTATTTTATCATGATGACAAATTATGTTTTGAGAAACATTAAAGTTGAAGATTACAACAGTGTTTCTCAATTAAAGTTATTTTAAGTAGATATGATTATGTGATACAAGGAAAGAATCATGTCGTTAGATGACTTGTGACTGCCATGATTCCATTATTTCAATTCATTCAAGTTTAATGGCTTACACACTTATGTTGTTAGATCATCAAGTCATAACATGGGTCAAGTGGGAGATTGTTAGATTAATTTAATAATCATAAATGAGACCCATATTACTTTATTTGATTCTAATATAAAGTGAGCCTAAAATAATGGTTATTGGGCTTGTTAAAGAACATTAGAGTCATTAGGGTTACTTAATAAAGAAACCCTTCCCTTTCTCTTCAAGTAGAAAAAACTTGTACAAATATTAAAAAACAGATACGTTTTTGTATCATTGAAAAGAACGAAGAAAGGCAAGAAGGCGAGAGTGAATAAAATTTTTTTCGTAAAGAAGAGATTTGCTAATAAGAAAAGATTACACGAATATAGATCAAGGTTAGTATGTCTCTCTTTTCTTTATAGTACTAATTTTAAGGTTTGAAGGTGTTAAAAGTAATTGTGTCATAAATATTTTTAGATGAATTCTATGCTCGTAATATTGCTTAAAATGTTAAAAATTAAATTTTACGTACCTGTCTCGGAGTGACAAGATAGAAGTCTTCAAACGTAGGTACACTTGAGTATCCTACAAAATCTCCGATCAGATTAACCCTTAGAAAATTATCCTTGGAGGTTGCTGTTCTATATTCAGGACCCACAATCACTTCCTGTAAAAATGTAAATAAAAATCCTAAAATAATTACGAAGGTCCAGGACAGTCTTTTCATAGGTGAATTCCATAACAACATCAATTTCATTGCAAAGTACAAACCAAAGAAATATCAAAAACAAACATTCAACATCGTCCGACGGCAAGACTAACACATTGTTATTACAAAATGCGGATGATTTTCATGTAAAAGAGAAACACTTTTTGATTCCAATAGACGGTTTGGAATGAATGAGGGATGAACTCCAGAAATGCATGGCAGCTGATAATTATCTTCTAGTATCAGGTACACAGCATCGTTGCAAGCAATATTTATTTCCTTAAATGTTACAAACTCTCAACTAATTTGAATAAAGTTAAGAATGAAAAGACGTATAGCCCATGGAAAGCCGTTGGAATCATTCAGAGCAAAAATCTATCAAAAAGATAAACCTTAGAGCAGAATCACAGCTTAAGCTGGGTTAACTATATTTCGACGTGATTTATTAGCATTATGGAAAGATAACTTCTGCAGAAGAACAACATACTGAGACTTTACTTCCCGTCTTCACTTCAATTCGAATGCTAAATCCTATTGATCGCCGTCCAATGCCAAAAACATGGAACCTAAAACGAAAGTGTCAGCACTAAAATTAAACATCCAATACTAGCGGAAATAAGAAAACAGTACATGATCTGATATGTGCCATAAAAGGAAAGCAGCATTAATCATCCGCTTAAACCCTATCACTCGTACTGGAGCTAAATCGATCAAAAATGTCGATGGGCTTGGCTAAAGGGTTCTTTGCATTCCTACTTATGACTCGTTCATTACATAACATTCATTACTAGCACCCGGGGATGCTTATAAATTCAACAATTCTTAAGACATCTTTTTCTGCCTAGTTGGTCAAAAAGATTCTTATTATAAATCATTTATATGCTACTTAAACTGGATCCACAGAAAAAATGAAGATAGTCTAAGAGACCGTACCATTCACCAGGAAATCTAACGCAGTGAGCAGTATTAGCCTTCCCTTTCAACAATTTGTCAACTAATTAAAAGAAACACAGCAATCAATTAACCAAGACGAATAATTCTGCATCTTTCACGGTAAAGCTGAGAATGTGAGCAAATCGAAAGAACTTACAAAAGTTTCCACATGATGAAGGTACCCTCCGATGGGGCCCACAAGGACAGCAGATTGGCTAGCCAGAAAAAGCAAGAGACATGAGAGAAATTGAATGTGAAAAGAACATCAAGTAAATCCATCATCGATGTTCCAAATAAATGGTCACACAAAAAATATTTCAGCAAAAAAAGGTTCAATTGTTGACTTTACAGAAACTATAACACAAATCCATATCTGTAAACAGGCTTTAACAATATGATGGCTATAACTAAACAGGAAAACTAGACAAGAATTAAGAATTTGAAAAAGTAAAAAGCCACCTCAGTGTGCTCAATGAAATGACCATCTGCATCTCGCAACCTACATTACACTGATCAAAGATGATCAACCTAGTATATAAGATCTTATTTCAAATATGTATGAAACAACAATAAGCAAGCACTTGCCTCTCACATATCTTCACGACATTTGCACCAGCATCTGGTTCACATTTGCGTGTCTTAACATAATACTCCTGGGGTTTATAAGCAACATCCTGCAAATAGATAACCCATCCGTCACGAAAATCACCAGACATTCAGTCTCAAAATGGAATCAAACTTCAAATTACTGCTAGAGTTTCTAATTTCTGTGAAAAGCATTATTTCATCTAATTAGTGCTAGACGCATACACGTATGTAGGTCAGCTCGTAGAGAGCATACGCAGCAGATTTATTGACGGTTACCAGAGGCGGTACTCGAAGATTTTGCATTTTGTTAGTGGAATTCTCCTCCACTTCCACTATTTCTGCCACAATTGAAGCCTCTCGCCCGCTCTGCGTCAACAAAATTATAAAATTGGACAACATTTAATTTCTTGTAACGATCGAATCTAATATATAGCTACCTGCCTACCTACCTACCTACCCATAACATACTAACAAACAATATCATTTTCTGGAAAAAGGAAATGAATATGCGTACCGAGCCACTGGGCACAGCCATGTTAAGGACGATTTTGGTGGTGCAATTGAGATCAGAAGCGGAATTCGATCCCTTCTCGCACCTTTCAAGCTTTGATTTGGATAGAATCTCCACTCCCTCCACCACTATCACACCGCCAAGTCTCGAGAAATAGAGAGAGCACCACAAAAGGACGGCCACCCGACCGTACATATCAACCAAGTTTTTGGTTTCGCCTCTTAATCGTCTGGATTTCGTCTTCTCCGAGTTTGTGGGAACAGAGCATCTGGACTTGAAGATTTGACGGTTTTGGCGGGACTTTTCTCTTTTGAAAACAGGCCGTAACGGTTACGTTGCAGGTGGGTTTATGAAATCATCGAGGCTTAACGACGACATTTTGGCCTTTTTCGCTGCGCCATTCTAAAGTAACCATTATGTGCAGAAACATCAAATATTTATGCCTATTCATTTTTTCAGTTAAACTGTAATATTAAATTAGTGCAATACGTGGAACCGTGGAGGAAAGAAAAGAAAAGTCCGACAGTTGAGAATTTTTAACTTTTGATTAAATTTTTGTTTGGTAAACTGGGAAGAAAAACTCTAGCACTCAAGATTACTACCGCTTCGGGATGACAATTAGGCCCGGCCCACTCTGTTCTTCCCAAGTTGATCGAGCCACGAGCTAAAACTTCTTGCCCCAATTAACCCGCGAGCTGTGCAGGATTGTTTAGACTCGGTCAAGCTTGTAACTTGATCGAAAGAAACAAAACAAAGACGTTTTGTCAAAAATAATGTCGTTTTTTGAAATTTTTTTAAGAATAATAAAATTGGCCGATTCAATCAGGCCCTCCCTGGGCCTATCAAGCTATAGGCTGAGCCACGAGTTGTTAGCCTATGGGTCAAGTCAGGTCAGGCCAACCTTGTCATTACCAATTGCACTACCCATGGGCCATAAATAGTAAGACCCGTGCTTTGATCTTGTTTATCATTTCACATACATAAAAGCTAAAAAACATTTTTGCAATTGGTATTTGCCAGTAAAATTGTCTTCTAATATAAAAAATGATATAAAAATAAACATTGTACATATACATTTCACCTATAAGGTATGGCTAACTTGCTTGCTCATTTTTATAATAGAAAAAATTATAATGCACTTAAAGTGTACTTTATAAAATTTTAAATTATGCAATAGTTTATGAATTATATGATTAAGATAAATTATTTGACAAATAATAATATTGTATAATTTTTCAAATGTTTTGTGATCTTCAATTTTAATTTTAAAAGATATTATATTAATATATTGATAAGGTGAATATCCAATTTATTCAATGTTCGGTATAATGAGTATTAAGACCCTCAAAAAATTCTCTTTTCATCATGACCGATGAACTTTAAAGTGTATGAAAAGCATAAACGAGATGATAAAGACTCCATTTATTTAACTTAGGTTGGTATAAGCTAAAAGTAGACCTACATCAAAAAACTTATTTGAAAAATTTTGATAGTGCTCTCATATTAGAATCCAAATAAAGTCAAATGTATTAGACGATATAATATTGTTTCAAGAGAATTCATACGTAGGATTTGTATATATGAATACACAACTTGAAATTGTATGGTATAAGTAATGGAAGAATATTTAAAAGATATTTTATTATTTTTATTTCAAAGACAAGGATCACACAATTTACTTATAGATGAAGCTAAAAATGAAATATTAAATAGATTTTTTTAAGACAAAAGGAGAAGAATGTCTATGACATTGATGTCATAATTGAGAGTATAAGGCAATCTAGGTAAATGAATTGAGGTTAGATGATTTGTCATTTAAAGATGCCTCTAACATGATTTTATCTACTCTAGCCTTTCACTAAATATATATTCAAATCCATTACAAAATAATAAAATTTTAAGGAAGTATTATTTTGTTTGCAAAATTGAGATACTAATTTGAGTTTCTTTCTTTCTTTTTTTGGCCTCAAAGATACACATAAAGATTGTTTAATGTAAAGCGAGTAATAAATATGCTAATAAAAGAAGATTCAATATGGAAAATAGATATGTTATTATCGTCACCAATTATCTTCTTCATTAACATAGACTATGTTACAACAAGATATTTTGTAAATTAGAGGAGACATAATGTGTAGCACTATATTCAAGAACCCAGTTGTTATCGATGCGAATTCGAATTGCCTTCAATAGGATGTGCTTGAAGGAAAAATAATAAGACAAAGGTTATCCATAAGATCAATATGTCTTTACACTATGAGTAAGTTTATCACATAGTTTGTTTTGTTAAAGTTAAATAATATATTAATAAAAGGTGTAGAAGTTTATAGAAAAATCCTACTGGGAAGTACCTATGCAACACTAAAAACGTTTAAAACACAATCATCCATACTAAGACGACCAGGTCACTAATATATATAAGAAACAAAATTTGGTTTTCCCAGGATGTCAGTGTATAATGTTTTTTAACATTAGGATCTCCTTGATAAGCTGAAGAACTTCAGATGTTCTCTCTTTTAAAGTAGCTAACTTGTTTTTGAATCTTCTAAATTTCTTTCTTTCCATATCCTATGCATATCAGTACTTAATGCAGTCATATATACCTCAACAATGGTCTTAGGAAGTCCTGAAAGATCCATCAACCATTGAATTATATCAGAGAAAGAAGTTGCTAAAAGGTTCTATTGACACAACCTCCTTACCTCATTTTAGATACCAAAAGCAAAGTGACATTCAAAGAATAAATGGTCCCTGGTTTCATCCATCTCCATACATAAAGGACATGTTTTGTTAATGACATAAAGTTTAATCTATCCATTGTACTCATTCTATTTTGCATGATCAACCATACTAAGAATGAGATTTTAGGTAATAAGAATTTATTCCAAACAATTTTCAACTAGGGCACCCTAAGATTTTTAGTTCACATTAAGTCTCCATATAAACTGCTGGATAGATCAGAGACAGGCTTGCCTTTCCAAAAGTACCTATCATAGTAGTAAATATTTGAAGAATAATCAGGCTGATAGCTTTAAAGGTTTTGAGGTAACACCCAATTATTATCAACTATCAATGTATAGACTTTATCCTCTAGTGTAACTTGTTGCCTAGTTGTAGAAGCTTCAAACTGTTGAATTAATTGTCCATGGCTAGTCCAATTATCATAACACATAGAAGTTTTTTTCCCATTTCCCACTTTGCAGAAAACTTCAGGTTTAACTAGATCTCTTAAGTGGAGAAGATGGCCAAGAAACTAAGAATGAGAAGGACTTTTATTCACAGTCCATATGCTTTTGCCTTCAAAAAATAGTTATGTAACCACCTCACCCAAAAAGAGTCCTTATCTTGTAAGGTCAACCATATTCTTTTCAATATCAAGGCAGAGTTAGTAACCTTGATCGAAAGAACTCCCAGTCCCCCTTCTCCTTTAGGTGTGCATATATAAGACATATGCCTTTAGCTAACCCTCCTTCACCTCCCAAATGACCCCACAAAAACTTCCTAAACAAACTTTCTAATAGCTTGATGATTCCTTTTGTGAGAAAAATATGAGAGCTCTAGTAGATGTGCAGAGATGAAAGAACATATTTGATCAATTCGAGCTTGCCTGCATATGATAATGATTTATTTACCTAACAGGGGAGTATTTTTTGGATCTGTTCAATCATAGGAATGCATTCATTGAAGTTTAAACTTCTTGTAGAAATAAGAATGCCTGGATACACTATAGAAGGAAGTTTTTTTTCCATTCCAGTAATTCTTGAAAAATGCTAGGTTCCATTTGTGTAACACTTATAGAGATCATAAAATGAATTTTGTTAAGATTCATTTCCAAGCTAGATATTCTTTTTAATTGTTAGAGGGATTCCATCAAGGTTTGGATAGAACCAAAATGAGCTTTACAGAATAATAATAGATCATCTGCAAAGCACAAGTTGGTTAAGGACACTTTCCTACATTTGAAATGGAATCTAAATTTGGGGTTCATCTTGATGTTGTGTTTGATAAAAAGGGTAAGAACTTCCACGCACAAGATAAAAAGGTAGGGAAATAAAGGATCTCCCTCTTATTCCTCTACTACCTTTAAAAATCCCATATAGACATCCATTCACCAAGACACAATAGGATGTTGCAGTGAAGCATTATTTAACCCATTGTACGAACAGTCATGAAAAAACAAATACTTCCAACACATGTAACATAAAGTCCCAATTTATATTGTCAAATGCCTTATTAAAATCAAATTTAATGGTGCAATTAGCAGGAGAGTTACCTTTTGAATAACATTTGAAAATTTTACAAACTATCAATATGTTATCACCAATCTGCCTATTTTCAATAAAAGCTCCTTAACTGTTACTGATAGGGAACTTTAGTAATCTTGTAGCTAGGATTTTGGAAGTAACATTGTAGAGAAAATTATTATAGGCTAGTAATCTATACTCACTGAAGGTATTAAGATTAGAGACATTAGGAATCAAGCAGAGAAAAGTTTTATTCATTTCCTTTAATAAGATGCCTTTTGAGAAGAATTCATGTACTACATCCTTAACTACCTGACCAATCACTTCCTAAGATTTATGAAAGAAATGACCATTCAGTCCATCAAGACTTGGAGCTTTCATAACATTCATCATAAAAATTATGTAAACTATTTCCTTGTCCTAAACAAGTTTGATCTACCATGTCTTTAAAGATTTTATTAGTGATAAAACTACTTAAGAATGAAATTGAGGAGATACTAGAAGTATTGAGAAGAATTTAAGAGTTTCCTGGAGAATAAAGTCTTGATCCTACAACATTGTACCCTCGTTGGATAATATGGAACAAATAATATTTCTACTCCTTGTAGCCAGAACAGTATTGAAGAAAAATTTAGTGCATTATCACCTTCATTAAGCCAACCAATCCTAGCTCTCTGCTTGATTAGAGATTAATGATAATGCACAGCTTGTAGATAGTTAAACGGAATAGATTTTTCATTATTTAAAGAGCCTCATTAGTAGGATTAACAGTTAATAGGTTTTGAAATTTTGTTAACTTTGTTTTAGCAAAATCCACAACATCCTTTGGGAAGGAGCCTCTTAAGTCATTTAGTAATTTAATCTCTTCCTTAATAAATTTTAGTTTCTACATACAACAAAATTGTTTAGATATAGAGACAATTTTCTCAATCCCATTCCTACAAGATTCTATAAAATCGCTCTGTTGAGCCAGAAAATTGTTAAACTAGAAAGGGAAATGTTTAGCTATTTTGATAAGAAAGCCAAACAACATTATAAGAGCATATTTGAAAATAATGGATCCATGAACTTAACTTTACTCTCAGGAAAATTTGCAAGTCAATTGGAGTTAACTAGGGCTATATCACGTTTTTGCCTTATGAACAAATCTGATCCTTGCTTATTACTCTAAATGTATAAGTACCCTTCAAACTTTAAATATGTGACCCTTAGGTGATTAGCACATTCTTTGAAATCTTTAGAGAAATTTCTAAGGCAGCAATGACCTTAAGCTTCAATTCTATATAATGTAGAATTAAAATCCCCACATATTAACTAAGGCCCTTCAAAATAGCTACCCATATTCTTAAGATTACTCCACAAATCATTTCTTTGGAAAGCAAAATTACTTGTATATATCACAAAAGAAGTGATCAGTACTTTGAAATCTTTAGATGCATTACTTGATCAATAGCTCCCAAGATATCTACATTCACCCTATTGAGTTGTATTAGATTATAATTATACTCAGTATGTGATGAGAGTGATTTGCCATTGTATTTCATTAAGTTCCTAAAACGTCTAATCTTTTTAAGTTCTCTAGCTTTATTTTTTTTTCTAAAAGTCCCAATAGAAGAGAATGTTCTTTATAGACAAAATCCCACAAAGCAAACAACTTTTTAGGGTAGTTTAAACCTTAACATTCCATAATAAAATGGAAATTTATTACTATTTACCTTTAGAGCTAGAACCCCTTCCCCTTTGTGACCTTTTTTTTAGCAGTTGTTTTAAAAGGCTACTTTTCAACCTCTAATTTAGACAAGCTTATGATCCTATCATCCTTTGTCATGATTTCATCACTTGTTATTTATGGAGTAGCAGCCTCTCAATCCTTACCATCTTCAGAAGTGTTAGAAGTTAACCTATTAGTAGAAGCAACAATATATCCCTCTGAAATAAGATTTGATTTTTCAAATTGTTCATTTAAATTAACATCCATATTGACCACACGTAATTCTTTTTTTTCTCCTTATCATGATTGACCATGCCATCCAATCCTATTAGTTCATTGTAATCTCCTTTATTGAATTTCTTACCTATAGGTTTTAATACTTTTCCTTGAACTTTGAGGCTAGTGATAAGAAATTGCCACACTATCTTCAAAAAGCTCATTATCAAGCTAAAAGCCCAAATTGAGGCCTAATGTTTTTGAGTTTGATCAGTTTAGGACTTAAACTTGTAACTTGCTTAATGAAGTTCTAAACTTTCACGAGTCTGCTCAATTTAAGTCTTTTTTGGATGAAAATTAGGACATGTCATACACGCGCCGTTATATGTAGGCCAGTTTGTCTTTAGATGTCACGTTAAGAACACACGTAGGCCTAGTTGATTTTTAGAAAACAAAAAACTAACTAATTTCATTTAAATTTTTACTCTTCAACCCTAAATCAACATTTAATCCCCCAAAATTTCACCATGTTTCTCTCGCTTGTGCCTTCACTCTAATCCCTGCTCGCATCATCACTTCACACTTAATCCTGGATCTGCCTTCCAATAGTGTCAGCTTCTACGTAGTGGGAGCTTTCTCTTTTGAAGTTGGAGGTGAATTGGTGGTTAGGTTTTTAGAGATTCAAAACATACATATGCTCTGATTGAAGACCTAAGTAGCTAATGACTCATGCTCCCTTCTAATTTTTGTATATAATTTATGATGTTTGAATCTTTACTTTATTCCTTTCCACTTTTTCCTTTTTACGGAAAGTTTTGTTAACAATGTAATTTAGGTAAATTACTTTACCTTCTATAAATGAGTTTGATTATATGGTTGAATAGCATGTAGAATATAATTGTTTTCATGTATAATTCTATTATACATTTGTATGTAGGATGTGATCAAGTCTTCTCTTCCCCATTTGCTTCACATTATATGTAGGATATGATTCATGTCACTTGGTTTACCTTCCTTGGTGTTTATCTATGTTTTGTTTATCTCTATCCGCTAGGATTAAGATAAAGTATGATATTTATGAAAGAGATGTAAATTCTTAGCAACATAAAAAATTCAGTTACGTAGATATCATTTAGTTATCAGTGGGTGCACAATCAACATTGCAACATTGTATTTTACATATTAGATGAAAAGGTATATTAGAGGATTGAACTACATTTTCGAAGACATCAGCTAGGAATACTTGAGAATGAGCTTAAGTAGTAGTTCTTCAAGGTAACAAGGTTTATTAGACGATTCTGTTTATTGTTTTCTTAGTTGTAATTTTGTATTTAGTGGAAATTTTTGAAATTTTGATCGTTGGCAGTAGAGGAACGCGTTCTAAGCTTGATTTGAGGTATACAAGTTGATTTCTTCAACTTACCCAATTGAATGAGACTATGATGGAGAGGCTAAATATTGTTATTATAACTTGAAAACACTTGGATCGACTTCATGGACTGATGAAAATCCAAGAAGAAGGTTTTATAGTTGTCGACTCTTTCTGATAATTTTGGTACATTTTATGTTGTTTTACATAAATATGTTCATATTTTTCATTAATGAATTGCTATTTTTTCTTTAATGGTAGAGTGAAAATGTTTGTGGATTTCCTGAATGGAATGATCAAATATTTTCTCCAAGAGCAAGAAAGATTATTTTAGAGCTGAAAAGAAAGAGAAGATGTTATACCATCAAAGTAATCTATTAAAGGCTGAAGTGGCAGAGTTAAGAGAGAGAATGTAGCAGACATTTTGCAATCTGAAACGATTACAAAAAATTTGAAGTTGAAGAATTAGTTAGTTGCCATAAGGAGTAGTAATGAAACACATTCAGCAAAGTGTTGGGAATTAGTAGCTTGTTTAAGCTTATGTTTAGTATTTTTGCTTGTGTTTGTTAGCCTAAATAATGAAGGCAATAGATGTATGTTTAAAGCCTTACCTGAAAATGGTTTTATGTATTAGAAAAATGTCTAAATGTAATTCACCTTACCTGATGTTGGAAAGTGCAATTGTTTGATGTTTCAACATCTGGAACTGCTTAGTTTGATGTTCTAACCTAAACATGTTTGACGTTTAATGTACTACCCTAAACAAGTTTGATGTACTAGCCTAAAGATGTTTGATTTTCAAAATATGGTAAAGAAGATTAGTAATAAAATATGATCTTTAATCAATGGAGATGGAGTATTGGTTACTAGTCAAAAGGAGTTAAAAGAGGCATCAATGAACTACTTATAAATATGTCATAGGTACTTTAGGTTTGAGCAAATGATTAACACAATTGCTAAGTTGTGTTATAATTAGTCAAATTTTTTATAAAGAGACAAAGATGTTTAATAGACTTATAATTCTAAGTCTTTGTATTAACAATGTACATATTTGGTAAATGCAATTGAGCTTAGCGAAAGTTTTTTGTGGCATACATAAACAAATGCAGTTTCGTCATCTACTATTCATGAATTTCAATAAAAAGGAAAAATCCTTAAAAGAAAACCAATTCACACTGAAATTGGCAGTCATTGCATTCATTGATATAATAACATGTAAAAGCCAACAAGATCCTTACAATCAATAGACATCCAACCTCTAAATAGATATCCAACCTCTAAACCATTGTTTAATATATAAATATCACAAAATTGATGGATATAAGGTATGTACATTGAAGATGCAGTTTAAGTTTCTTGTTTAGTACATAAATATCACAAAATTGTTCAGTTCACTAACAAACACAATTAAGTTTACAATTTGTTCTTTCCCTTTAAAGATGCAGTTTGACTTTCTGGGCTTGCATTCACATGCCCAGTAACAGCTTCCTTCCTCTTTATTGATTTTTGCCCAAGGTGTAGTATTCTTTAACTTCTCCTTCCAGGCTGTAGATAAAATGCAAACATTGTTAAGTTGTATCCCTTAATTAATGTTTAATAAGAATGCAAATATTTAACACTTACATTTATCACCTACAACTTTGTGGTTTCAATTGTGTATATCCCCATCCCTTCCATCCATTTCTTGAACTTCTTATTTGCTTCTTGTTGAAGAGAAGAGTGTGTGATAGGCCTTTTTTCTAAAATTTTTGCTTGAAAATTTGGGCTATATCTACCAGCACCAAACATCCTCATTTTGCTTCCATCATCTGCAACACCATAACTAGGCCCTCTTTTCCTTTTAGTTTGCCTTTTGGCGGTGGCTTTTGAAGATGTACAAATATTTGTTGTTTTTGAAGAACTTCCAGGTGTTGGGAGAACAACTGATGCTGTTGCATTTGCACTTTCACATACATAAGCATTACTTAAGGTGTTGGCAGTACTTAAAGCATTTATGGCACCTACAAATACGGACACAGTAGTAGAGGCAGAGACATTTGCTCTCTTTTACTTTTCTTTCCCCTTTCAGCATTGTTAGATGCAAATGCAGAGGTACTTACTGGGATGTCAATGTTGGTTTGAACTGTAGATATGTTTTCTGAGGTTGATTATGAGTTCATTGTGTTTTGCTCCATATGGAAATGAGTTGACTAGTATAGATGAGGATTTTGAACCGAGAGAGAACCTGTTATTGATATTAGTGACAAAGGAATAAAAAAACCTATCAGATTTCCACTGCTATGGAAAAGAATCTTAGCTGTACCACATAAAAGACAAAATAACTTAGAAATTACCTCTTAGTATTTCCAAAGACAACCTTTTTTGTTATGTCCTTTTGTATGGTAGTGGCTACATGTCATAATCATGCCCATTCTAGACACGTGGTCAACATTTTGCTTTTTGGTCACTTTCGTATTCTTTTGAGGCTTATCAATGCCCTTTTTTCTAGTTGTTTTGGGCCTACGAGGCCCTTGTTTAAATTTTGATGGCTTAATAGTTTCTTTATTGCTAATCAGTCCTTCATACTAGGCATTGGTTGAATTGCCTTCCTATATGCTTTGATATATTCAGTTTTCCATAACCAACTAAAAGTGTACTCTTCAATATTAGCCCTCTTATCTCTAATAGCATGTATGACATGTGCACAAGGAATGCAGAGAGGGTATATCTCCTACAAGAGCATATTTTGTTCTGAAGCCTTACCACATATCTGTTCTCACCATGATCATTCTCATACCCTCCTTCTCCATTATGATGTACTGAACAATGTTGAACAATCATGACACTCTTCTCAATTGCTTCCCATATTCTTGGCCCTAAATTTCCTTTCCACTTGGTAGACTCTTTTTTTTGTCACAATTCTTTTCATCATTTATCTTCTAATGTGCTCAAACAATCCTAAAACTGACATTTTCCTTGCATCAACCAAAGTCTTATTGAAGGCCTCACATAAATTATTGTCAACCAAATCAATTGTAGAATCTTCCCCCTTGAAAGCCTTGCACCATTGCTGAACTGGCGCATAACTCTTAATATCTTCTGTTGCTCTTTCCTTCCTGGCTCTTAGCTTATCTAGATTTTCTCCAAATTCCCTTACTGTGAAGGATTTTCCAAAAGTGCTCCTTCATCTCTTCCCTTTTATTCCCCCATCCATGCCAATTCACACAAACATGTCTAGCACAAAACATGTGCTCGGCATCGGACAAAAATTTACAATGGCTCTATCAAGTCCCTACAAGGAAAAACATAACCATTTCAATAGGCATCTTAATACAACTACATATTTCATAACAGTGACCTCTCAATAAAATAAAAATAAGATTGATGTGAAATTTTTATCTTTTATTGGTCAGTCATTATAGGCCAACCGATTCCATAGCCCATGTAAGGTAAATCTTCTTTGAGCCTTTTAATAAACCACTTCCATGTGACAGTCGACTAAGCTTCAGCCATAGCCTAAGCAGCTTCAACCATAGCCCAAGCAACATGAAACATTTGATTGTTTTCATCTCTTCATACAGCACATAGAAGTTCACTCTTAGTTTGGATTTTCAGCCAACATCCATCTAGGCCAAGATAATGTTAGAGTAGTGCTCTAAAGGCAATCACTTTTAGCACTTTTGTACAAACTTTATTTTAATTAATAAAGAGAAAGGCATTTTTTAATTAATTTGATGTTTGTTTATTTATGAATTGATGTCAATCTTAAATCCAATTAATGAAGTCCATGGTACAAAACATGGCATAAAGGAAATCATGATGAGATCATGATAATGAGATTCTTATCAAGTGCAATTATATTAATATCTAAATTATCCCTAGTCATAGGATTAATAAGACAGGACATTATTAATCCAGATAGACTAGCACATGTTATACTCCTTTATTTGATCAAGCAATGGATCTCACAAATTTTAAGCATAAGATGTTTAGAGTTAACATGTGGATGCTTACTAAGAGTAGTAAATACATAGGAAGATCCACTATGAGATTATCATATGGATGATCTATTAAATGCCAATGATTCATCTCATCATAGCAATGGCGCAAATATCCTTAGACTTGACATACTCAAGGATATCTTGGATACTAATCTTGTGCTTTGGCATCATTCCTTATTGCCTCAAGACGAGGTCACTCATAGGTTGGTGATTGGGTACAACTATTAGTATTTGTAGGTAATTGGGTAGCCAATAAAGGATTCACCACTCCTGATAGAAGGAGATGATACCCACGACCTCTTATCGGGGTCATTACTCTAAGAGTCTCTGGCCAGAGCAGTTATGTGCCATGAAGAGAGTCTTCAATGACACATAGAGTAATGAGATCCTAGGATAAGAACTAACATCACTTGGACTAAATGTGACGTAGTCAGTCTAATGGGAGTTGACATATAGTCTATACTCCGAACCAAGTGGGATATAGAATGTTGAAGGGACAAATTGCACTGTAATTGTCTATGGAAAAGTTAGTAAGCTAGATAATTAACTATCGAAGAGTTCGTTTGTTAATCTACTTATATTCTAGTAAATTGGCATCATGAAACCATTCATGATTTGCTTGAATTAAGAGTTAATTCAAGTGGCATGAAACTATTTATGATTTGCTTGAATTAATTCAAGTTTCCAAAATAACTGGGAACCTAAGGGTTACATGCATAAAAGATCATATAAAAAACAAAGTGTGTACAACTGTCATAGAAGTAGGCCACTATTGTGGCTTATAGGCCACGATTGTGACTGAAGGCACAACAGATGATACATAAGTGAGTTCTTCACTTATGTACATATAGATTAATAAGTTAAAACACACTTAAGTGAGAGGATAAGGAGTCTAGAAGTGTTCTAGAGTGAGAGAGAAGTGGTCTTGAGTCTTGTTTATGCAATTTATGCAATTGTTGCATAAATCTAATTGCATATCGTTTACTTGAACTCATCTTGTTTAGTGTTCTAACCACCCTTACACACTACTTTTTCTTCATCTTTGCATGTTCTTGAGTGATCAAGGAAGGTGTTTAGTGTTTGCTACAACCCAAACAAGGAGAAGATTAAAGAAAGGAGGAGCATTATCAAAGGTACATGTGCTGAAATTTCATGTTCTATAATCTATGTATGCATGCATCTAAGATTCTGGAATTTTGGGCACGTCGTGGGATTGGAATTTAGATTCTAACACTTCTGTTGCCTTGTTGTGCATATGATGCATGAATCCATGACCCCTTTATAGTGGTATCAGAGCAACATTATGCATGTATAAGATGATGTATTGAACATATGCAAACTGTTTGCTGGGTTGTGACTGACGTGCATGTTGATGTGGAAAAATTCGTATAAATTGTATAATTTTTTTTTCTGATTTTCTTTCATAGCAATGTTTATAAGTGTTATATTATGTTTATGTAAAAGGAAATTTCAAGTGAATGTAATTTTCTATTTTATTTTGAATTAATACCCAGTCTGTTCATATGTTGGTTTCTGGGAATTTCTGGAAAACTAAATGCATATGCTGATTTTAAAATTTCGTAATAATTCTAGAAAATTTTTTTCTGATTTTCTTTCATAGAAATGTTTATAAGTTTTTATTTTATGTTTCTGTTAAAAGAAAATGGAATTGAATGTCATTTGCTATTTTATTACGATTTTAGTTTCAGCTTGATGCATGTATGAAGTTCTAGGAAATTCTAGAAATCTGATGAACATTCATGCTTGTAAATTCCATATTAATTTTTATAATATTTGTTTTATGAATTTTCTATATAGACATGCAAGATAAGATGTTGCAACGTGTATTAGATACATGACACTAGTTAAAGTGATTATCTTATGCATACATGATGTAAAGTATAACTAGTGTTAGAAGTAATATGACAAATGTCATAGACATGTGATGTGTTGGTTGATTCCACTAAGTTAATAAATAATTCCTAGGAATTACTTTCTGGAAATTTTTATTAGGCACATTAGAATGTGTGTAAGACTCTGGAATTTTTCCAGAATTAATTGAATTTGATTCAATTAATAAATCAAGTCAAAGTCAACATTGGTCAATTTTTGAAAGCTGATGGAGTTAACTTGTTTAATCACTTATGTGTATGTGTTTCGGTTATAAGACCTTAAAAAAAATTTATAAGATAAGAAATGTTTTATTTTAAGGCTAGTAGCATGCTAAGTGCATGTTCTTGAAATTAGGGCTCTGAAAAATTTTCAGACATTGAATCGATCTCTTTAGTGTCTAGTAGGTTAACTCATTTATCTTTATGATTTTGGTCGTCAAGATATTTTTTGGCTTGTATTGAAATTTTCTTGATAAATTTGAGATGACCTAGGTATTTTTTAGATGTCTAATTGATGTTCAAAAATTTTGAAAACCCTAAGGATTAATTTAAAATTAATCCAAGTAGAGCATTGCATTTTTAGTGTGACTAGAACAAGACATGTGTACTAGAATTAAAGCGTCTTTTTTGACATCAAAATAATTGAAATTTTAGGGTTCCTAATCGAATCTTATTCATAATTTGAATTAGCCGAGACTAACACTAGTACTCAATTCAGTTCAAGAGTTGAATCGAATCACGAACTTTTGATGTATAGTCAAGTCACAACCTAAATTAAACATCTTTTATGTGATACATGCATTAGATGCATTTTAAAGGTGGCTATGGACATAGGCTCATTTTAATTAAGTTGTCCATATATATATATATATATATATTTATAATATCATCCAAGTATTGATGAGACCTAAGAATAAATCCCTCAACTGAAATATTAGGACTTACGCCTTCCATTGATATGGCAAGAATCAAAGTTCTTTTAGAGTTGAGTTATTGAGCAAACCCAAGCCCACTTTACAAGAATATGTTCAAATAATAGAAATTAGATTTCGGGATTAATGGGTTAGTACTAACTGGAAGCGTTGAGTTGGGCAAACCTAAGGTCAACGTGGATAAAGGTGAAATTGGGTTATATACATGGGATATATATGAATTAAGAGTTGATAACCCAATAAGTGTCTTAATCAACATTTGATGGCACAAGTCGATAGTTGCATAACTAAATGCAATTGGTATGAATGATACCTACCGATTGACCTAAGGTGGCTTATTGGGCAAACCCAAAGTCATTCTTAGTGATGTTGGATATCGACCCATTAGGAAAATTATAAGTTTTCTCGAATTTGTAGTGAGGGCTATGGATTTTGAAAAAAATAGTGGGACCTATAATGTGTGTGATTAAAGTCCTTATCGATATGCATTAGTGTACCTTCTAACACTTTCCCTCGTTCTTCTAGGTTATTGAATCGCCACAATGTCTTCGTCCGATGTAAACCTACGCTCTCTATTAGACTCCAACAAACTCACTGGACCTAACTTCTTATATAGGCTATAGAATTTGAGAATTGTTCTCAAATCTGAGGGACTAGGATATGTCCTAGATGAACCATTTCCTGATCCCCTTACTATTGATGCATCTAATAAGGATCAGAAAGCTTATAAGAAGCTACTGGATGATAGTGAGCTGGCTAGCTATATAATGATGGCCTCTATGTTAGTAAAATTGCAAAAGCAACATGAGGCTATAGATGCTCATTCCATATCTAAAGGAACTGATTGATAACCAAGCTCGGTTTGAAAGGTTCGAGACCTCGATGATGCTTTTTTGCTCTAAGATGGCTGAGGGATCATCTCCAGTGCAGTGTGCACTAAAGATGAATAGATACTCATAATGGGTCATGAATTAAGTATAGACTTAATTCTGACTAGTTTGATCGATAGTTATTCACAGTTTGTGCTTAACTATCGGATGAACCAAATATCTATGATGATACCTGAGTTGATTAATCTGCTCAAAATAGCTGAGCGAACTATCAAGAAGGACAGTAAGGCTATGATGCTAGTGGACTATGCTTCTAGTTCTCGAAAGAAGAACCAAAAGAAGAAGAAGAAGTCCAAGAGGCCAGTGGGAGGTGTAGCCAAAAAGAAGGCAAAGGAGACAGCACAGAAAGGGATATGCTACCATTGCAACAAGGAAGGACATTGGAAGAGGAACTGCAAAGCTTATCTGGAGTTACTGAAGCAGAAGAAGGAATTAGATGCCACACCATCTACTTCAGGTAAGATAATTGTCATTAAGGTTAATACTATTTCTAATCATAACATTTAGGTATTAGATACCAGATATGACTCACACATATGTGTTGATATGCAGGGTCTTAGGGATAGTAGACTGCTCAAGAAGGGAGAGATGGACCTACGTGTGAGAAATAGAGCAAAAGTTGCTACATTAGCTGTAGGAACATATGTTTTGTATCTTCCTAGTGGGTTAAAGTTAATTTTAGAAAATTGCTATTATGTACCCGTTATGACTAAAAACATTGTATCTGTTTCATGTCTTAATAAAGCAGGATTTCATTTAACTTTTTCAAGCAATGGTTGTTCAATTAAGTTGAATGAAATGTTGTATGATACTGCTACATTGTGGAATGGAATTTACATATTAGATATGTCCAATCCAATTTTAAATATCAATGACAATAAAATGCAAAAATGAGATAATCTAAAATCATCTTACTTATGGCATTGTCGACTTGGCCATATAAGTGAGAAACACATGATTAAGTTGCGCAAGAATGGTAGCTTAGGGTCATTTAATTATGAATCATATGAAGCATGTGAATCTTACTTGTTAGGCAAGATGACTAATTACCTTTTAAAGGAAAAGGTGAACGAATGATTAGGTTATTAGATTTAATACATTCTGATGTATGTGGTTCGATGTCCATTCATGCTAGAGGTGGTTTTGTGTACTTCATTACTTTTATCGATGATTATTCATGATATGGGTACGTATATCTAATGAGATACAAGTCTGAAGCATTTGAAATGTTCAAATAATTTAGACATGAAGTAGAGAAACAACTCGGTAAAAGTATTAAGGCATTTTGATCAGATCGAGGTGGTGAATGCTTAAACAAGGAATTTCTAACTTATCTCGAAGATAAAGGGATAACATCCCAGTGGACTCCACCTTACACACCACAACATAATGGAGTAGTTAAAAGGAGAAACCGAGCCTTGTTAGACATGGTAAGGTCAATGATGGGCTTAGCAGATCTACCGAAATCCTTTTGGGGTTATGCACTCGAGACTAATTTTATGTGACAAATAGAGTCACTTCAAAGGCAATTGAAGTTACTATATATGAGATATAGACTAACAAAAGGCCCTATCTTTCACATACGAAAGTCTAGGGTTATCCAGCTTATGTGAAGCAGATTTAATTAGACAAGCTTGAAGTGAAATCTAATAAATGTCTGTTTATTAGATATCCTAAGGAAACAATTAGATATCATTTCTATAATGCCTTAGAGCAAAAGGTGTTTGTCTCAAAGCTTGTTGTCTTTTTAGAGAAAGAGTTTTTTCTAAGAGAAGACAGTAGGAGCAAAGTTGAACTTGATGAAGCTCATGATGCTCAAATAGAACTTGATTCTATGTATGAAAACCAAGTATGGACTTTGGTTGACCCACTTGAAGTTAAAGCCTATAGGGTGTAAATGGATTTTCAAGAAGAAAATCGACATGGAAGGAAATGTGATTACCTATAGTGCGAGGCTAGTTGCTAAACGTTATTGTCAAAGACAAGGAATTGACTATAACGAGACATTTAGCCCCGTAGCTATGTTTAAATCCATTAAAATATTCCAAGCCATTGCAGCTCATTATGATTGTGAAATATGGCTGATGGATGTAAAGACTACATTCCTAAATGGAAACCTAGTTGAGGATGTATATATGATACAACCTGAGGGCTTCGTATCCAGAGATGGAAAAAAGGTATGCAAGCTTCAAAAATCTATTTATGGATTAAAGCAAGTATCTAGGAGTTAGAACATCCGATTTGATGAGAGAATCAAAGAGTATGGTTTCTCACAAAATCCTGATGAACCTTGTGTGTGCAAGAAGGTTAGTGGGAGTGTTATCATATTCCTTGTGTTATATATGGATGATATATTACTAATAGGAAATGATGTCTCAAGTTTGCAATCAGTTAAAATTTAGTTGTCCCAGAATTTTTCCATGAAAGACTTTGGAGAAGTAACTTATATATTAGGAATAAAGATCGATAGAGATAGATCAAAGAAGTTGCTAGATCTTTCACAGTCAATATACATGGACAAAGTGCTAAATAGGTTTACCATGGAGCAGTCCAAAAGAGGGTTTCTTCCTATGTCATATGGCATAAAACTCTCGAAATCTATATATCACAAGACACAAAATGAGAGGATTCGCATAAGTATAATCTCGTATGCTTCGGTAGTAGGATCAATCATGTATGCTATGTTATGTACAAAACTCAATATATCGTATGCTCTAAGTGTTAAGAGCATATATCAATCAGTTCCTAGTGAGGGTCACTAGGTGGCTGTCAAGAATATCCTAAAGTACTTGAGAAGGACTAACGATGTATTCTTGATATATTGAAATGTAGATCTTATAGTGAGTGGGCATACAGATGCCAATTTTTAATCTGACCAGGATGACTCCAAATCCTAGTCAGTTTATATTTTCACACTGAATGGTGATGTAGTCAATTGGAAGAGTTCCAAATAAGAGACAACTGTAGATTCGACGATCGAGTCAGAGTACATTGCAGCTGTGAAAGCGACAAAAAAAGCTATTTCGATCAAGAATAGTTCCTAGCATAGTAGACCCAATATTGTTGTACTATGACAATAATGGGGCTATTGTGCAAGCCAAAGAGCCGAGGTCTTATCAGAGGTCTAAGCATGTACTCAGGAGATATCACCTGATCAGGGAGATAATTGACAGAG
>JAOTAY010000191.1:30534866-30559616 GCA_025629805.1 Erythroxylum baracoense | reverse complement strand
AACCTTGTTCTTTTAATCTAACTAACACCATAAGAATTTTCTAACTTAATCTTAATTTCTCCCTTTAATCCATCAATTTAGAAAAAAAATTTTCTACACCCAAAGACATACTAATTAATTCCTAACCAACAAATTAATCAAATTAAACCTCGAAAATAAACTGAACTCATGCTTATTAGTAGGAAAGAATCGGGGTCTAACATTCGTGTTGTCCATTGTCTCTATCATCTTCATCAGGACCACTACCTTCATCTTCTTGCTGTAAATCCTCTTCATCCTCTTCAACCTCCATATTTGTATCATCTTCATTCTCTATATCTGTGTCATTTTCATCCTCCACATTTGACACATCGTCTAAATTACCTACATTACCTCTAAACCTTACATTATTAACATCCTCACCATTATCTTTAACTACATTACCCTGATTAACCTCGTTACATTCATCCTCAACCATTTCAACAAGGATATCTACACCATGTTCAATATAAATATCAATACCACTTGTACCTATCATCTGACTAACCATATCTAACACACTAGCAACATCTTGTATAACTCTTAAACCATTACATAGTTTAAAACCAGCATAAGATAAAATATCTTTTTCACATGTTATACCCACTTCTCTTACATACATCAACTAGTTCAAAGTAGCTGAGTAAGTCAGGATCAAATTGAATTTCATCCATAAAACCATCCTCATACCTAATATCATTAGTCACATTAATAAAAACATCCTGCACGGTGAAACCTCAGAGTTATCTCATCAAATGTCATTTTGTCACCTAATAGAATATGTTAGCAAACATAAGTTGAAAACATGATATCATTGTTTCATACATGGTGGCATTTCCTACTAACCTCATATATATATATATATATAACTCTTATAAGAATATAATAAATTTTATAAATCCTTATAACTTAGAAAGGGATTTATATTAACACCTAAGCTATGCGAAATTTGTGAAAATAATAAGTATGAAAAAATGACTTATCCTAAGTCAAAATGGTGAAAGGAAACACTGAAGTTAAAGTGAGAAATTGAAGCATAGCACAACACATGATGCGTAACATATTCATAACAATTCCATCAACTAACTAATTCATTGTAAACATATGGTTTAAGAGGTATAAATAAACAGTGCAGTGAATAAATTTCTTATAAGTGGATGTGTTTGGTGAAGGAATAGGGATAATGATTGCACAAGAGTGCCACCTAATATAATATGTTAGTAAACATAAGTTGAAGCATAGCACAACACAAGAAAGTTAGTGGCATTTTTTACTAATCTCATATATAAATCTTCTAAGAATATAGTAAGTTTTATTAATTAAGGTACGTGACATGGTTTATACTTGTGAATCGAGAAAGGAACTTCTCGCTGTGGCTCCTAGACTCATGGAATTTTTCACCTATAAGTCTCATCAGAGTTACATCACCAGTTTTCAACCTATATACCATCCTATGTTTTTAAGAATATTGCAAACTAATACACAAAACCAACACATCATTTGCATTAACACAAAACTATAACACATCCTGCTTGAAGTTTATACAAACAAAGTATGTAAGAAAAGAAACAATATAGTACGTGACATTGTTTATATCTTTGAATTGAGAAAGGGACTTCTCATTGTGGTGGCTCCTAAGTTCGTGGAAATTTTCACCTACAAGCCTCATCGAAGTGGATCACCAGTTTTTAGCCTATATACCATCCTAAGGGTTTATTATGCCTCATTGTTTCAAAAAAACCCACATTAAATGCAATTCTCGTTCAATTGTTACATCAACTTTAAGTTACTACTAGACTATTAAATCAAAACTTTATGTTATCATCAAAGATATTTAGAAAATTACAAAAAACAACATAAAAATAATACCTCATTCGTAATTACAAAAAAAATTTCTCATACATACTCCTACTAGTAAAACAAAACATATTGGAGACATTAGTTGGACAACTTACCTAGATGGACGAACAAGCACAGACTACAATGAATGAGGACGTTAAATGATTATGGACGTTCTTCAACACAAAACAGAGCCTACAAAATAAGGGAATTTCGTATTTAGCATAATACATTTGTTAGTTATCTTTTCAGTATTAAAAGAAATTAGTATTGCCTATTGGTATAGTTGCAAATTACAATATAGTTCATCTTGTATTCATTTGTTGGTAATTAAAATGAACTAGATATCCACAACAACTGCAAAATAACAATTTCAAAACTAAACCAACTCTTAAATGTTATAAGTTCCACATATGACCACTCCAACAATCATTTATCTAACTTTAATATCTAACTTCAAATTCTGTATCAAGCAAATTGAAATTCCAACTTAAAATTTCATAATACGCAATTTGAACTTCAAAGTAGCATAGTAAGCAATTTCACAACTTCAATTTCCAACTTCAAATTCCATAATAAGCAATTTCAGCTTCAAAGTACCAAAATAATAACCAATCTCACAACTTCAAATTGAATTAAAAAATAAATATGTTATAGAATTTTAAAAAATGACAAAAACATCTAATGGAAGCTTGTTTGTTTTTAATACCAATTATATTAAATACATATGTTCATCATTCTTCAAGTTAACTAGTATTCGTATCTAGTATAATATAAACAGATTATGCATTTAATTTTTAAACAAGCCATATTAATAAATAACTATGTATACGCTTATGCTATTATCCTAAAGTAACTAATGTGATCCTAAACACAACTAAAAGAAAGAAAAAGGAAAGCTAAAATTTTAAACTTAAAACAAACTAAACATGAAAATCTTATGTACAATCATCTAAACATGAAAATCTTATGTATAATCATCTAGAGAGTGGATCATAGGCTTTAACATGCCCATTTTTATGCATATTTCACATTTAGCTTTTCTACCTTGTCTATCTTTAAAGCCTTCAAAATTGTTTCTTACTTAGTATTCTCCTTATTTCCTATTGCATATAGTATATAAACTAATTTTAAAGATCAACATTATAAAATTGAAGGTGGTTGTGAAACAATGTTAAGAATGTGCCATGAATTGCTAAAGGTTCCAAGTTATGATGAATGATATTAGGTTAAATAATGTTCAATTTTATTTACTCAGTTTACCTTCAGCTAACTATCCAAGTGAACTAATGATCCTTCATTCTTAAAATAATAATTAATTTGTTTTAAAGTTTGAAGAGCTGAGATATAGTACTATATCAAGCTTGACATAAAGTGTAACCAGTTCAAAAATTTTCTTTATTTTATAGAGAGATATAGTGAAATTTGGTAGTGATTATAAAGCATGTCAAATGCCAATTATATAATGATCAATGAAGAGTAAAAGAAGTATAATAAGATTGGTGCCAGTCTTGAACCTATATAGGGGTTGATTCTCAGATCAAATTTACATTATTGTCATATTCTTTAAGTTTATTAGAATTAATCTAAGAGATTTCTAATAAACTTATATTTGACTTAGACTTCTATTAAAATTCTCTTAGATAAATAGCCAACCTTAGTAGAATTTTGGGGATTATGAGATTCTCTTAATTATTTTTATTTCTAGTACACTTCTTTTAGTTTTTAATTAGTTTTTCATCATTTTTTAATTGCATGAAGGAGGAAGATTTAGAGAAAGGATTAAAGAAGCAATGCTAACATCTTTCACTAATTGAATTTATTCTATTTGATCTTAATTGTTGGATTTATAATTGGCCATCTTATATTCAATTATGGGGATTGTATGACAGACTAAAAAGTGAAACAAAACCTTTGCACTAGGAGAATAAACATTTTAGTGCTAAAAAATAACGTTATCCTAGACTTTAGTGATAACATTTTAATTAATTATATTTAATGAGTTTAAATAGGTTAAATTACACATTAACAAATATTAGTTGCTGATAGTTGTGCATTAGTCTATGTTTTTCTAGGTAATTGGCATGTGTTTCTTACAAAATTGTTGATTATTATTGTAGTTTAGGATTCATTTTATATGTTTTCATTTAGTTTGATTTTCATTGTTGTTCTTTTGGGTTTGATGTTAATTTAGGGTAAGAATTGATTATTTTTATATAGGAAGGAAGATTGAGCAATTTGGAGATTAAGCTAGAGATCAAAAAGGAAAAGAGAAGAGGGAACATTTGTGGCAAAATCCCACGATCGCGGGAATCATGCCAATTCCCACGATTGTGGGAACTATAATCCGAGACATTATGTGGGGCTTTATTAAACTTAGGATTTCTGGACTATTAAAAGAAAATTAAGCCTCCTTAGAGAAGGAGAATGAAACCCCTCTATAGAAAAGAGCCTTCTTGAGTGAAGAACATAAGTTTTGAGTCTTGAGGAAAAATTAAAGTCAAGGATTACCCACCAAGATTGAAAAAATAACACATCAGCACCAAAATTTCCAAATTTTGGCAAAGAAGAGAAGGAGTTTCTTTATTCAATTTTATGTCAATTTTTTTCTTCTAATCTTTGTAGAATGGAATATTTGAGTGTTGATGATGTTACGGAGACCATGATTGGCTGATTTATTTTTAGGGATTGCTTTTGAACTATTTTTGTTAAGCTCCTATTTTATTGAATTGAATGAAAGTGTCTTTGATGATTGTTGATTTTATTTCTATCTTGCAATAAATCGAGAGAGTAAGTAAGGTTATTTATGTAGGATTGTACAATGAAAGTTGGCAACCTATAGAGGTACAATCATCATATTGATTGATTATTTAGAAGATAGATCTCAGCTAATTCAATTGATCACCTATAGGATAGTTGAATAACTAGTTAAATTGGTGGAGTGATTGGGTAGGTTGACAGATCATTGAATTGATTCCATTTAATTTGATTAGGGAGAATTAATTAAACCTTAAGAGAGGGTAGTTAATACATTCAAAAATCTTAGATGAGACATAATTCGTTTAATAAAATAGGAGGGAGACAAAGTAGGGAAAAAGTAATCTCTAGTTTTAGATTCTTGAATTCTAATATTCTTCACGTTGATATTGTCTATTGCTTTTTGTTAGCTTTTAGTTTTAATTCAATTTTCTAAATTCTTTTCATTACACAATTTTATTTCTTAAACAAAGTTTGATCTGAATTAGGTGATGTCTGGGCATCAATCCTTGTGGGATTGATATCTGCTTTTTAACTACAAGTCACAACCCATACGCTTGCAATTTTTGAGCATAAAATGAGTAGATTGTTTTTGCATTCAACAAGTTTTTGGCACCATTGTTGGGGATTGATTGTTTAGCATCTTATTTAATTTAGATTACTTTGATTTAAGAATTTTTGATACTTTTTCTTGTGTATTTGTAGGTGCATGAACACAAGGAGTACGCAAAGAGCGACAAAAGTTAGTGAAGACAAATTTCCCAACATCAAGAGACATAAAAGAGAATTAAGAAGGGAAAAGCGTCTAAATTTTTCGCAACAAGATGTGACTGAAGAAGGAGAACAAGGAGGACCAGAGAGGATACTAATGGATTTCATGAAGCCAGAATTTAGTCCTCAAGGAGTGACAAAACTGGTAGTTCAAGTGAACAATTTCGAGATAAAGCAAGCACTCCTCAACATTTTACAAAATAGTGTGCAATTTTATAGGTTCTCCAACGAGGATCTGAATGCTAACATTGCCAATTTTTTGGAGATTTGCGATACTTTCTGATTCAACGAAATGTCCAACGATGTGGTGAAGTTGTGGTTATTTTCTTTATCGTTGAATTAGGGGCATATTACCACTTGGGAGTAGCTTACTCAAGCATTCCTCTCGAAGTACTTTCTATTGACGAAGATTATGAGTATTATCAAGGAAATCAAAAATTTTCAACAGAACAATGGAGAATCTCTCTATGAAGCTTGGGAGAGATTTAAAGAATTGCAGAGAAGCTTTCCCCATCATAGCCTTCCGAGGGAGTTTCTACTGCAAACATTTTATAATGGTGTGAATTCGAGCATTAGAGGAACTATTGATGTAACCACCAGACGTTCATTGATGAGGAAGATTGTGGAAGCAACTCATGATGTTTTGGAAGAGTTAGCGAGCAACAGCTGCATATGATCTAGCAAGAGGAGCAGACAGGGCCAGAAAGATTAAAAAGGTATGATACCCATTGACTTTGTTACTACTTTGTAGGCTCAAATTATAACCCTTACGAAGCGGTTGAACAACATGCAAGGAGCATCCTTCTCTACAGCAAAGGCGATGCGAATGCAATGTGAGCTGTGTGGGTAGAACAACCACGGCTCAGCTGAGTGTTTTCTATTAGGAGTTGGTAGTACCGAACAGGTAAGTTACCTGGGCCAATCGCAGTGAGGTAATAATCCTTATTCTAATACTTATAATTCGGGGTGGAAAAACCACCCGAATTTCTCTTGGAGCAATAACAATGCAAGTGGTCAAGCGAGACCATAAGGACCGTTGAGATTCTAGCAACACGGAATCTGATCAATGGAGAGCAAGATGGACAAGATGATGGAGGTCTTGGGGTCCAAACTGGAAGCTCAAAAGGAGAATTAGAAGAGGATGTTTTATAGCTAGGAGGAAAGTTAGAAGAGAATGGAAGCAAAGTTTAACCAGATCGTGAAGAACCATGCCCCATCCATTCATAATCTAGAGGTTCAGGTAGGTCAACTTGCTAATGCTTTATCTTCTAGAAATGCAAGTAGCCTACCGAGCAACACTGAAGTCAACCCGAAAAAATCATAGCCATCACTCGAACAGAGAAAAAGGAAAGTGAATATGAGGAGAAATACGGAGACAAAAGAGAAGGACAAATAGTTTTAGAAGTCCTTCCAAGTAAACTAGTAAGTGAACTGATCATGGAACTTTAACTTGGACTTCCACATCACATTTTTGCTCAGCGGAAGTCATCTTCAAGTGGAGCAGCGAAAAATTCTAAGGAAGTTGAGTTAAACAAGATGACGAATATAACAAATCAACTTCAAACAAAGCTCATGTTAAAGGAACCAGGGAAGAAAGAGGTCAAAAACATAAATCAGAAGGAAGTCCAAACATGGAGCAAAAGTAGTTTATCTTTGAGTGATGGTGCCAATTTTCAAGTTTGTTGATGTACACCAATGAAAAAGTAGTCATGATATGTGTAGTAACTTGATATTTGAGTTGGCTTAAATTTGAGGGATTGTATGTTTTGATCTTTATGAAAATGAAGGGATAAAATTGATTGGATGTATTTATTTTGTTTGAGGACAAAGATTTAAGTGTGGAGAGCCTCCTTGAGTGAAGAACACAAGTTTTAAGTCTTGAGGAAGGATTGAAGTCAAGGATTATAATCAAGATTGGGAAAATAGCACATCAACACCAAAATTTCCAGATTTTGGCAAAGAAGAGAAGGAGTATCTTTATTCAATTTTCTATCAATTTTATTTTTTTAATCTTAATAGAATGGAATATTTGAGTGTTAATGATTTTATAGAGACCATGACTGGTTGATTTATTTTTAGGGATTGCTTTTGAACTATTTTTGTTAAACTCCTATTTTATTGAATTGAATGAAAGTGTCTTTGATGATTGTTGATTTTATTTCTATCTTGCAATAAATCGAGAGTAAGTAAGGTTAAGCGAAAAGGAGAGTCGAGCTACAGACATTAAACGAAGCATTGCATGGGAGGCAACCTATGGAATTCTACTTCTTTTTAATTGTTTTTGTTTATTTATTTGTGTGGTTCTTTAGTTATGATCATGTTTAATTTCAGTTTGATTGAAGTTAATTGATTTTCATTTAAATTTCAACTTGTTTTCTTTTTGAAATTCTTGTTGATAATATTATTTTGATATATTTGTAGGTTGTGGGATCATGGAGAATACATGCTAAGCTTGGAAGAAGGTTTAGAAGTGGAAGAACCACCCCATCCCACGATCGTGGGAATTAGAGTGATTCCCACGATCGTGGAAAATCTCTCTAGAAACTTTCTGGAGAGAAAACCCACGATTGTGGGAATGGAGGTGATTCCCATGATCATGGGAAATGTTTCTAGAGAGTAATCCCACGATCGTGGGAATAATGGGAATTTCCACAATCGTGGGAATCCCATTCGGAGGGAAATTTCCCTCCCCTTTCTTCTTTTACTTATTCTTCAAAAATTTCACACGTTCTCTCTCTAACCCACAAAAACTCTCTTCCCACTCTCCAAAATCCTTCATTTTCCTCTAGATTTTTGGTAGTTTCTTCATCTCTTTTCATTAATATTACAATCATTTACTCTTTTTATGCATTAATAATTTAAAAACACAAGGATTTAGGTAAGATTTGTCTTCCTCTCTCTAAAACACGAATTCACCTCTTTTTCTCTCATTTTCGCAAGTTTTCGTCTTACAATGGCACCAAAGAAGATGATGGCTTAGAAATCAACTGATGACCTATGCCTTCAAGTTTTCGATGAAGGTAACCCCGATTTAGTGGCAGCTTATCGTGCTTTATTCCCAATTTATTCAGAAGAAGAAGGTACGCATTTCTGAGACCTTAGGGATAAAGAATGTCACTCCTAGGTATTTTGATTTTGAATTATTAGAAAACATAGGAGTGAGGCAAAAAATTGAGCAACTAGCTACAAACATAGGTTGGAATAGGTTTGTTCGGTGTGACGTGCCTATTAACCCTACTATGACTATAGAGTTTTTCACTACAGTCTGATATAACCCTAAAATGGATGTTTTCTGGTTTAGGTTATCTGGAAATGTTCTTAAACTTGATTATAATGTCATGCGTGAAATTTTCAATTTGTCTTCTTAAACTTGATTATAATGTCATGCGTGAAATTTTTAATTTGTCGAATACAAAAATTTTAGATGATCATGCTGATTTTGATGTCGATAATTATTGGAAAACTATAACAGGTGAAGAACATTTTGACTCACATAATACACCAAACTCTTTAATCTGTAATGTTGAGCATTTACTTTTGCACAAGTTTATGTGCTTAACTGTGTTTAATAAAATTGAAAGTAACAAATGCTCGGCCAAAGAACTTTACTTTTTATGGTGTATGGATCGAAAAATTAAAATCAATACACCTTATAGGATTTTTTGATCAATAATGAGTGTTGTGAATAAAAAGTGCTCTTACTTTGGGATGTCTTATATTGCTTCTGGTTTAGGTTTATTTTATAATTTTAATGTGAAAAATATGCATACAACTCAATTCGATATGTTTGACATATATTATTTAAGACGCTTTGAGATTTTGAAGTTTTGTTTTATGAAACTCTGAAATCCTCAGACGTATATTGTAGTGAAGAATAGGAGGGGCAACGATACAGCCGCTTTCTGACCCTCCATATCTTGAGCAGTTCTGGTGCCAGAAGAAGAAGCAGTGGAGGAGGAACTGAGTGCACCAGCAGAGGTCGACCGATTTCAACAAATCCTTGACCACATGACCTCTAACCAATAAAAAATGATGTCCCAAATCAACGATCTCGGCACCAAAATACGGCAAGTCCATAAATACCAGTGTAGCTTAAAGAAGAGGTTCCTCAAATTCTATCGAATGAATAATTTTGAAGCTCCTTCGCCAACATCGTGGCCACCATCATCTCCATAAGCTTTTCTTACCCTTTATTTTTAAATTTTGTCATTTTCTTTTGTTTGGTTTTATTTCATTTTCTTTTGTTTGGTTTGCTGTTATTTTTGTTTAGTTTTGTCATTTTTTGTTTAGTTTGATGTCATTTGTTTGTTTCAATTTCTTTTGTTTAGTTTGATGTCATTTTTCCTTAATTGGCAGTTGACTTATCACTTTGAGGACAATGTGATCTTTAAGTGTGGAGAGGTGACATTAACTTTCTCAATTTCATTGTTCACATTTTGTTAAATAAGATGCATGTTTAGACATATCATGTGCTTTGTATAAGCAATAGAACCACACTTGAATCATTCTGATGGATATTGCCATGAGATTCTGTCATGCTAGTTGGAATTAGATTGAATGCATGCTTGAACTTGGATTAGGCTACTTGAGTAGAAAGTGAACTATATAGAGTGATGAAAAGCAGTTGATTACATAAGCTTATTCATAAATTGACATTTGAGCAATGAGGTAATGTGGAGATGCATAATGAGTTTTCATTTGAGTTAATGTGAGGATTGAGCTCATATGACTCTATCCATAGTCATTCTATTTCTTTGTTAAGTGATACTTCCTTAGCTTATTGCCTTCAGAACTTGCTTTGAATCAGTTTGAGTCTACTAGATGCATGTTTAATAGAGATGATTAAAGCCCTTTTTGTGTTAACCTTTGGCTTAAATAACCTTATTATCCCTTGGTAACCCCGTTGAGCCTTAACCTTTTGTTTCTTGAAAACACCCAAAATTTTAAAACCTTAAACTCTATTAACCTACCTATTCACAAGCTCAGTAGAGTATTAAGTATACATTAGTTGGGATCGTTGTGAAAATTTTTACCGAGATGATTTGAGGATATTTCTGCCTGTGGATTACATTATACATAATTTGCTATTTTATTCACAGTTCATCCATGTATTAAGAAAAAGAAAACAAATGATGAAAAAAATGTTGAAAAGAAAAAGAAAAAGGAAGAACAATTGAGTAGCATCCATAAGGGAAAAATATTAGTTACATTTGTATATCTCAGAGTTTATGTTTTGTTATCCCTTTTTATCCTCTTTTTACTCTACGAATACTTATGTTAACCTTTTTTCCATTTTACCCACCTTAACCCTTACCATATTACAACCCTAAACAAGTCATTTTGATCTATTTATGCATGCAATCATTGTAGAAGAGAATTAGTGTATTAATAAGCCTATGGTAGTGTAGTTTCCGATAGGAAGTTCAAGCAAAATACTAACTATCAAACACTTGAGAGAAATGAGTGAAAACCGTGAGGAAGATTCATTTTGCATCTATACTTATTTTTGAGTGATGGTGCCAATTTTCGAGTTTGTTTATGTACACCAATGAAAAAGTAGCCAGATATGTAATAACTTGATATTTGAGTTGGCTTAAATTTGAGGGATTGTATATTTTGATCTTTGTGAAAATGAAGGGATAGAATTGATTGGTTGTATTTATTCTTTTTTAGGACAAAGATTTAAGTGTGGAGAGCCTCCTTGAGTGAAGAACACAAGTTTTAAGTCAAGGATTATCATCAAGATTGGGAAAATAGCACATTGGGCAAAGAAGAGAAGAAGTTTCTTTATTCAATTTTCTGTCAATGTTATCTCTTCTAATCTTTGTAGAATGGAATATTTGAGAGTTGATGATATTATGGAGACTATGATTGGCTGATTTGTTTTAGGGATTGCTTTTGAACTATTTTTGTTAAACTCCTATTTTATTGAATTAAATGAAAGTGTCTTTGAAGATTGTTGATTTTATTTCTATCTTGCAATCAATTGAGAGAGTGAGTAAGGTTATTTGTGTAGGATTATACAAGGAGAGTTGGCATCCTATAGATGTACAATCATCACATTGATTGATTAGTTAGAAAAGAGATCTTTGTTAATTCAATTGATCACCCATAGGATAGTTTAATAGCTAGTTAAATTGGTGGAGTGATTGGGTAGGTTGAGAGATCGTTCAATTGATTCCATTTAATTTGGTTAGGGACAATTAATTACACCTTGAGAGAGGGTAGTTAATACATTTGAAAATCTTAGGTGAGACATAATTAATTTAATAAAATAGGAGGGAAAAATAGGGAAAAAATAATCTTTAGTTTTAGATTCTTGAATTCTAATTTTCTGCACTTTGGTATTGTCGATTGCTTTTTGTTAGTCTTTTAGTTTTGATTCAATTTTCTAAATTCTTTCCATTACACAATCTCGTTTCTTAAACAAGGTTTGATCTAAATTAAGTGTTGTTTGGGCATTAATCCCTGTATGATCGATATATGCTTTTTAACTACAAGTTATGACCCGTACACTTGCAATTTTTGAGCATAAAACGTGTAGATTGTTTTTGCATTCAACATTTGCCTAGTTAGATATACCTATGTGTCTTGGCGGAGGGCATATATGAATTAGGGTAGTTATTATTTTAACTTAAATAATTAAATATGTATATTAATTGGTTATTCATATAAGTGAAGTCTGAATCCATAAAGTTTGTTTATTTTATTTATTTTGTTAGTTTATTTGTTTTTTATACTTAGTTTATTAATTTAATTATCAATTTAGTTTTGAGTTTAACCAAGATTAATAGCATTTAATAATAATTCTTTGTGGAATTGATACTCTAGAATATCTTCAGTTTTATTAAACTATCTATGATTAGATCTATGTGATGTAAATATAGAGTAAATCAATATCTTTGCCTATGCAATGTCTATAGTTCTTAATCGAAGCATGTTGTATCTCACAATAGGTATATTCTTATAATTGAAGAATTCATGTTTACCCTTAGTGAAGGCTAAATTAGCCTTTTGGACCCAATCTGTATCAATGCTTTGCCTTAAGAAATAAAACAACTATACATAAGATTCTATAAATCCTGTAACAGATCATTTAATTGCAAAAGGTTAGAGACAATTATGAAAGGATCATGTACTTTAAATTGTGTACAAGTTATGACATAGTATGACTCCAAAGATGCTATTAAATTGTGAGAAATACAAAATACTACAATATTATGGAACACATTATACTAGAAAATAAAAGAAACTTCATAAAATGCTTGTTTTTATCATCATATGGGCTAATCAAAAGTCCAACCTATTACATACACAAATCGTTATGAGAAGTTCTATAATTGATGAATTAAAATTCTCATAAAAAGTATAATTGATAAATTACCATGTCAAATTTTCATACACTTGTCGTTATACTCCTACCGCTCCACATCATCCACCGTCTAACTATACCACATTCACTGTTGCTCTACATTATATTTACTGTCATATAGAACATATTCTTGCACATTACCCACCTTTACACAACACTCATTATCGCATGCACCCAATGTGGCATTGTAGGTGTTTCAAAGAAAACAACAAGTGATTGCATGTAGGATTATAGAGAGATAGTTTTGGGGAAGGAATACAATGGTTACATGAAAAAAAAATCAAACCAAGCGGTTATTGAGTATTTAGGTAGGGTTAATAACTTTTATTTCATTAATAAAGTGAATCTCATTATGTTAACAATATTTAACAGAGTATAATAAACAAAAAAATTATAAACTTTTCACAAAAATACAAAAAGAATCTACAAGATTATTAAATTATATGGACTTTTAGTAAAATTTACGAAAAATTAAAAAAAAGTTCATATTTGTTTAACTATGATGAGTGTATGTACTTTTTATCATTACAAGGTTACATTTTCCATATTTTTTCGGAAAAATAAATAAGAAAATTTCATTGAAGGGATATCAGGCCTACTAGGCAATTACAAGGCTACAATTATAAAGGAGATGAATATAAGTCGAGGACCGTCCTCTTAATAGAGCAAAACTAGTAATGATGCTACAACATATAAGGATATAGTTACACTAGGCCCCAATTACATTTCATGGAAGAGCTTAAGCTATCAGTTGCTTAGTTAGTAATCAATATCTCCCTGATCCAATAGTAAGTCATATTTATCACTGCATACTTGTCTTTTTCTAACTGCTAGCCAAGTTATAGATGAAGCTTTAGGCATTAGAGATTTCCATACTATGTTAAACTTGGGGGCATTCAGATGTTGAGGTCTTAATGCCTTAAAGCAAGAAATTGGAGAATTTCCCATTTGCACTAGTAGACCAGATTAATTTATCCTTATTGAGGGAGTTAGGCATGTAGCTTGGGAGAATAACATGAAACTTTTCAGACCATCTGCTATAAATAAACCATTCATTGCTGATAATTATGCAAGATATCTTATGGATTGACCATCAACTCAACAGATTAAACATTTCATCTCTTTTGATCAAAGGGCTTTAGGGAGACCAGTTATCAAACCACATTTATGAGTCCTCCCCGTTACCAATCTACATTTTAATTAGAGGATAAATAATATGTCTATGTCGTATAATGTTAATGAAAGGCTAGGAATTTTCAATTTTCTCATTCAACAGCCAAAAATTGAAGTTATTCAAGTAATAAACATATATCGATCTTCTCTAAAGAGCCTCTCTATCATTTAGAAGCTTCCAGATACTCTTAGCAATTATCTTGCTTTAGACTACTTGAAATGAAGTGAATCCTAGCCCTCCCTCTTGCTTTCTCTAGCATAGGTAATCCCATTTCATTTTAGCACCCTTAAATACTTTTGCTTTCCCAACCGTAGGAAGTTCTTCATACATCTTTCACTCTTTTATGATCTTCCTTAGTAAAGCCAAGTGTGAGCTCCAGTGGAGGTAGAGATTACTAAGTATTGATAAAATAAGCTAAACTCTCCCAACTTAGGAGAGAAATCTGTTATGCTAGGTAATTATCCTTTTCTTGTACCTTTCCACTAGCTACAAGCAATCTTAATACTTTAGTCTCTTGGAAGATATAGGTACCCCTTAAATAGTTGAAAGGAAGCTTTTGAATACTTAGAAAAAAATTGAACTTTAGTCTCTCAAAGTTATTGACATCCCAAGAGAATGACATTTTACTTTTATGATAGTTAACTTTCAAACCAAACAGTTTGCAGAGCTTCATGAGGGATTTATGCAAAAATTGTTAAAGACTTTGAATCTGCAACATAAGACATCAGCAAAATTAAGATGAGTGAGGTGTAAAGCCTCACATTTGTGGTGATGTGGAAAATCATGGACTTTCTTCAATGTTTAAGCTAATAATTATGTTAAGGATTTTTATAGAGATTGCCAAATGATATGGAGATGGGGGATCACCCTACCTAATCCCATTCGGTCATTTAAATAACCTTGTGGGGGAACCATTTAAAAGAATACTATATGAGGGAGTTATGATGCGCTCCTGGATCTAAGAAATAAATTTTGAGGGAAATCCAAGCCATTCAAAATTGCTAGTGAATAAACTCCAGTTAATAGTATCAAAGGCCATTGAGAAGTCAATTATGATGGCACAACCTCTGATTGCTTTCCTTGAGTTATAATCCTTCATAAGCTCTTGCATTAGAAGGATGTTCTCAAAGATTTCTCTTCCATGTATAAATGCACTTTGTGAATGATGCACCAAGGACTTGAGAGAGCTTTTCAGCCTGTTAGCCAGTAGTTTAGCTATCACCTTGTAGAATGTGTTACAGCAAGACACTGGTATGAAATCATTTAAGTAGATAGCATGAGGAACTTTAGGAATAAGACAGATATAGGTTGCATTTAACTCCCTCATCATCCTCCCTAATTGAAGAAATTCCCACACCATATCATTTAGCAGATTGCCAGTGACATTTCAATAGCATTGAAAGAAAAAAGCATATAACTGTCAGGTCATAGTGCTTTCCTAGGGTTAAGAGAGAACAGTGCTTCTTTGATCTCCTGACCGATAGCTTACAGTTGCAATGAATCCAGATTGGAAACTAGAGGAGGTCCAATCACATCTATCAAGTCCTATATGTGAATTTTACCAGAACTGTTTGATATTAGTAAGTTCATATAGTAATTGGTGACCATATTTTCAATCAGAGAGATATCATATATCAATTGATCATTGTAGTCAAGCAGACAAAGAATCTTATTAAAATTCTTATGAGTCAGGATGATATTATAGAAGTACCTTGGGTTAGAGTCCCCTTTCTTTAACCATCGGCTCCTTGCCTTTTACATCAGCATTGAATTATAATATGTCATTGCCTTAATATATTCCTACAGTTTCCTATGTTCCTCAACTTGCAAGCTGCGATTGTGTGGAAATAGGCAAGAGCCCTTTGCACTTCACTAAGTTCTTCCTTAGCCTTCTTTACTCTTCTTACCATTGAGACTCCTATTTTAAGAAGGATTTTGAGTCTAGTTCTTAAATCCTATAGCTTCCTCTTCATCTGGAAAGATTTGTAGCCTTAGACGTCACTATTCTATGCATCACTGACCAGCTTCATAAAACCCTCCTTCGCAGCTAGGAAGTTCAGAATTTGAATGGGACATTAATCTTTCTTATGTGAATAGATCACAAACCTCCATGTAGGAGTGGTTTGAGCATAACGAGGGTCCAAATAGAACACGAGAGTGTGGAAAGGATTTCATTCATACTTGATTAGCTAATATCATACCCTAATCACATCTCCACCTTTTTACTTGTTACTCTAATTGAACAGATTGCGTGAGTATCTCAAATTACTAACCTTCAATCTTGTCATACCCTTTTCTAACTCAATGGCCAACTTAGAGGGATTAACTCATTCAAGAGGAGATAGGACACCATTGAAATCCCTAATCATCATGTTACTAATGGTGCCTAGATCATCCCATAACTTAGCTCTTTAAAACTCGATGTTCGAAACATACATTTTTCATACTCGTTACCCAAATTATTGAAGTCTCTACTTCGATAATCTATTCTTCATTTAAACTGTTTTGATGTTTCCTTCATTCTCATAAACCCCAATATTAACTGGTATCAACCATCGATGGTAACACCTCATCGTGTTGACTGTATTAAACGTAGTTGACTTCTGTTTTGAGCGTAAGCAGCCACCACGAGGCTTTTCAAACCAAACGGTGGATAAGGGTAAAACTGTAAATAGGACTGTGAAGTCGGGGGTATTTCCGTAACAAAAGCCAGACAAAAAGATTTCCAAATGCACGAACCGCCCTTTTGTCTCCCTATTCGTCAATTTGCGTTCCCAACATTACACCTGTCTGCAAATTACAGCTCACCTAGCCGGTCAAAGACACGTGGCGAACGACCTTTAGGCTCAAGATTCCTATATTACTTAGTTATTAAATAATTATTATTACTCCAAAGCCATCACCACCCATGGTAATTAACTATTCACTGTTCCATAAAGGATCAATATCTATATAATGCTTATATCTCCGGCCGGCGAGAAATATGGCTGTGTACGAATCCGAGTCAAGCATGTACCGGGTCTTGGTGCATCGATGTCTGAGTCTGGAGGCGAGTCATGCAAAGCTGAAAGACCAACTGAGTGAGTTGGTGGAGGAAAACAGTAGGAAAAATGGAGGGTCTATGACGGCGATGTCAGCTGCCGGTGATGTGACACCAGATTCTGGCGGGGTGTATATTCCTGGATTCTTCATTTCAGGGACCCCTTACAAGAGCGTGTTGGAATCCATGGGACATGCCGTTCACGTCTGTACTTCTTCATCTGGAGAGATCACGTATTGGTAGGTGAAAAGCATCTTTCTGCGTGTCTCTGAGAACTGTAGATGTTATTTGACTTATTGCTTTTTTTTTTATCTCTTTAATTACTTTCCGGGGGTTAATACTTGTGCTCTTGTACCTTTTCTTTCCAAGTTCCAGTCATTACATATACATATTGAGAAACAGATGACTTAGATAACAGAACTGAATTGAACTTCAAATTTAGCTGTGTGAGTTAAGCTAGTGGGACAAGCAACAGAAAATGCACTATTAAAGTGATTTTTCTAGAGATTGTACGATATACGGTCAACACTATAAGTTATTAGAGAAAGAATATAGCTGGAGACACGCTTCTATTTTATAACCGCAGAAAGTTGAGCCTGAAATTCCTAATAAGTTGGTGCGGCAGTTTATATGATTTTTCAGCGTGTGGTAGTGAAGGTTGGTGGAGTAGTGAATGGGATAAATTTCTTTGAACAATAACCAATTTGATCCGTTTCCAGTAATTGGATTGTTGGGAGCCTGAGGCAGATTGGAGGAGACAAACTCTAATGAACGCACTGCTAAGAAAACTAATATGTTATCTTAATGACTAGTTTCAAGCATGAAATATCGAAATAAGCGACGGAATTTGAAGCAGTTATGTCAGGATTTCATTTGGTTAAGTTTTCTGAAAGCATCTCAGTGCAGGAGGATATATGCCTGAATATGATTCCCGTACTCCAATCAGCTGCATGAAGTTATGCCCTCAGAGGAGCTGAGATTCTTTAACTCTTAGATTTTGGCCCGACTTTTCGATCATGTTTTTTTGTATTAAGTTGTTCCCTAAATGCGTTTTTCAGGTTTTATTGGAGAAGTTAAGGTGTCCTGGAGTGTCCTGGAGTGTGCAAAATCCATATTTATTATATGACAAGATACTAGAGTTCTATTTTCAAACTTAGATCAAAGATGACATCAAAGGCATAAGTTCTTTCAAGAAGATTTCAATTATTCCATATTAGCAATGAGAAGAGCCTTGTTTTTTTTTCCCCCTTGCATTCAGTCGGCTTAGTTTTACGTGCAACAAATTATGTCCAACTGTAAATTTTTTTTAAAGGAATCACTCTGCGGAAAAACTCTATGGATGGAAGGAATATGAAGTCCTTGGACAAAGCATTTCTGAAATTCTCGTAGCTGAAGAGTACTACACACCTCTTAAACGAATCATGGAATGTTTGAACTCAGGCAAATCATGGTCAGGCCGGTTTCCTTTAAAGAAGAGATCGGGTGAAGTATTCATGGCTATGATCACAAAAAGCCCATTATATGAGGATGGTGAGCTTGCAGGTATTATCACTGTTTCAAGTGACGCAGCAATATTCAATGCAGCAAATTCAGAAAGCTTAAGAGCAGGTCAACCCCATGCTAATGAACCAATAAGGATAAACCCAGAAAAGATCCACCGGAAACCACGACTGCTTATTGCGCCTGTCCCGCAGATTGCATCGTCAGTTTTCAATCTGGTGCTTATGTATTATATCATAGAGCTTTCAACTAATCTTTTCTGTTCCAAATTAAAAATTCAGTTTTTGAAGAGGTTTCATAAATGTCTGCCATTAGGCTTCAAAAATTTTACCGCAAAAACATGATGATGGCACCTGCAATGAGCATCTCAATTCAGAGGATGAAGAACAGAGTGTTAATGATGCTGAAGAGCTCAAGTCAGAGGTTCCTGTTGCTTCAGCTCTAGTAAGTTCCAGTGCTTTCAGAGCCTGAATATATCTGTACTGTCATTCGTCTAGGAAGTAGGGGATAAAATTCACTTTGATCTTTACTATCATGGGTTTATCTATGTGCTTCAGCTACCTACTGTACCAGCGCTAATTTATCATAATATTTTCTACCAAAACAACCCTTCAACTAGGTAACTTCTTTAGTAATCAGCCACCCAGAAAAAGTTAAAATCGAATATCATGGTCTTCTAAAATAAATTGAAATCCCCTTGAGTTGTTAGATTTTGCAACAACAAATTCCTCACCTAAGACGTCCTATGCATGCTTCGTAAAAATATGCAATACATGCATTCATATCAAAATGGATTTACCCTGTATTCCGCGTCTGCTTCTGACTATGTTGGCGAATTTTCTCTCTCGCAATTTGGTTGAAGTTTCTGCAGGCTGCTAAATTTTTGGCAAAATTGCACATAGGGAGCAGTGGCAGCTCTAAAGAAGAAGACAATGTCTGTGGTCAACAAAGTGAGCCAAGTGATACTGCAACATGCGATGAACCCATAAACAAGGCTAATGATCCGAAAATTTCAAAGCCACTAACTTCTTGCTGTAGCACCATTCATAATGTGCACAAGAGACAAAGTTCATGCAAAAGAAATTCGTTACTTGCGGTTAAAAGTGTACATCCAAATGTAGCTCAAAGAAGAAGATCAAAAGATTCAGGAGAGAGTGGTAATCTAGCCGCTTCAACGGAGTGCAAAGAATCTTTGAGGTTCGCTAAGCCTGTCTATCCTGTGCCGATATCAGATTGGCAAGAGAATGGGAATGAGTTAGACATTGAAGAGGCAAATTTAGAAGCCTCAGTGTTGGATGGTGAATTACAGAGACAGCAAGAAGTTATAAAGTTTCCAAGCTTAGGGGAAAGCACCAGTAGCCGTGGAAGTTCTTCAAATAAAGGGGACCAAGACTCAAATTGCCTGCTAGATTGCGAGATTCATTGGGAAGACCTAGACTTGGGGGAGGAGATTGGACAGGGTATGCTTGAAACATATTAAACTTACCAACATATGTTGGCAAGTGCATAAAATTTGTTGTGAATGTAAGTTTATTCATGTAGGCTGAAGTATCACTTTGAATTTTTTGTCTGTTGAAGATTTCAAACATATTCTGAACACAACTGATAGGGTTTGAAAATCGTTGCTTTACTAAGGGGGATATGACGTTGGCAAATTCTAGATAGAAAATTTCCAAATTCTTTTATGACCTTTTTATTCTCTCCTTCCAGGATCATTTGCTGCGGTTTATCGTGGACTGTGGAATGGATCGGTACTCTATCAAACTCACAAATTCTTCTGAGTTCATTCTCAGTTGCTAATTGAAGTTGACATGGAATGGTTTTGTTGTTCTTCATCAGGATGTTGCAGTTAAGGTTTATTTGGGGAATGAATATAGAGAGGAAACTCTAAAAGATTACAAAAAGGAGGTGACACTCTTAAATTTCAATATTTTGTCATCCAAGTAGGGAAAAAAATTAATGGTGAAATGGAATCCTTAACGCAGATCGACATAATGAGAAGACTTAGACATCCAAATGTGCTACTATTCATGGGAGCAGTATATTCTACAGAAAGACTTGCCATTGTCACAGAATTTTTGCCAAGGTAATGATGGTGTTATCACTTTATGCTAACGATATTATTGGCAGACTAGTGTCGTTCTTAGATTCCATGTAAAAGAAATTGCCACCTTTTTTTTCATACATTTGGATTTTTGTTGCAAATTCCTACTTTTTGTTTTTTTGTAAAGTAAAATAAACAGATTGAAAAATCCCTCAAAAGGGGATCACAATGCGCCAAATAAGCGCCATTCTGCTACTAATTGCTACCCTTTTTGTTTGTTAGTCTGTGCAACAGTTTGCATTTGATGATAAAATCGGTTAAAATGATAACATCTGCATATTCTATAGGCAGCTAAACTCGTCAGTCTGTCTTTCTAACACCAGGGGAAGCCTTTTCAAGACCCTTCACAAAAGCAATCAAGCACTGGACATGAGACGACGTCTGAGGATGGCCCTTGATGTTGTATGTCTCTATCCTGTCGTTATCTTCCAGAATGTACTACTTTTAGTCCCAAATAGAAAGGTTTTGAGTTTTTGAGCTCTCAAACAAGGTCTTGCAATTTCTGCTTTGTTGCAGGCTAGAGGTATGAATTATCTGCATCATAGATACCCTCCTATAGTGCACAGAGACCTAAAATCTTCTAACCTGCTAGTTGACAAGAACTGGACTGTAAAGGTAATATGTGATCTTTGATCAGGCTAAGGAATTGAAGCCACTTGGAATTTACAATTTCTTAACAAATTTTATGATACTGTTCCCAGGTTGGGGACTTCGGCCTATCGAAGTGGAAGAATGCAACCTTCCTAACTGCAAAATCTGGAAGAGGAACTGTAATGGCCTTTTCCTAACACCCTCAAAATATTCTCCAGAAAAAACAAAAAACGTTATTAAAATTTCTTTCTTACGCGCTTTAGGTTGATATCATGGTCATAGTAGCAGAACTCACTTCTAACTTTTTCTGCTTTCCTCTGTTCAGCCTCAATGGATGGCCCCGGAAGTCATGCGTAACGAGCCTTCAAATGAGAAGCAAGTATCTGAACTGTTTTCTTCTCCAAAATCTGTGTTTGTTGCGTCTGCAATTCGGTATTATTGACTTAGTCAAAGGCTCACAGCTTAATGAATAAATTATCGGAGACACAGAGGACCTTCTCTCACCTCTGTGAATTTGTGTGCCAATCTTTCCATTGCTTCCTAGTTCAATAACAGTCGGGTCATAAGAGAGAAAAAAAATCCTTTCTTTTATTGGTTATGTTCTGAGACGTTCCTTGCACCCATACAGGTCTGATGTGTTCAGCTTTGGTGTCATCCTTTGGGAACTAATGACCGTATCCATTCCCTGGATCAATCTGAACTCAATTCAGGTCTACTCTTTTTCATACATCTCTCACAAATCTACACAACAGTGAACCTAACTTTTTTGTAGTATGATGTTCGGTTAACAAAAGTATTGTCCCTGTAACAGGTGGTTGGAGTGGTTGGGTTTATGGACAGGAGATTGGAATTAGCAAAAGGCCTTGATCCCAAGGTAGCATCCATCATTTGCGACTGCTGGAAAAGGTAATTGTAAGGAAGCTTTCCACTGTTCCATAAATCAGAAGTTGCAACTTGATGGGAACTTAAAAAAAAAACTGTTGGTTTCAATGCAAACAAGCAGTGAACCAGCGCATAGACCGTCGTTTGAAGACATAATTCAACGAATGACGGAGATTATCCAAAACGTAGCAACATCACCAGTTAATAGGACCAAGGAGTCTTAAAAGCTGCATGCGGGTGTTCGATGGATGCAAAGCTACCAAATGTACATGGATTTCAGAGTGACCTTTCCTCTTTCAACATAGTAGGAGGAAAAACAGGAAATCAGTTGATGCTTTCGAGAAATTTAAAGCACAATGTCCTATCCCAGTCTTAGGCAAATCATAATATTTTTTCTTTTTGAGAAAAAGATCATATTATAAAGTTGCATATCATGGTCTACCAACAAGTAATATCATTTTATTTAGGTTGATTAAAGACATGTTAACTCTTTGAGCTGAACCATCCATCAAGTCTAAAATAGAAACAGGATTATATTTTCTGATATTAGTAATCACCTCCATGTAACCATCAAAAATTAATTCTCAACTATTATAAGTGAAATTAATTTGGCATATCAACATATAATTGTTACATCATGTAAGAATATTTTATTATGGTAGTTATAAACCCTAATAAACTGATGATTCCTTTTTTTTTTTTGGGTAAGAACTAGATTCAAGTATTTGTCAATCCGTTAGTACAAAGAATGGTGCATTAACGTCCAAATATTTTATATTTATAAATTTATCAATTTAATTAAAATTAAAAAATTGATGAGTTAAATCATAATAAAAGATTTGTTAACTAAAATTATAACAAGGAATTCATATTCTTGTATATTTAAGTTAGGTCTTTGTAAATTCATGTATATCTTATGTATAGTCTCGTCTATAAATAAGTTGTATATTTTTATACAAAATAATTAACAAGAGAAATCACTTTTCTAATATTAGCTTTTATGGTATCAGGCCTTGTTAAATATCTTCTTGTATTCTTAAGGTTCTATACTTAGGTCAACTTCCTTATAAGATATCTGTCGAGTCGAGTCAACGTATCCAGTGCGTAAGTCTCTTTACTTTACAAGGGTTATCAATAAACACATTCTTCCCTTATATTTTTATAAAGAAACTGTTTTTGTGATTCGAAATTGTGATCTTCTGATCATATAGGAGCAATTGGTAGGCACTCCCTCATTAGTTGTAAATGAGTTTACAAAATCAGAACTCATTTCGATGATTCTATTAAACGTTACAAAGTTTGTTTAATAACCTAAGGGTATACTCAAGAGTATGATATAGATTATGAAGAAACTGTTAGGAAATTCAACTATTTCCATACAACTAGAATGCCAATAGAACAACACAAAATTTGATAACGGAGTTCGGCCAAATTATGCGTACGTCTCCGGGGCTACTGCATACTCTTTTTATTAGGAAGAAAAAACCACTTACAAGTGTTCACTCTCAACACTCAACTCACTAGTGTTTACACACACTCTCAAACCGTTACCCCAATACACTCCAAAATTACTCACAAAAAAACTTACTACTCTTAGTCTTTTTCTTACTCACCAAAGGATGAGTGACTAAGAGTTAATATTTGTTTTCTTTTGGATGATATAAATGGAAGGGGGAGGGGGTTTATTTATACTTGTTTATCCTCCCCCTTTCTTCACTCACTTTCAATATGGGACAAAGTCCCTTACAAACCTAACAATCTCCCACTTGAAGACTGATTTCAATCTATCTTCACACCTGGTTGATGCAGTAGCTCGTCTAGATTTTGTTACTTTTGCAGGCCAACTGAAGTTGCACATAACTTCAGTTTGTCGATTGTCACTACCTTGGTTAGCATGTCCGCAGGATTCTTGCTTCGAAGGATCTTTTCAAGTGTTAACACTTCATCTTCTAGCAAGGATATAATGAAATGATAACGAACACCGATATGCTTTGCTCTGGAGTGGAATGCTGGATTCTTGGCCAGATGAATTGCACTCTGACTGTCACTATATAACACATTCTTCTCCTACATGAAACCCAACTCTGACAGCAAATTCTGAAGCCAAATCATCTCTTTGCTAGCTTCGGTTATTGCTATGTACTGAGCTTCTATAGTGGATAATGCAACAATCTTTTGAATCTGCGATATCCAACTCACAACTGTTGTACCTACAGTGAAATTGTAACCGGTGGTGCTCCTTTTTCTATCAACTTCACCTACATAATCTGAGCCAACATAACCTTGTACTTTTTTTTCTCCTTTGCCAAAGTTCAAGCATTTCTTAGTAGTGCCTCAAAGATATCTTAAAATCCACTTTACTGCTTCCCAGTGGACTTTTCCTGGATTTGCCATAAATCTGCCAACTGCTCCCACTATATGGCCTATGTCTGGCCTTGTGCATACTGTAACACCCCACTCCCGCTGAACCCGAACCCGATATTGACAGTGATATCTGAGTTCGTGCCCCGCGAGGGTGGCGTGTCACATCACTTAACACATCACTTAACACTTAACAAAAGTCGGTATAAATATTTTTTTTATAAACTCTTTTAAACGCTTTGCACTTATCACTTATGCATGACTACTTTCTCTTTTCAAAACATTTTGTTTATTTAAACAGAAAACAACACATACAACAGAAAAATGAAATTCACAAGAAC
>JAOTAY010000191.1:30522859-30534766 GCA_025629805.1 Erythroxylum baracoense | reverse complement strand
GTTTATTTATACTTGTTTATCCTCCCCCTTTCTTCACTCACTTTCAATATGGGACAAAGTCCCTTACAAACCTAACAGAAACATTTGCTCCAGTGGAAAGATTAACCTCTATTCATAGTTTATTAGCTATTCTTGTAGTTCATAAATGACAACTTCTTCAAATAGATATAAAGAGTGTTTTTCTCCATCATGATTTATTAAAAGCGGTTTACAAGCATCCTCCTCCAAGTTATAATTCTTCTTATATGATTTGTAAGCTTCAATGAGGCTTTGTGATAGATTGAAACAAGTTCCCATGACTTAAATTTGCAAAATTTAGCTTCATCTTTACATAATTTGACTTTATTTCTAGTCCACATGATTCTACACTGTTCATTTATCAAATTGATGAATGCATTATCCTTCAGTTACTTTATGTTGATGAGAAGATAATAATAGGCGATGACGCGTCTAAAATTTCAAAATTACAACATTACCTTAATCAACACTTTAAAATGAAGAATTTGAGATTTTTTAAGCTATTTTTTTGGTCTCGAATTTTCTCATACTTCTGAAGGTTATTATCTTTCTTAAGCCAAGTATGCATCTAACCTACTTTCTCACACTGGCATCATCGATAGTAAATTATATCAACTCCCATAAAACGCAACTGCAAGCTTACTCCTTTAGATAGTGCTCCTCTTATTAATCATATTTTATATCAATAACTTATAGGCGGTCTTATTTATCTCCCTATTACTTGACCAAATATTTCATATGTTGTTCATTTGTTTAACAATTTTATGTCTGCTCCTTGCTCATCACTTTTTTCTTCGTGATTTAGATACTTTGTTACATTAAAGGAACTCTTTTCCATGAACTACACTTCTTTGCTTACTCCTCCTTGGTATTATCTTGCTATTCTAATGCTAACTAGGGTGGTGATCTAATAGATCATTATTATAACATTGATTATTGTTTCTTCTTAGGCAATTCTTTTTTCTTTTGGCATAGAAGAAAGTAAACTATAATTGCTGAATCTAGCATCGAATATGAATATTTTGCTCTTGTTTATGCTACGTTTGAATTACTTTGGTTGCAATGGTTGTTAACTAATATGGGTATCACTCATTCCTCTACCACTATGCTTTATTGTGATAACGTAAGTGTTATGCAAATTTCTTATAATGATATTTTTCACGAACATACAAAATGCATTGAAATTAATTGTCACTTTATATGTCATCATGTTAATCAAGACATTATACATTTGATTCATATCTCCTTATCTAACCAAATAACTAATATATTTATCAAAACATATCTTCTAGCTTGTTTTAAGATTTACTAAGCAAACTCAAGGTGGCATATACTATCCTATCTGGAGGTAAAGGGGGTACTAAGATGAACTAAAATTATAGCAATAAATATAGCAAGATTAGTTGATATCATAACAAGAAATTTAGGTTCTTGTATATTTAATTCAGATCCTTATAAATTTATGTATATATTATGCATAATATCATTTATAAATAGGTTATATATCTTTATACAAAATAAATAATAAGAGAAATCATTTTCCTAATTCAGTTTTTACTTTTAATTTGAATAATACAAATGTAAATATAAAAAATATGATATGTCACTATTAAGGAAATAATTTTTATTTTTGGAATATGATTAATTATATGTAATAGACTGGGTTTTTCATTAGTGAGCATTATTGATTTTTAAGTCTATATATAAGATATATAACCTAATTTACTTTTACTTTTACTTTTATTTTTTAGAAGGCAAATTTGTTCATAAGTACAGTCATAAGCGTTGTACTATATGCACCATATCAGTGAAAAAATAACAATTAAAATTCTATTATCGTAATGGGTCATGGTATTAGTTAGTGCTTGCCTTTTTGGCTAGTATCGGTTGGTACCGATCAATACAACAAATACCATTTAGTACTAGAACCAAATTAAATGATTTAAAAAAGTTAAGGACTAAAATTTAAAAAATAATTCCTAGCCTTAATGACTAAAATTTAAAAAATATTTCCTAGCCCTAGTCAATTGACTTTGTTAGTTTTAGAAATTTCTTTGAGTTTCTCTTTTTCTCACTTTCGTCGTTACTAGGCTAGACTTGTTGCTCATTGCTTATGTCTTCTCTGTTGCCACCAAGTCTTTTGGCTTCGTCTTCTGCCATTAACACCATTGACCTTCCTCTTCTTCACTGCTCATCGCTAAACCTAATTTCTGTAATTTTCTTATCCTATTTTCAGGTTTTCATATTCCCATTTTAGGTGTATATTTTCTACTTATTTTGCCTTACCTTTGTGCCATTAGAGCATTAGGCATGCATTTGGGTGTAAAATGATCTTCTCTAAATAGGAATGTTCACAAAACATATCCCTCGATATTATTTATTTTGGCATGAATTCATGTACAATTGATATATAAAATGTCACATAAGAGGATGCACTAATAACGTGTTTGATCTTTCTTAATTTATCTTGTAATTTAGTCTCTCCATGCTTATTTTAAATACTACATTTCAAGAACTTAATATAAAATTATTCTTTAGAGTCGAGTAAAAAGAAATTTATCATTCTCTTAGGGTCTATATTCTAATATTCAAGGTAAAGAGAAAAGTTTCGCATAATTTAATAGATAGTTAAGGTTGCTTTTTTTAGAATTTATTATTGGTTAATAATTGATAGATGAGATTGGTTTAACAAGATGATGAGGATGTAGGTTCCTTCATCTTTTCATAATGAAGTTAATTCTTGCTAATAAAGAGGATTTTTTCGCAAATCACATGGGCAACATAGATCCTTAAGATTGAGATTTTTTATTGAAACAATATTTTTAGTAGATTTTGATTTTTTTTCTATAAATGTGTATTGACCTCGATATTTTGATATTTTGATTTTTATAATTGTGTATTGACCTTGGTAAAATGGTTATCTTTAGGAATTGCTTAGAAGCATACATGTTTCTTTTATGTTTTCTCCTAAATATAACTTGCCATAACAACCAAACTTCGTTGCAGATATATTTATCACTAATGATAATAAAAAAATTCTCATGCCTATCTATTAAAGTTAGACTCAAATATTAAAACAAAAAACTTTATCTATAAGAATGTAATGAAACAATTTTTTTTAGCAAAATTAGAAAGATAGCAAACCAAAAGAGAAGAGGAATTTGCAATAAAATTCAACTTTATTAGTTGATAATGGAAATGTTTGTTGGCTTGTTCTATTCCAGTGGGTAGTTGTTAGTAATTATGTTCAATATACTTTAAGTAAATTTAATTTCATATGTAGAAACTTGATTTTCATCTAAAGTTATTGTTTTATTTTTTTGCATATGTCTGTATTTATCTTTATAGATAAATGGAGTACCTACAAGTCAACCTTTATAAAAAGATTCAATGATCCAGCTTAGACTCATGCAATATTTGTTCCTTTTATGAAGAATCATAATATATATTTGTATTGTGACAAATATTTTAAAGGTGGGATAATCACCAAGTTAAAGAAATATTTAGTTGAGATTAAAGATGATGTGGAACCTTACATGAAAGTTTATTATGATATAAAATGACAAATGAAAACTTTAATTGAAGAGTATCAAAATGAGAAAGAAAGAAGACAAAGATTAAACTATGAAATTGGAAGTGGAACTTTATTTTGCATCAACAAGGATGATATGACAACACTAAAGTTGGTATTTCTAACAAAGAATAAGAAACTACTGCAACTAATATAAGAAAAAGAAGAAGACAATTGTCTTACGTTTCTACTCCATAAACAAGTCTCAAATTTTCAACCTCCAATTCGTATTAATTACTAAAGAAATTATTCATAATGTAAAAATGACAATAGCTAGAGGGTTGTATGATTCAATTTTGTTATTCAATATTGTCCAGACTTATTATTACTAGTCTATGATAGATGTTATTGCCTATATTGGTTCAAGATTTAAAGCTCTTTAAATAGATAACTAAAAGAGTAATATTTTGAGCAACTCTGTTAGTGAAATAAAAGTTATCTAAGTGCAAAAAGGACTTAAGCATCTTATAAGTATTCAATCATGTGTGATAATTACACAAATAGGAGATATGATTTTATTATTTATTTTTTTAGTTTATTACGTTAAAAGGACAATGTTTTTTTAAGTTAATTGACGCATCAAGTCTTGTAAGAAACATTGATACTTTATTAGATATAATTGATGAAGTTATCAATGAAATAGTGCCTGAAAAATATTTTATAGCTCGTTATTGACAATAACGTTACTTACAAAGTAGTTAGGAAGAGTTTATAAAGCAGATATAATTATTTCTACATAATTATGGTGTATATTATATTAACTTAATGTTGAAAAATATAAAAGATGATGGATATTTTCCTATCATTGATAAAACTATGTAGAAAGCAATGGTGTGAGTACCATCCCGTACCATGTAACAATCAAAAATGGTACTCAAATCATTAGTATCGAAGTGACCTAAGATACCGGTTAGTACTGGTCAGTACCCAAATACCAAAATTTACCATGGTGAATCTAAAATTGTAAAAAATTTTGGACTAGATTGAAAAAATAAACCTAATTACTAACCATACCTGCATCATCATCTATCAGAATCTCTCATTTTCTCCACCAAGCTACTCTTTATCACTGCCCTCATTCTCCTATCTCGATGTCTCCTTCATCATTTATCTAACTACTCTCCACCGTCGGTGATAGGTTATTCACTCACTCTCTCCTCTAGTAGTTGTTCTTTACCTCCTTGGGCTTGTATGCATCGCATAAACCTTCATCACAATGTCACAAACCATCAACTCCACTATGACATCTCCTGCTAGCTCCTCCTTAGCGAGGCTCCCTCTCCAGTCTCCCCATAAGTGTCACTACCCTCTAAATCTATCAGAGAATCTCCTCTCTCAAGACTCGGCTTTGATATATCACTAATAAACTCATGACTTGACACCAATGAACCATAATAACTTAGTTACAATTTGTCAGATTTTTTAGGTGTTTTAGGTTATTTATTTCTTCTAGAGCTTTCAATTGCATTTGTGTTTTGGTGGTGTGTATCATGAATGGTTTATGAAATATGAATGGGGCTTGAAATTGGATATATGGAATTAGTTGTGTGAATTATGAATGGTTTAAGAACATCTAACTCCTATCTGAGTTATTTTGTAAAGGAAAATTAAGATAAATTTATGGGAAATTAAGTTCAAATATGGAAAAAATTATGAAATAGAATGTATTGTATTTATATATGTCTATACATAACTAGCCACTGTGAATTCATTAAAAAAACGAAAATTTATTTTTTTTAGTTTTTTAGATTATTTGTTATTCTAATAATCATAAAACTGAGATCAAAATTAATTCATTAAATTGTTAATTGATTTATGTGAAACATACAATTTACTAATTATTGTTTATGTATAAAAAGTATTTAATATATGATTAATAATTTAAACATAAGATTTAATATATAATTAGATCATTTAATATATGCAACTAAGTTAAGAAAATAAAATGTTTGCATTCTTGTATTGTCCATTATTGTCATTATGAAAATAATATTACAAGTACAAAAAATTAAATTTTGAAAAAGAAAATAAAATGTTTGCATTCTTATATTGTCCATTATTGTCATTATGAAAATAATATTGAAAGTACAAAAAATTGAAAAAAGACATATTACAAGTACATATTCTTGTAGCTTATGGGGGGTTTTGGCTTGAATCAATAAACTAAATAAAGTAAAATTAAACTAAAGAAAGCAAATCAAATCAAACATAAAAGTGAGAAAATTGATTAATGAGTTTGGAATTAGATTCTTGGTTCAATCTCAGCTTATACTCAAATAAACATATTTCATCTTCTTGTTGATTTTACGTCTCTCTTAGAAACTATTAATCGTAAGTTAACAATAAGCTTTGTTAAGCTCGATTTTTCCTTAGGTCTTGTTTAATCAAAATAAGCTTTTTGACTAAAACCTAGCTATCAAACAACTTAGAATAAGCTCTCTAAATTTAATAGGACAGCTGCATTACAAACTAGGAAAACAAATTAATTTAGGCAACAACTGCAGAGGCTCGGGTTATTTAACCTATGTCATGTATTCCTAATGATTCATCACCATTAGTTTACCATAAATGAATTGAAATACAACTAAAATGTATTGTGTTCCGTATTCTGGAAATGAGTTTATACATAAACAATCTATTGAGAACGAGAATATAAATCATTCATACAAGCATACCTAAAACATTACGCTAAGAATAATATAAACAATTTCTAAAGAGAGAGTCAATAATACACAATAAAGAGATGTTCAATTGTGATCTTTAGCTTCGATTTCCCCTTTGAACTAGAAGGAAAAAGGATTAGCCCTCCATAAGTCTCCAAGAAATCATAATTTTGTCATCCTTTATGCTCCAAAAACTATTCATACCTTCTTTGACCGCACATATGTCTATTTATATGAAAACTAGGTTTTCACAAAGATGCATGATTTCATACATGGTTGCGCATCAAAATAACGCCATTTTTGTGATTATGCATGGTCGTGCAAGTTGATACACGACCATGCATCTTGCAAGTCACGCTAAATCCTTCATTTTCATGCATTTTCTTTTCCCATCTTCACTCTAATCTATCTCCTTCTTGTTCCACAAAGATAAATTAGTTTAAACATCAAGAGGATGGCTCAAGAAATGTGCTTTTAACTCATTTTAACACTCGTGTTTCTAAATAATAACTAAAACTAAAATGAGTATCTTAATTATTTCATAACGTTAATTACTAAGTGTTATGGAGTAAATGTGTAAACAATTAAGCACACATTAAGTTCCCCCCACACTTAGCTTTAAACCGTCCTCGGACAAAACAACAAAATTAAAGTCACAAACCAAAACACTTCCACATTTTCCATATTTCCCAGGAATAAATAATCATAAGAAAAGAGAAATAACTTTCAAAACCATGCATTAAATTCCTTTACTCACGATCAATTAGCAATCATTCCCTTCAACAACTGATCAATTTAGGGGTAGAATTAGACAAAATGTGTTTAAGAATATGATAGATCTATTGGTACACTTAAACAACATTCATAATCAAAACATTCTATAACTTTGCATATCATTTCATTTTCGACAACTAAGATTCACATGCATAATCATGAATTAAAGGACTTTCTAAGATTGTAATATGGGCAAAGGTTAAGGTGAGATGTATTTGGATATTGTAGTGCAAAATTCATCAAAGCTAATGAAACAAGCAAAACAATCAATGAAACATTAAGCGCAAAAATTAACTTCACTCATAACTGGGTACCATCAGCTATAATGAATACAAAAACTATGTTTCACAACTTATATTTAAGCTCTCGTATCATAAAGCATAAGGAATTAGAAGGAATCACTCCCAAAAATTGATGATAAACTACACATTGCAACTATGAGGAGTTACCCCTTTAAAATAACATCTCCCTCATTTACATCACAATCAAATCACCCATTCCATAAAACTTTAGGAAGAAAGAATAATCATGAATAATTTTTTAACATAAATTCATTTCCTCCTTGATAATTTTATTTAAACATATTTTTCTTTCTTTTCTTTTTGCGTTTTTGCTTTTTTGTTTTTCTCTTTTCTTTTTCTTTATATGAAATTTGAATGAAACTACATCAACATTGGAATTATTTGATAAGATATAAAATGTCATTCCATAAATTATAACCAACTCGCATATATGCACATCCCCACATTTATAATTTTGTGGATCCACAATCATCAACGATCAAGAAATGCTGTAATAGCTTTAAGGCTTAGGTAGGACATTTAAGTACGTTAAAAGCATGTAATATGGTTAGCACAAAAAGAAAAGGTAAATAAAGCTCAAGGGGGCTTAAAGGGAATATCATATCAACAGGTAGGCTATTTTGTTAATGTAGCTTGTAAAAAAAAGAATGCCCATATCATTTTCATGTTAATGCATGTGATAAAAATATGGTCTCAAATAGAAAATCAAGGCAAAGTCAGAAAGTACATTTCATGAAGGTCACATATAAACAAAAAACAGTGAGACTGATATAGAGGTGTCAGTCTATAATGGCTCAAAATTTGACTAGCTTGTGTCTACCATTAGTCACTAATCTTCTAACGAAAATGTATATTGACCAATCACAAGAGTAAAATTACATGTCTAAGTTTCCATGAATTTTCTAGTTAATTCTACTTCTAATTATGACTATATAGTCGTAGAAGCCATAAAAAAAGAGCAAATGTTTGTTTGATTTGATTTGCTTCTCTCTCTTTATAACAAATACATTTAAAAACACACATGCACATAAGAAACAAATAACTTAAAAGCACAAATGATAATCTCGACCCCCACACTTGAAACTTACATTATCCCTAATGTAATGTTAAATATAAGAAATGAAGCATTCAGTAAAACGATAAATGCAAAAATGTAAATGAAAAGAAAGAAACTTCCCTTGGGTTACGTCCCAAATAGTGTCTTTGTTTATTATTGCTAGCCTGACTCCGTGTTTTCCTCATCACGTGACAAAATTATGATCTTCAAGTGTCACAACTTCTTCCTTTTCCACTTAAAGTTCTTCAAGATAGGGCTTGAGTTGATGACCACTCACATTCAGTGTCTTCCCTATCTTCAAACTCTTAATCTCTATTAAATCCTTACACTCTTAAAAAATATCCAATATCTCTTCATCTTTTTCCTCCTTGTTTAATTTCTCCAACCTGCTAGTTAAAGGTGAAGGGTTAGTCTTAAAAATAATTAGGGATATAGTATTTACCTTTGAGCTAAATGATATATCTTTTTTTCTTCAAGCTTTTTCTCATCTTTTTCTTCATAAACAATCCCTTGAGTAGTCTTCTCCATATTCTTGAAGCTAAATGGTATATCCCTTTCTCCTTCAAGCTCCTTCTCAGTTTCTTCTTCACTAACAATCCCTTGGTTATTCCTATCAAGATCCTTAAGCTCTTTTCCACTCCCTAAGGTTATTGTGCTAATGTTCTTTAGATTCTCCTCGGGTTGATATGGCTGCTTCTCTCCACTTTGTAACTCTAAGTGGTTGATAGTTACCACCATCTAACCCATCTGACTTACCAAGTTTGGGAATATAAACCTTGCATCTTATTGGAATTATTTCACATCCTAATGAATCAATAGCAATAGACTTAACTAAGTCTTCCAAAGAAGTACTTAAGTTGGAATAAGAGGCTTCTGGTCTATGTGGGAATTGTTGTGCACCCTGTAGCCTATCTAGGAAGTAGTTTTCCTAGCAATTTCCTTCATAAATAAGGTTCAGGTGATCTCTCCAACATAAGTTATAGGATTGGGAACATAGGTTATAGAAAAAATTTTCCACTAATAGCATAAACATACTCCAGTAGTGACATCCTGCCTTCGCAGTGTCCTTTCTATATATAAACACCAATAAACATAAGAAGATTAAGAAATAAATGTAAAAACTAGTTATTAACAAATATATACAGAAAACTAATTGAAATTAAAAACAAAAACTAAAGCACCACACTCCCTAGCAATAATGCCAAAATTCTTGATGAGTGTCGAACAAATAAAAAAAGAATCAGTGTTTAGGCAATGGTGGTCTTGGTTTCAATCAATAAACTAAATAAAGTGAAATTAAACTAATGAAAGAAAATCAAATTAAATAACATACAAGTGAGAAAATTGATGAATGAGCTTGGATCCAATTGTGCATCAAAATAATGCCACTTTCGTTATTATGCACAGTCGTGCAAGTTGATACACGATCTTGCAACTTGCAAGTCATGTTGAATCCTTCATTTTCTTACATTTTGTTGTCCCATCTTCACTCTAATCCTTCTTCTTCTTGTTTTAAAAAGATAAATGTGTTTGAACATCAAGAGGATGGCTTAAAGAATATGCTTTTAACTCATTTTAGATCTCATGTTTCCAAATTGTACCTAAAACCAAATATAAATAAAATTGAGCATCTTGATCATTTCATAGCTTTAATCACTAAGTTTTGTGAAGTAAATGTATAAAAAATTAAGCACACATCAGTAATTTAATTAAATAAAACTTAAAATTATTATTTAAATTTTTTCTTTCATTTTCAATCTAAAAAAGAAATTAAAAGTGTCTAGACTAAGTTAAGAACTTTAATTGTAGTCTTTTTTATGGACTTATAGATATTTTTCATCCCTCTTTTCCTATATAGAATTAAATTCATACTCACAATGTCTCTTTTTAAAATTTTTTATGGACTTATAGATATTTTCATCCCTGTTTTCCTATATAGACTTAAATTCATACTCACAATGTCTCTTTTTAAAATTTTTATGTTCTCATCAAGGCCTATAATGTAATTAAGAGACTTTTACTTCTTCTTTCCTATATAGAATTATGTTATACTCATAATCTCTCTTCCTTAGATCTTTAATGTTTTCATCAAAACCTAGTAACAATTTAGAATTTTCTCACTTCTTCTAATATGAATGAACTTTTGATGTTCTTATTAAGGCATAATGTAAAATTTAGAATCTCCTTCCTATTTCGATGTAGATAATCTTATATTAGAAATTTTCCAGGGGTCTTTCATTGTATACGACCCTTTTTTCTACATCACTGCTCATCCTGGTCGTCTAAATCCAATATTGTATTGAATGGAGGTTTTGATTTGATACTATTTATAATGTTCCATGTCTAGATTAACCTAATTATAAGTTTAATTTAGACATAAAAAATTACATGTCTAAAAATAGCTAGTGATAAATTAATTATTACTCTTTTGCATAAGTTAATAATGATTTTGAACTATTCTTTATTTTTAATATAAGTTATAACATTCTATCTCTTTTATAAGATTTCACAATATATTCTTAGCTTTACATCTTATGCTACATTAATCTAAATATAAATACCTAAATGAAGATTTACGAAAAATGACTAAAACTAAAAAACTTACAACATGAATTATTGAAAGTACTTACCAAAACAAAAATAAATTCTTGAAAGTCATATAAAACTTAGCATCAGTCACATATTATGTAAGATAAAAACTTTCGATCTAAAATTAACTTTAATATTAAAATCTCATCTGACACTACTTAAATGATCATCCTCTTTTATTTCTATTTCTTTTCCTTTTTCTCACTAGTTCATCTTCTAATTTTTTCCATCTTTTTTAGGCTTCGTTTTTTTTAGTAAATTGACTTGGAGGTATGCCTTAAGGTTGAAAGAATTTGAATTTGTTAATAATAAAACAACCACACAACAGGATATTTCTAATTAAGTGTTTCATTATAAGCCCATTAAACAAGTTTCAGGTTCTAAAATTTTGAATCACAAGTTTAGAGGTTAGGAGGTAAATGACTCTCTCTCTCTCTCGTGGTTTTTTAATGATATCATAGGTACACAACTAGAAGCAGGAAATAAATGCCTTTGGTTTATGCTTGCTTAAGGTTACACACTCTAGGTTTTACTAATTTTTATCCTTGGTAATTGCCGCAAGCGCACGGGTCATTCGCGTAGTACCTAAGGTGTCAATCCTACGAGGAAGGGAACTAGTCCTAGAATCTAACGGTAGCTAAGTTCGCAAAACCTAATTAAACAACTACTGCCGAAATTAAAATTAATTAAGAATTAAATATGAAAAATTAAAGCACTTAAAGAACAAGCAAAAGCGAACTCACACAAATAATCCGAATTTCAACCTAGAAGCGACCAATTGAGAGAAAGGGAGAATCTATTCGAAATTAATAAAAATCTACCCAATTATGAAATTTTCGATTTAATGGGCCTAGATGATCCTAGGGTGAATTACTCTCTCTTGAGTTATAATTCTTAACCCTAATTAATAATCCCTAATTCAAATTATGGAAA
>JAOTAY010000191.1:30503781-30522759 GCA_025629805.1 Erythroxylum baracoense | reverse complement strand
AAAAAATCAACACTCAACGACAAATAATTCTAATCAATCTCAAATCCCATACATCAATGAAATCGAAATAAAAACTAGAAAATACTATTGGAACGGAGTAACAATTGCGAGAAACCACCTGTTCCGGGAAGTACGTCGCATCAAGCATGTCTCCATGCCTCTCTTCCTTCATTTCCTTCCTCAATCGATTGATCTCTATCTAGGTTTTTTCTCAGATTTTTGGTATAATTTCACATTTTTGCAGCTCTCTCAGCTCTCTAATATCTGTTGGTGGCTGCTAGGTATTGTTCTATTTATTCAGTAGCAGCTCTAGGTCAATTTTGGGGTCAAAACGGTCCAAAAAATTGAATTTTCTTGTCAGCCGGATGTAGGGCACAATCATGGCCCTGCCTACCACAATCGTGGCCCTGCCTACCACGATCGTGGCTGGAACTTTTTCCTTTCTGTCATGATTATGGTCTGTATGTTTTGGCCCGAAACTCTTTAAATATTCATCATTCTTCCCTATTTACCCTGCAATACTAGCACACACATCAAGGTACCTCAAAAATATACAATTTAAGCTCAAAGATTCAAACTAACCTGTAAAAACACTTTAACACAAAAACTAATCTAATTAAGCCCTAATTGCATACTTAACACTCAATTTAACACAAAATGAATAACAAATTAAACCCTAAAATATCATACAAAACACTACTATCAGTTTATTAGATAGATCCACCTTAGATTCAAAGTACTCTCTCTGTCCCTGTCATTTTCTCATACATTTTGTGTTTGTTTGAATGTGTTTCTATCACTTTGCTTGGTTTGAGGATTTGCCCACTGAAGAATTGATTTCAAGTTCTTTTTAATTAGTGATCTGTTTTTAGAATTTTCCTCAAACATTTGATTGTTCTATGAATTTTCTTTTTTTTACAAGAACCTCAATCTATTTCTATCTTATATAGTTCTACACATGAAAACTTTCAATTTTTCCCTCTATTAGTTTCAAATTGTAGGATTTGCATTCTTACTTTTCACTTCCTTTCTTTCTTAAGCATCATTTTAAAATCGTGTTGTTTCATCCATCATTAGCTTTAAGAGTCCCTTTGTAAGTATCACTTCTTCTTTTTGGGGCTTTTGATTTGTTAGTATTTTCAGCATATAATTTCTATTTCTAAATTTAGAGTTACCAAAATTGATTGTTTTGAGCATTTTAAATATTGCTCTTCCCGCCATATGTTAAAACTTGCTTTCGTTCTTGTAGTTATCCCTATTATTTTGATTTGTCTTTTTGGTCCATGATATGAGTTTATAGGTTTTTGCTTATACATTTAGATTTCAAACTTTAGTGGTTCTTTTTCTTTTGTTATTCATTTTCCTGTGCACAGAGTAATCTAGATCTTTGAAATATCAATGGGGAATACTAAATCCTTTTTGTGCATACCAAACATTTCAGACGATTAATCTTATGTCAATGTTCTTCTTTTATATTTGGCTCTTCATTTGTTGTTTTTAATTTTTGCTCTTTGCCTTCACGGCTCTATAGCTCCTTTGCATGTTTTCTGAAAGCTTAAAAAAGGTCTTTTTATTTCTTGCTAGTAGAACTGTGTGTGTATATATATATATATATGAATTTGTTATTATTTTCTATGATTGCATTCATTCTTGCTTCTTATTGTTTCTATTTATTTCCCTTTTATTCATTTTTTTCAAGCTCCATCCTTTATTTCTTTTCTCGAGTAGTCTTAGCATCATTCAGGGCCTTGTTGTGCTTGTCTTGTATAGCTTGTGTTGGGTTCAAGGTAGAAGTGGCTACTTCTTCTGATGATAGTGCTAAGGATAGTCCTTTGATGACTTATGGGATTGGGATGAGAGAAAATGTTGATAGATTGTTAGTTCTTGAAATATCAGGATTCTTATAAGGAAGTCATTGGAATTAGTGGAGTTTTTAGATAAATATAAGAATTATATAACATGCCTCTAGGAGACAAAATGGATGGGAGCTAAAAATAAAAGAGATCAATAGGTTCAAACTTTAGTATTCCAGGTGTTTGAGGCAATGGAATGGTATAGATATCTTAGTTGTTAAAGAACTCATACATTATGTTGTGAGGATAAAGAAGATTAATGACATGATTTTGTCCTTAAAGATAATGGTAAAATATGTTTTTAATGTAGTGTGTGCTTACGCACCCTAAATAGGGTTAGAAGAATAACTTCAATTTTGAGAAGAGATAGATGAGGCAATTTAGCAGATTCCCTTTAATGAGAAAGTCATTACAAGAGGAGACTTAAATGGCTATATAGGGGTGACCTCAGTAGGTGGTTTTTGGGTACAAAGACACAAATGATAATGGGATTACTTTGTTAGACTTCTAGGTAGCATATTCATTTAATAGTAGCCAACTCTGGTGCATTTGTTGACTTTTAGGAACAGAACTGTGAAGACTCAAATTGACTACTTCCTTATAAAGCAAAGCAATCGACCTAGTTGGAAGGATTACAAAGTGATACATAATGCATGCTTGTCGTCTTAGCATAGATTGTTAGTTATAAATCTTATAATTAAGGGTTAGAGAAAGAAGAGAAGTTCTTAGAGGTGTATTAAAGTTAGTTAGTATACGCTAAAAGGGGACACTGTGGAAAAACTTAGGCATAGAGTAATATTTGGAGAATAATGGAAACTATAAGGAGATGTTAACCAAATGCAAAGTACGTAGCAACTCTTCTGATAAATGCAACTAAGAAGATCTTGAGAGCTTTTAAAGGGCCTTTCAGTAGTAAAAAGAAATCTTAGTGGTGGAATGAAGACGTACAAGAAAATATGAAGATCAAGAAGGTTGTCTATAAAGCTTTATTAGATAGAAACATAAATATAGAGAAGGCAGTTAATAGAGATAGTTACAGGCTGGCAAAGAAAAAGGTAAATAAGATTGTTGTAGAAGTCAAAAGGAGAGCCTATAAGAGATTATGTCAATGAATGGAAATTAAAATGGACAAAATCATATATTTAAGTTGGCAAAAGCTAGGAAATGAAAAGTGAGAGACTTGGATCAAGTTTATTGTATAAAGGATAAAGCAAAACGTATGCCTAAAGATGAAAATGACATTAAGAGAAGGTGACACAGATATTTATATAGCTTTTTTAATGAAGGCAGAGATGACAACATTCCCTTAGGTGATATTATTACTTCTGAAAACTGTCATAACTTTATTTACATATCATGAGAGAAGACATTAATGGAACTTTAAGGGAGATGGGGAGTACAAAGACAATAGGACCTTATGAGTTGCCTATAGACATGTAGAAGAGCCTAGGAGAAAAGGGTCTTATTTGGTTTAACAAGCTTTTCAATATAATTCTCAAGTCTGCTAAAATATCAGATGAGTGGGAATGTAGCACTCTAATTCCTCTCTACAAGAACAAAGGGGACATCTATAGTCGTAACAACTATAGATGCATCAAATTACTCAGCCACACCATGAAGTTATTGGAGAAGGTGATTAAGAACAAAGTGAGAAAAGATGCACCTATCTTAAAGAAACAATCTGTTTTCATGCCAGGTAGGTCTATGAAAGAAGCTATTGATATGTGCTTAATTGTTGATACATTTAACCCTTGACACTTAGTGATTAATACTTTAAAATGCTTAAGACACTCACTTTAGTTCATATTTAATTTTAGGTACAATTTAGAAGAATAATAGCTAAAGTGAGTCGAAAGCATACTCGTTGATCTATCTTCTTAAGATTCACACTCAATTGACTTCATAGAGTAAGAAGGAAAAGGGTTAAAATGAAGAGGAGACAAGAAAATACCAAAAGGAATGAAGATATGCAAGATCATGGCCATGGGATGTGTCTTACAGCCATGAAAAAATAGTTATAGCCGTAAGACATGTGACACTCCTTGTCACGCCCATGACTCATAGTCACAGGCATGACACACTAAGTCAACCGTGTGAACTTACCACATGTCCCTCCTGTAACCTATTTTGTAGCTATAAAAGCATTATTTTGTGACGGTGGAAAGGGGGACTGGAATAGATGCAAATTTCTTCATTTCTTCTTCAGTTTTTGACATCTCTAGAGGCGATTCATGGCTTGGAGATTGATGGAGAAGATGGAGGACTAACCTTCCCAATGCTGAATTGGCGGTGAAGTCGACGTCAAGGAGCGTAATTAAACATCTCATCTTTGTGTATCGTGTTCTTTCCCTCTTTTCAAATTGTTTACGTTATCTTATGTTTATTGATTGGGTATTGTATAAGAATGGTCTTGATGCTCTATTGGATTGTTTTTCATGAGAACCCATTGCTAGAACTTTAAATACGATAGGTAATAGTTATGTCTGAATTTGTTTATGGCAACTAATGTTATAATATCATGAAGGATAGCGTAACCTAAGTTAAATAATCTGAGCCTGTGTGATTATTGCATATATTGGTATATTTTTCTCACTCATAAAGTGGTTGTACGATTAAACTTAGAGAGCTTATTCTGGGTTATTTGATAGTTAGGGTTAATTAACGAACTCTTCTTGATTAACTGCAATCTAAGGAAAAATCGGGATTAACAGAGCTTATTGTTAATTCACGATCAACAGTCTAAAGAGATATAGGAAGATGATAATGCAATGACGTATATGAAATTGTGCGTAAGATAAGATTAAACCGAAGAACCCAATTTCAAACCATTCATCAATTTTATCACTTTATTGCTATTTAATTCAAGTTACTATTATATAGTTGAATTTTATTTTGTTTTCTCGATTGCATGAACCTAAAACCACCCATTTTATTCCTATTATATCAATTATTTTCAATGTGAAAATTAAACAGACATTCCCTATGGATACAATCCTGACTAACTACAACTATACATTATTAGTGTGCATAGTTAGGTAAATTTTGCAGTACACTTGACATGTGCTGTCCAATTTTGGTGTAATTGCCAGGGAATATGGTGACTTAATTTTTATTTTTGATTTTAGTTAGTGTTTTGTGTTTATATTTGTTTATAATCATTTCTTTTACTTATTTTTTAATCTTTAAATGTTTGTTAGCATTGGTGTATAGTAGTTACCAAATCTCCTTATAAAGAACCTGTACAATTTGATTCGGAGATCGAGAAGACATAGCTAAGATTAAGAAGAGAAGTAAGAACAACTTCGAAAGTAGAACTGGAACTTGAATTCGAAGAAACAATGGTAAATCCAAGAACGCTAAGGGAGTTGGCTACACTAGACTTAACCCAAAGACCTGTATGCATTACATTTCCTAAGTTTGTTGAGCATGTTACTTTTGAGCATAAGTTTGGGATAACACTTTTATTGCCTAATTTTTCACTATCTTGTAGGTGAGGATGCACATAAGCATCTTAAGGAACTCGATATGGTGTGTTTGAGCATGAAGCCTTCAGGGGTAACAGATGAGCAAATCATGTTGAGAGCTTTTTCATTCTCATTAAAATATGCAACAAAGTATTGGTTGTTTGATCTACCTATTGGGAGTGTGAACACTTGGGTAGAGATGAAGAGGCTATTTTTGAAAAAATATTTTCCAACATTGAAGACAACAAGTATATGCAAGGAAATTTATAGCAATAACGGAGAGTTCCTTTATGAGTATTGGGAACACTTCAAGAAGCTAAGTGCTAGTTTCTGTACCACAAAATTCTGGAGTAACTTCTTATTTAGTATTTATACGAAGGACTGCTACCAATGGAAAGGAGTCTAGTTGATACAGCGAGTGGTGGGGCACTGCGTGAGAAGATTCCCATCAAATCCAGGATTTTACTTGAATGTATAGCCACTAATACTCAATAATTTGGCACTCGCAACGATGTTCCCCTTGTAAAAAAGGTAAGTAATTCATATATTGAACATCATTTAGATGAGCTAACATCTTTTGTTATACAAATTGCAGTTGGATAGGCACAAGCAAAAGCATGTGGCATATGTTCAAACATGAGTTATTCGAATGATGAGTGTCCAACATTGCAAAAGGGAAGTATGGAGTACGTGAATGTTGCAGGAGGGAACTTTCCTAACTAATACAACCCACACTAGCAAACATATATCCCAGGCTGGAGGGATCATCCCAAGCAGAATTAAGAGGGGAAAAGGAAACAAAATTACTTCCATAATAGGCCATAAAGATCACAACAATTTCAACCAAGCCACAACCCTCCTCTTCCAATTTAGGTACATCTCTAGACAACTTTATCAAGACTTTTACTGCTAACAATCTTCAATTTCAACAGGGTATAAAACAAATTTAACAAAATGTATAACATTTTTAGCAGGAGACAAAATCGAGCATATAGAGCTTGGAAAACCAAATGGGTCAAATTCAAACGAGGCTCAACCGTCTAGAATCATAAAGTGGAGGAAAAATCTCATCTTGATCTGAGGTTAACTCGAAGAATGTTAGTGCTATAACCTTGAATAACGGAAAGGAGACTGAGGATCCCAAGAGAACTTCAGTAAGGATTACAGATGAAGAAGAAATTAAGAAGGAGTTGGAAAAGGAAGAAAACCCCTCATCTAGCACAAAGGTAAACTTCTAATACCCTAATAGCATTAAGACTAACCCTCCACCTTTTCCTAACAGATTGGTAAGAATGAACAAGGAGGAGAAAGACAAGGAGATATTAAAGACTTTCCAAAAGGTGGAAGCGAACATTCCTTTTCTAGCTGCAATTAAGCAAGTACCGAGGTATGCAAAATTCCTCAAGGAACTGTGTACGCTTAAAAGAAAGATAAGAGGTGATGAAAAGGTGATGATGGTTGAGAATGTGTCTATGGGTTTTAAGAGGAAGATACCTCCAAAATGTCGGTATCCAAGTATGTTTACTATTTCCTACAAAATCAGTAACACTGTGAATAATAAAGCTATATTGGATTTAGGAGCTTCAATTAATGTTATGCCTCACTCAATTTATGCTTCCTTAAATTTGGGCCCTTTGAAAGAAATAAGTGTTATCATACAATTAGTTTATCACACTAACGCTTACCCTGATGGTGTGGTTAAGGATGTTTTGGTACAGGTGAATAAGTTAGTACTTCCTATGGATTTTTATGTTGTTAATATCAGTGATGACACTTCGTACAATCCAATACCTATCTTGTTGGGGAGACCATTTCTCAATATGGCTCAGACTAAGATAGATGTTCGTGAGAGTACCCTCACGATGGAATTTGATATGGAAGTGATTCATTTGAATATTTTTGATGTCATGAAACATCCTCATGATGATAATTTTGTTTTCTATATTGATGTGATTGATCCTCTGGTACAGGAAATGTTTAAATTGAGTTGCAAGGATCATTTAGAAATAGTCTTGATTAAACATATGGAAGAAAAAGCTAGTAATGATGTTAAAATGGGAGAAGAGTTTATGGAAATGGCAACTGCATTGGATACGTTAGAGCACTCTCCCAAAATTTATGATTTAGCTTCCATGCATTGACCAGAATCTCACCAGAAGTTGTTACCTTCTGATGTGCAGGGACCTGAACTAAAGCCACTTCTTACCCACCTAAAGTATATATACTTGAGAGATAAATAGACCTTTCCAGCTATCATTTCGACATAGTTGACTTAGGATCAAGAAGACAGGTTGATTCGAATGTTAAGGGAGCATAAGAAGGTCATTAGATGGATGATCACAAATATCTAAGGAATAAGCCCATCTATATGCATGTGTCGTATTTTGTTGCAGGAAGATGCCAAGTGCACAAGGCAAGTTCAACGTAAGCTGAATCCTCCAATAATGGAAGTCATGAAGAAGGAATTGTTGAAGCTTCTCAATGCTGGGATTATTTACCCGATCTTTGGTAGTATGTGGGTAAGTCCTATTTAGGTGGTTCCAAAGAAGTCTAGAATCACAGTTGTGACCAATTAGGAAGGTGAGTTGGTTCCCATCTGAGTGCAAATCGAGTGGCAAGTTTGTATTGACTATAGAAAATTGAACTCAGTAACTCGTAAAGACCATTTTCCCCTTCCCTTTATTAATCAAATAGTTGAGAGATTAGTTGGTTCTAACTATTATTGTTTTCTATATGGCTTTTTAGGTTATATTTAAATACCGACCACACCAAGAAATCAAGAAAAGACTACCTTCACATGCCTATTCAGTACATTTGGTTACCAAAGGATGCCATTTGGATTATGCAATGTACCCGCCTATTCTCAAGATGTATGGTAAGCATTTTTTTTCAGAGTATGTTGAGAAGATCATTGAGGTATTCATGGATGATTTTAGCATTTATGGTTTTTCCTTTAATGAATTCCTTGAGAATCTTGCTCTTATCTTAGAACGATGCATTGAAACTAACCTTGTGCTTAATAATGAAAAATGTCATTTTATGGTAGACCAAGGATAGTTTTAAGGCATGTTATATCTGCTAGGGGTATAGAGGTAGATAAATCTAAAGTTTATCTCATTTCTTCTTTACCTTCCCCCTCAAATGTGCAAGAAGGGTATTCTTTTCTTGGTCATGCAAGTTTTTATCATAGATTCATTAAGGAATTTTTGAAGATAGCCACACTGTTATGAAAGTTGTTATAACAAGATGTCTCATTTAAGTTTGATAATAAGTGTAAGGAAGCCTTTAACAGACTTAAGGAGCTATTAACATCCCTACCGGTGATTAAATCCTCATATTGGAACCTCTTTTTTGAGATCATGTGTGATGCAAATGATTATGCAAAGAGGCAGTTCAAGCACAAAGAGTGGGCAAAGCTTTGCATGCCATCTATTATGCTTTGAAAACTCTTAATCCATCTCAATTAAATTATTCGACGACCAAAAAAGAAATTTTATATGTGGTTTTTGCTTTAGAAAAATTTTGTTCATAATTGCTTAGTGCTAAAGTGATGATTTATTTTGATCATACAGCTTTATGATATTTACTCATGAAGAAAGAAGAAAAATCGAGGCTGATCAGATGGATTCTCCTCCTTCGAGAATTCAACTTAGAGATAAGAGATAAGAAGGGGACAAAAAATGAGGTTATCGATTACCTTAGCTACTTGATCAAAGAAGAAGATGACATCCCCTTACGAAAGACATTTCTAGATGAACAACTATTTTTTGCCGATTTGACACTACCATGGTATGTGGAAACTGTAAATTTCTTAGTTACTAATAAATTACCTATTGGTTTGTCTAAAGCTCAAAGGAATAAGTTGAAGAATGAAGCGAAATACTACGTTTGGGATGATCCATATCTTAGAGACTATGCAGATCAAGTTATAAGGAGGTGTGTGCTTGAAAGTGAAACACCCTTCGATCTTAGCCTTCTGCCATTCGTATGCGTGTGGAGGACACTTTTGAGTAAAGAGGCAACCCATAAAGTTTTAGAGAGTGGTTTTTATTGGCCCTCATTGTTCAAAGATGCATACATCTTCTACAAGTCATTTAATAGGTGCCAACGGTCAAGTAACTCGTCCCATAAGGAGCAATTGCCACAAAATCCTATTCTTTTCTGTGAAATTTTTTACATTTAGGGTATTGAATCTATAGGACCTTTCCCTCCTTCTTTTGGTTTTAATTATATATTACTCGAAGTCTGTTATGTTTCCATATAGGTGGAAGGTAAAGCCACCAGAACTAATGTTACCAAAGTTGTTGCAGATTTTGTTAATGTTAACATCTTTTCTAGGTTCGGGATGCCAAAGGCAATCATCAGCAATAAAGGAACCCATTTTGGCAACAGGGTTATGGAAACACTGTTCAAGAAATATGACATTATGTACAAGGTTTCCACCTCTTTCCATTCCTAAACTAACAGACAAGTTAAAGTGTCGAATCAAAAAATCAAATCAATCTCTAAGAAACCAAATCAATCCTAGAGAAAAGTGTTTAGCCTAATAGAAAAGATTCTAGTGTGAGGCTAGAAGATGTATTATAGGCTTACAGGACAACTTATAAAACACCAATTGGGATGTCTTCGTATAGATTGGTCTTTAGGAAGCCATGTCACATTCCGGTGGAATTACAACGTATGGCGTATTGGGCTATAAAAAGATGTAAAATGAATTTGGATGACGCTGGTGTGCATAGGAAGTTACAATTGCAAGAGTTGGAGGAGATGTAGAATGAATCCTATCAGAATGCAATGATATATAAGGAGAAGATGAAGGCTTTTTATGATAAGATGATTTCAAGGAAAAGCTTCATTATGGGTCAGAAAGTGCTTTTATATCACTTCAAGCTGAAATTATTCCCAGTTAAGTTGCATTCCCGTTGGGTTAGTTCGTTTGTTGTTATGATAGGTATGAAATGCATTCTATTTTAGGGTATAGTTTGATATGTGTTCAGTTGTTTATTCGATTGTTTAGTATGTGTTTAGGTTAGAATTGTGTTAGTTTGTTAATTATTTTTGTTTTAACTGTATTATAGGTTAATACAAGCTTTTGAGCTTAAATATTATGTTTATGAGGTACCTTGATATATTTGCTAGTGTTTTAGGGTCAATATCAAAGAATGGAGGAGTTTTGGAAAACATTTAGGCCGAAACAATGGCCTTGACATTGGCCATGATCATGGCCCAGCCACTCCCAAACTTTACATTTCGAGGGATTTTTTAAACCTTTCAGATCTTGAAAAAACCCTAGTTCAACCCTAAACACAAAAGAACTTAAATAGAGCAAGTAGAACAAAAGACAGAGTTTTTGCATCAGCCACAATTTCGAAACCCTAGAGAGTTTACCAAGAAATTGAGAAAGAGACAAAAGAAGTGAGACATGGAGAAGAAGCCTACGTGAAGTACTTCCGGGAATAGGAGGTTTCTCACCGTTGCTGCCTCCATCATCCATTCCGATTCTATTTCTGGTTTAGTTTCAATTTTATGATTTTATAGAATTTGGTATAGTCATTGATGATAGAATTGTTAAATGTTGAGGATCATCTAAACTCACCTTCGAGTTATTTTATCTTCGATATTAATGAAATTTGATCGTTGCATTTTATTAGATTTCTCGTGATTTAATTTCTACACTTGCATAATTCAGTGATAAAGTGAGAGGGTGAACCTAGTAAAAAATCATTAAATTGGGCTAACAAGAGTTAGGTAATTTAATAGAACAAGAATTAAATCAAATCGATAATTTTGTGCAAAGAGAGATCTTGCATAGGTTTTCGGTAGTTTTTGGACAACTTCAAATCTAATTTAAGTTTTGTGAATCAAGAGATTGTAATTCCCATAATCTGATTAGGGTTTATAAATTAGGGTTACTTGTTTTAACTTGAGAGAGTAATTAACCCTATGACCATCTAGAGCCAGTAATCCAGTAATACATAATCAGTTAGGTTTTCATTAGAGTTGGATAAAATTCCCCTTTCTCTTAATTGATAGTTCTTAGGTTGATTCTTGATTGAGTGTTGCATCTGCTATTTTGTTTATATTTTCGAATTTGATTCTTGGAATTGATTGCGTGATTGAAATAATTTCTTGCTTTAGTTTTGTTCATTTGAATTATTTCGAATTGTTTTCGACCTTAGATTTTAGGATTAGATTAATCCTCCTCTTAGGATCAACACCTTAGGTACTACGCAAATGACCCATGCGTTTGTGGAATATCGAGGTTAATTATTAAAGCTTCTTCATATCAGAAACCTGCGATCAAGTTTTTGGCGTCGTTGCTGGGGAGGCGATTAGTTTAGTTCTTTAGTATAAGGTTTTTTTTCATTATCTTTTATTTTAAATAATCATAAAAAAGATAAGAAGAAGAAGTTTGGGGCGTAAAGTAGAGACACATCAAGACATCTTAGAGTGAGAGTGAGACATCTGAAGAGCTAGATGCCAATAAGAAATAGAAAAAACGATGATGGAAGATAGATATTATAGGGAACAAGGAACTTTTGTGAATTACAACGAGGCACAGTATGGTTAGGGAAGGAACGATCCTTGTTGGAACATGTACACTCCGGGTTGGCAGAACCACCTAAATTTGTATTGGTCCAACAATGTAAGGACTCACTAAGGACATCAAGACCTATTAGGAATTCAGCAAGATGAGTCAAGTTCATGGGATTCTAAATTGGATAAGATCCTGGAAACGCTTACAGACATGGAAGAGGGCCAAAAGACACTAGAAGAACAAATTGAGCAAGTAACAGAAAATCATGCCGCTTTTATTCACAATCTGGAGATTCAAGTAAGGCAGCTTTCTTGTAAATTTTGTAAGAGAAGTGTGGAAGTCCTCTGAGAAATATAGAATTACATCAACGAGAGCAATATGAGGCTATCACACTTAAGAATATGGAAGAGCTAAAAGAATCAGTGGAATGCCAAGTTAAACCCCACCTTATTGAAGACCAAGAGACGAAAAAAGAGGATGAAAAAAAAGAATGCCAACCGTTCCTTTTATTCACCAGTTCTTGATATACCATATGTGAACATCAAAAAAATCATAGGTAGATGTTTATGAAAAGAACCTTATCCTTCTGATTAACGATGACCAAATGACATTCAACATAAATGATGCATTAAAGAATCCAAAGTATAGTAGCTCATTCAGGATAATTGATGTGTTTGAATCTTCTAAAGAGTAAAAGGATGAAGAATAGAAGACAACAGACATTGAGTTTGAAAAAGCTATGAAAGTCTCTATTCATGAAGCGAAAGAAGTAGAGGAGACGAAGGTGGTTACCAAAGAAAGAGAGAAACTCACCTTCTTATAGGACAAACTGTCGGATTCAATGGAAGATTCAAGGAGTTTTGTTATTCCCTATTTTATTGACATTTTATTAGAAAAAAGGACATTACTGAGCTTAATTGGTTTTCTAAATTTTATTAATATTGTCCTTCTAACATTTTGCAATTTGTAGCTTACTTACAGGCTAGAAAATTGATGTTAAACAAGAAGAGTGGAAGCGAGCTGCTTATAATTGATCATGGCTAAGTTTTAAAGGATGAAGGTCAAGCTAATGACCATAAATTAGCATGTTTAGTAGTTAGGTTTAAATTATTGCGTAGTTAGATTTGTTTTAAATTTCAAAATAAGTTTTTTATAATTTGGAATGTTTTGGAGTGCTAACTCTCTTACTCTTTTTTTGAAGCAAGTATAAGATAGGGCAGTAATCATGGGCAATAAGCACAAATGATCCACACCTCCATCACCATCAGCACCTCAGTCAATACGACAGTTTCGTGTTCTAACCTTTTCTTTTCATTTTTGAGAGTATTTTCTTCTTATGTTTCTCGTATATTGTGTTTATTTCCCCTTGGTGTGTTTGTGTACCCTTCTCACATTGAGAACAATGTGTTGTTCAAGTTTAGGGAGGGTTGTGTGTTTTTTTACCTTGATTGTGAATTTTGCATATTGTATAATAGTTTGTTTAGGTTGCATGATGTGAATTATGTGAATGAGTCAATGGCTAAGACTTAACGACATAGATTTACCCTTAAACATAATCTTTTAGGTTTCTAAGATTTATTAGCTTTTGAAATTAGTGACCTAAGTTACTTGTGAAATTAGTGACCTAAGTTACTTAGGGCTAAATATGTTAGTTAATTAGGATACAATGTTAGTTTATTCACCCTAGGAAATTGCCATACTCATTTATAATTTTAGGCCAATCAAATAAATGGCATTATTAGTACAGTTTCATGAGAATAATTAGCTAAAGCAATAAGGTAGGCAAAACTTTATGAAGAAAAAGTTGTATAAATTTTAACTAAAACAACTATTCTGCTGGCCTTCGGGTTATGAATAGAGCTAGTAGCCAGTCTAGAATGTGATGTAGCTGAGTAACTAGATCGACGTACATCACAAATGTCTGCCTTCGTGTAAAGAGACTATAATGACATTCTGACTAAGAAGCTTAATAACAATATGACTTAGTTGAGTAACCGAATCAATATTCATCACAAATGTTTGCCTCCATATAAAAGACTAGGTTCATGTCCTTAAAGAAAAATCAACAAAAATAATGATTTTAAATAAAAACCTACCAAACTTGTTGGTAGCTTGATTTTCCATGAAAACCTACTGAGGAATAACTATACTTTACTTTTGGCTGAATGATTATCAATGTAGGTGTGCAAGTGATAGGGGTGAATAGACTCAATATTAAAATTTTGATTAGTTTGTATATTGAGTATAAGGTGCTTAGACGCGAATTTCACATGTTAATAATTTGGAACAACTTGAATGATTGTGTCTAGAGTTAACTTATTTCGTGAAGTTGAAGCCATTGCCTTATTTGTTGCATTGCGTGTTTTGTGCTTTGTGTTGTTTGTTGTTTCATTTACTTGAGGACAAGCAAACGTTTAAGTGTGGGGGTGTTGATAGGTGTGAAATGTATCGTATTTTAGGGTATAGTTTGATATGTGTTCAACCATTTATTCAATTGTTTAGTATGTGATTAGGTTAGAATTGTGTTAGTTTGTTAATTATTTGTGTTTTAAGTGTTTTATAGGTTAGTACAAGCTATTTAGCTTAAATATTATGTTTATGAGACATCTTGATGTGTTTGCTAGTGTTTCAGGGTCAATATTGAAGAATGGAGGAGTTTTGGAAGACATTCGGGTCAAAACAATGGCCCACGATTGTGACCTGATAGTGTACAATCGTGACAGAAAGGCTTAACATAAGACACGATCATGGACTGTGTCGGGCAGATGCACAACCACTCCCAAACTTCGTGTTTCGAGAGATATTTTAGACCTTTCGAACCTCGAAAAAACCCTAGTTTAACCCTAAACACAAAAGAACATAAATAGAGCAAGTAGAACAAAAATAAGGAGCTTTTGTATCAGCCACAATTTCGAAACCCTAGAAAGTTTACCAAGAGATTGAGAAAGAGACGAAGGAAATGAGACGTAGAGAAGAAGCCTACGCAAAGTACTTCCTAAAACAGGAGGTTTTCTGTTGTTGCTGCCTCCATCATCCATTCCGATTCTATTTTCGATTTAGTTTCAATTTTATGATTGTATAGAATTTGGGATAGTCGATGATGATAGGATTGTTGAATGTTGAGGATTGTCTAAACTCACCTTCGGGTTATTTTATCTTTGATATTAATGAAATTTGATTGTTGCATTTTATTGGATTTCTCGTTATTTAATTTTTTCACTTGCATAATTCAGTGATAAACTGAGAGGGTGAACCGATTAAAAAATCATTAAATTGGGCTAACGAGAGTTAGGTAATTTAATAGAACAAGAATTAAATCAAATCGGTAAATTTGTGTGAAGAAATATCTTGTATAGGTTTTCGGTAGTTTCTGGACAACTTCAGATCTAATTTAGGTTTTGGATAAATTGTAAATCAAGAGATTGCAATTCTCATAATTTCATTAAGGTTTATAAATTAGGGTTAATGGTTATAACTTGAGAGAAAGTAATCAACTCTAGGATCGTCTAGAACTGGTAATCCAGTAATACATAATCAATTAAGTTTTTATTAAAGTCGGATAAAATTCTCCTTTGTCTCAATTGGTAATTCTTAGGTTGATTCTTGATTGGGTGTTGTATCTGCTATTTTGTTTATATTTTCGAATTTGATTCTTAGAATTGATTACGTGATTGAAATAATTTCTTCCTTTAGTTTTCTTCATTTGAATTATTGCGAATTATTTTCGACGTTAGATTTTAGGATTAGATTAACCCTCCTCGTGGGATCGGAACCTTAGGTATTGCACGAATGACCTGTGTGCTTACAAAATATCGAGGTTAATTATTAAAGCTTTTTCATATTAGAAACCTGCGATCATGTTACTCACGTTTTTCCTTTTGGTGCATTAGAGATAAGAAGTTTGAAAACTAACAAGATATTCAAAGTTGATGGTCATCGCCTAAAGTCATATTATGAAGGCTTCCAAATGAAGGATATGGAAGTGTTGATGCCGAAAGATACGAATGGTGTCACTTGATGCGGGTAACATAGAGTCGAGCCAACGACAATAAACAAAGGCGCTACTTGGGAGATAACCTAAGGGAAGTTGATTTCTTTTTATTTACATTCCCACATTTTCTATTTTTGTTAAATGCTCCATTTCTTGTATTTGATGTTACATTGGGGACAATGTAAATTTTAAGTGTGGGTGTGGGGATCTCAACTTTTATATATGCTTTCAAGCTTAATTGTTGCTTACGTGGATTCTCACGTGATTTTCAAAATCAAACAAACAAACCAATATTTTCCTTTATTATATTTCTTTTAAGACTATATAGTCATGATAAAAGAGTGAATTGACTAGAAGAATCCATGACAACTTAACATGTACTTTTTCTCTTCTGATTGGTTAATATGCATTACCTTTAGAAGATTGGTAACTAGTGGTTGACAAAAGCCAATGAGATTTTGAGCCTTATTAGACTGACACATCCATATTAGTCTCATTGTCTTCTTGTTTATGTGTGACCTTTATGAAATGTACATCCTAACTTTGCATTGATTTTCTATTCAAGACCACATTTTTATCACATGCATTAACATGAAAATGATTAAGCATTCTTTGTTTTTACAAGCTACGTTAGCCAAATAGCCTACCTATTGATATGAATTTTCCTTTGATAAGCCCCTTTGAGCTTTATTAGTCTTTCTTTTGAGGCCAACCACATTACATGCTTTAAAATGAAAAGCCTTAAAGCTAGTGGAGCATTTGTTAATTGTTGATAACTGTGGATGTACAAAAATATAAGTGTGGGAGTATGCATATTTGTGGGATGCTTGTTATTATTGGGATGTCATTTTACATTTTATTAATGAAATTCCCATGTCAGTATAACTCCTTTCAATTTTTATTAAAAAAAGAGAGAGAAAAAGAAAAAGAAAAAATATTTGAATAAAAGTATCAAGGACGAAATACATTTGTGTTGAAAATTTGTCCATTTGTTTTCTCCTTCTAAAGTTGTATTGAATGGGTGAATTGAGTATGTTGCAAATAAGGTAGATGCTGTTTTGGAAGGATCACTCCTTATAGTTTAAATGTGTTGTCATCAATGATTTTTACAGGTGCTTCCTTTTAATTGGTTATGCTTCATATGATTTATGGTGTGAGAGCTTAAATTTGAGCTGTGAAGTATAATTGTTGCATTCATCATAGCTGATAGTACCCAGTTTTGAATTAATTCAAAAGTTATACCACAAAAAAATTATTTTAGGTACCTTGAATCTATCATCCAAAGAAATAGCGAGATAGATAATAACATAGTTCACCATATCAAATCAGGGTGGCCTAAATGGAGAGATGCATTAGGAGTTTTATGAGATGATACCACTTAAACTAAAAGGTAAATTCTACAATTTAGCAATTAGGCTAACAATACTCTATAGGGCGGAGTGTTAGCCCATCAAACAAGTACACAGTCATAAGTTAATACTAGTAAAGATGAGAATACTCCATTAGATGTGTAACCTTATAAGAAGAGATAAAGTCATGAATATAATGGTAAGAGACTAGTTGGGGATAGTTAATTAACATTTATGGTAAATTAAGAGAAATAAGGCTTCAGTGTTTCGAAAATGCTAAGAGGAAATATCTTGACACCCCTGTGAGAAAATGCAAAAAGATTATACGTAAGGACTATAAGAGAAGAATAGGAAGACCTAAGAAGAATTGAGGGAGATAATCAAGTATGATATAGCCCTATTAGAGCTTACCGAGGACTTGACTCTTAATAGAAAACTTTGGTGAACTAGGATATGAGTAAAGGATCTTACATAGAAAAGTTCTTCTCTTTTTATAGCTCTTTTAAACCTTTTTTCTAATTTTGATGTCTTGTATTTAGCTTAAAAACTTCTATTTGTAATACTTTCTCTTTTAGTTATTTTATTTATTTTTTATTTTTTCACTTTCAATTTCTTTTTTTGTTTTATTTATTTTTCTTCTTTCTTATCTATTTATTTGTTTTTATTTTATTTAATTTAATTTTACGTCGTTATTTGGTTATGTTTTCAATTTTTTCTTTTTTTAAGTTGATTGAAAACAAGTTCTTTCTTAATTAAAGGTAAGACTGTGTATTTATACATCTCCTCAGACCCTGCATACGCTGTTGTTAATGTTGGTAAGTTAAGATTAAAAAAACAGTAATTCGTAGTATTAAATACTATAAAGTTGATAGGATTTCCATAAGTATTTAAGACATGACCCATCGAATTATAGGTCCTAGGAATAGAAGACAAATTAACATACAAGAATTTTGACTATAACATCAACTACCGTCAATAATAGATATAATATCAGTAAGGCACTCATCTCTTGATTAAATACCAAAAATGATTATTAAAACATTATCAATTTCAAGTATAAGATAACTTAAATTCAATGTTGACGTAAAATCCTTTATTCATAGCAACAACTTTCATAGTAATCAAACCATTAGAAGGCAAAAGAAAAGATTTGACATAAATTACTTACTTAGTACAGGCCCTCACTATAATTCCATAACTAAACAACCTTAAAAGACTTCGTCATCATAAAATTTCAATTTATCTATTAGAACTTTTTTTAAATAAAATCATTTCTTTTTAACTAAACGTTATGTGCTTGTTATTAACAAGTACTAGGTTTCATATAAACCCAAATTCAAATCAACACTAAATTTAGTTGCAAAAGTTAAAAGTTGAATAAAACAAAAGTTTGAATTTATCAACAGTCAAGAGAAAAGTAAGGTGATTTTGTTGAACACTAACACCAAACTACATTTAGATGATTATATTATGTTTCTGGTTTTTACTATATTAGGATTTTGTATGATAAAATTTTGATGTCAACTAATGATTGTAAAAAAAAAAAAACTTTGATTTACTCTCCATTATTTATTTAAATTTTAGGGAATTGGAGTTTACTTTTTCTTTTCAATTTTTTACTTAAGAAAAAGCATTTAAACCACTACCGATACAATTCCAAAAATATGGCTACGTTTCTGATTGATATCAATTTCATATTTCAAGTTATTTTCTGATATCCATTTTCAGACTTATAGTTTTGCTTCACAGTTATGTAATATTGTCACCATAGGGTTGAGTTTAT
>JAOTAY010000191.1:30491619-30503681 GCA_025629805.1 Erythroxylum baracoense | reverse complement strand
ATTTTCTGATATCCATTTTCAGACTTATAGTTTTGCTTCACAGTTATGTAATATTGTCACCATAGGGTTGAGTTTATATTGTGTTTGCTTTGACTAAAATAAAGATAAAGCAGAAGTAGAAAAGGTAAAAGATGTTAAAAAATAATAATCATAAGTTCATTCCTATATCTAACCACTGATTGGTCAATTAGAGCAACCGATTAGGACATTACAATTGCATTTCAAAATTTAAGGGACCAATACAAGTCAGACCACAGAAACAGACATGAGAGGCATAAGATTAGACACGAGCATGAATACAATGTGCGAGTAGTCCTGTACAAATAACATTCTGGATCATGTCCATCGAGAATCCGAGTTTACATTGATATACTATGCATGTCATATTATGGAAGAAAAATATAACAATCCTAGAAAAAGAATAGGAACAAGAAATCAAAACTATAGAAATGGATGATTTATATCATCAGTTGTCACACTTCCATCTTGAGGTTGGCACACAGCTTAGGTAGTGGCACCAGCCGCAATGCTTATTTCCATTCTCTCCTCTGAACAGCATCACCAATCCAAGGGTAAAACTGCATTATGCATTAACAAAGGAGACATTTGAGTTTCTTCAAAAGGGAAGATAAAACATGGGCTACAAAGGGAATATCAAACCTTACCCAATAATAAGAAGAACCACAGCAATCACCCATAATACATACTGGTAGGCCTTGTGTTTGGATTTTACATTAGCACCAGCAGGTAGATGTCGAGTTTCAATCCAACCGAATTGAGGACGCAGTAGCAGTACAAAGCCCAAGAGAAAACCGGTTAAGAAACCTCCTATGTGTGCAAAGTTGTCAACATGCGGGAGAATCCCCACAGCCAAGTTGATAACAATGATGAGTAGCAGTGTAATTAAAGCTGCAACCTACAAGAAGCGAGAACGTCCAGAAAAAGTAACATGCCTCCAAGTGTCACTTTCATTCATCATTGAAAAATTTACAGCTGCACATAGTCCTATTAGTACTGTGGAATTCAACATAACAGAGTTCGTATGATCACATCCATTCTTCAAACACGAATTTCAAAGCACTCCCTGGAATTATCTTACATCAAAGTCCCACGAAGTATCCTTGTATCCATTTAATTCTATTTTATGTTGACGTGAGATGCAATCACTGCAATGCTAATAGCTCATCAAAATTTCAACTTGTAATTTTTCAAAACACTTCATGCTTCTTATGTTTGTTCATATAGCTATTTATGATTATTCATGAATGAAAATTTTTAACTAGTTAACAAATTGGCGCTTGCAAAAGTTTTTATACCATGTGAATTTGAAACTTACCTTATTAGAATAGATTGTCCAATTTGTAAGAAGCTCAGATAACATAGCTCCAAGAAGTCCAAACAAAGCACCAGATGCACCAACGGATATGTTTTGCCCAATAAAAAGCGAAGACATTATGCTCCCACCAAATCCAGATATGAGATAGATAATCCCAACTCGCCCTGCCTCAATATATATCCAAAGGAATTCATTAGGAAATATGAAAGCAGCAAGTACAAAGAGGAAAGAAATGAACAATGACTTCATACTATGGTGGAGATACTGACAAATAAATAATTCACAGGAATAAGATACTTCCAACGTATAACCTGTTAAACTTGAGCACACATGTACCTCAGCCTCATATGATCGGGAATTAATTCTCACAGCATTGGGAATTAACAGAAACATATCAAATTAAATTGAAAACCATGGGAAAAGCCAAGATCCAAGATTAGATAGCATGTCACACTTCAGTTAATGTTCTTTCTTACTCACTGCTGAAACCTAAAAGCTAGCAATATCCACTAAACTGCTTGGTGAAGATGTTTCATCCCGATCAAACAAGTAAAAAATTATAGCATTTTTGCATGAATTAAAATAGGAAAAAGGAAAAAAGAAAAGAATGCCCGTTCTTCATAAAATGTAAAGCAGCCACATATTTACATCCTTCGTCAATTGTTTGAATTATTTTGTAAGAAGACATGAAAATAGAATACAACATACCGAATCCAAATTGTTGTTCAAGGCGAATCCCAATGAAGACCAAGCTTAACATATTTGCAAGCAAATGTATAACACCCGCATGCAACCACATACAAGTTACGAGTCTCCACCCTTGATGCTCATGCACTATCTTGTTCCACTTCAGAGCCCCCATTTTTTCCAGTCTGCAACAGTAAAATGAAATCACAATTGACATTAAAAGTCAGGCCTGTACACTCACAACGATAGATAGGAAGAGAAGCAGACAACAGACGCTGGGAAACATTCTGGATGGTCATAAATTAAAATGAACTTCCTAGGCGCAACCAGATGTATAACAACAGAACTAGCAAAACAATAGTCTGGGATAGAACCAAATGAGCCCAGTATAAGCTCAAATAATGTAAAACAAGCAAGTATTTAGTTAAGGTAACTCTGAAATAATAGATAGAATGAGACACGAGGTAACTTCCCATAAGATAAACCAGACTACCTAATTCGTTATCCTCCCTTACCTTCCTTTTCATTTTTCAAAAGCCATAAAATTGGTTGTAAATTGTCCCGCTAGCTGCAACATTGTGGTGGTTTAACTAGAAAATAAGGTTTCTCATATCAAAGTGCCCCTAACGGGACGGGAGAGAGAGTTGCAAAATTCAATATTTGAGTGTCTAAGCTATATTTTCCTCACTCAGTAAATGAAAGCTAGCTAATGTAAATCACGGATTTTCGCCCCATGGGCAGTCACAAAACGAGCCAAGAACACAAAGCAAGTTCAAATTCTTAAGTTTCCATCATAAGCTTCTGTTAATAGTGGTAGCTCGTTGACTAAAGGGAAAGTCAAATCAACGACGAAACAGACAATATACGAAGGAGCAATCAGCAATTCCACAAAACAGAATACGAATACCAACATCTAATGAGTAACTAAGAAAAAAGGGAGATAAAACATGTAATAGGTCCAATATTTATCAGCCTAAACTGATATAGAAGAACTCAAAGACAGAAACCAATCAAAACCCACATCAAGATTCCAGTTAAACCCTGGCAAGTCGAAGAAGAAAAGACTTACGTGGAAGAAGAAGGACCAAAGAGAGGATTCTCTTTCAAGGGCTGAAACGAGAAGCGACCAAGGAACTTGGCCACACAATCACCATCAAGACCGAGATTTTTTCTGGGGCAGTTGTTGACATACATGACAACAGCGAACATGGCAACGTTAGCAATAACAAACACGGGAATCAGCCATGAGGTCCAGGTCTTGTCGGAAGTGTCCACATAGTAGGAAGCGAAGTTGGAATTATTGTTGTTCGTCCCGCGGTTCTTGGAGGCCCTTTCTAGATCCCCACTTGCCATTCTCAAAGTTATTCTATCGTAAAGATTCAAACTTCAAACTGCTTTGTTTGCGGATGCTGAGGATTGAGCAGAGTTTTATGGTGAGAAAGAAGTGAATTGCAAGGTAAGCAGAAAAACAAACGAGGAAAGGGACAGCTTTTAAGAGTTAGTTCTTAGTTTTATGTAACTGTTGTAATGAATTTTTTTCAATTAACCAAATGAAATATAATATACATGAGATAAGAGATTCAAGCGTCAAGAGACCCAAGACCGGTCCCCCCTTCTTATATACTATAGAGTTTCTTTTTAAAACTGTGCTTGTCTTTTGGTACAGCAAAGTCTAATACCCGGTTACACGGTGTGGGATACGCGTTGCTGTTTAGATTTTGCTTTTTAGTTGGCTTCTTAGATAAATAAGTACAGCAAAGTCTAATACCCGTTTACACGGTGTGGGATACTCGTTGCTGTTTAGATTTTGCTTTTTAGTTGGCTTCTTAGCATTTTCACAACAGGCCAAATTGTGTTTTTCTTGATTGATTTAAAGTGTCAATTCTAATTCAGGATTACAGAATTGGTTTTGGCTTTTTGGTTTCTATTGACTGTCTCTCATCTCACTAAGAAGAATTGGACTGAAGTTCTATCCATTTGAAGTTGAATTGAGTTATAAAAGTAACGCTTATTTTGGATATTTGGGATAAGATTTGTTTGTTGCTTATTTAAAAATAAAACTAAACTTTCCATATTCTTGCATGTCATTTGATATCAAAATTAGTAAAACCATTGTTTCAAAAAGAAACTTGTGTTACTTGTCCGCATGTGTTAATGGAATCGCAAGTAATTGTCACTTCTACTATAAGAAATCTGATTGTTATTTCTTTGACTTAGCATGTCGTAGTGGAGGACACGTTCATATAAGGCTAAGCAACTAATAACGTATAATAAAATTAGCAACATTTGGCTGAATGAGATTGGAATATATAACCAGCTAAGCAGATAAAAAACGAACAAGCAAGGAAATGTCTATATAACCAGCTAAGCAGATAAAAAACGAACAAGCAAGGAAATGTCTATATAACCAGCTAAGCATATAAAAAACGAACAAGCAAGGAAATATCTATACTGTTACTGTTTGGGTCCAGTAAAGTAATCCTTTAGCAATCAAGACCTAATCACTTCTTGCGTTTTCAACTTCCACAAACCGAAGTTCAAAATGTAAGCTGAGATCTTGGCTTAGGAAGTGTATCAAATGAATCCAAAAGTTTCGAGCAAACTCTACTTTAATTTGCTGTAAGCCCTAAAAGTATTTTCTCTTCCAAAACAAACATGCAAACAATGCAACAAGCTCAGCTATACAGTACACTTTCATTTAATTAAGAACAAGAAGACAATATATCTTGCTGCCCAGCAGAAGTGCGCGACACCCTATCCTTAAACGAAGATAAAAAAACGCGTAGGATTCGTGTGGTGTATTGTGCGGCATAAAAGAAACTGAGATTTGTCTGGCTGCCGAGTACCAACCAGAACCGGTCCCACTATACATAGTCAAAACTATTCAAAGTGTTGAGTTGTCGCTGTTCTTGTTGTCAGTTTTGGTTGATGAGTCTGCAAGCTGATTAATGCGTAGAAGCTACCTCTCACCAAAGCGTCCATTTCCAAATCACACATTAGCCTCTGCTAAAACTACCAACAACTTACGAGCTTTGATTTAAACTATATCAGCTAGCCAGGTCGAAGGAGATCCACACGGAGAGTTTAAATGGAGAGGACCTTCTGCCTATCTTTTTGCCTTGAACTAGAATGCAAGTCTACATTGGGGAAAAGCTTCAGTTTCAGTTGCCCACCGTGAGCACCAGAAGAATTTCAAGTCTTTCAACTTTGTGTAAAGCAAAAACCAAGACAAACAGTGATCTTGTATTGTCAAAAATGGATAGGATTGGAGAAATAATCTCAAGTCCTCAATTAACATCAAATTACGGTAAACTTTTGACAAATTCTAACAGTACCAGGTGATTTAGTACTAAAAAAATAGAAGTTGACACAAAGTTTAACTTTTTTGGATTGATTGTCTTATTTAATTTTATTTATTTTAATAATTCATAAATTTACTTATTAGGTGAAATCTCACCGTCACTCTTATTTTAATTTTTGATATTATTTATGATCACATTCCTAATTCTTTTACATTTTTATTTAATCTATAATTTTAAAATTCTCACCTCTTTTGTGAAATTTAACTATTTCTTTTCCTTGAATCTTTGATATTTTTATTAAGATTCAACGAACTCTCCTTTCCTCTTTTGATTTAATACCGAACACCGAACTAATACTTATTAGGAGTCATTACTCACAACTATATATGTTACGTAACTTTTATACAGTAATTATACAGCTGTAAATGAAATTGAGTACTATAAAATAACCCTTGTAGTCATTTACTTAGTTCTCTCTCTCTCCCTCTCTCTCTGATTTCCTCTACCTTCTCTCCTCCTTCTGGTTTCTTCCTTCTTATTCTCTCCTCTGTTCTTCGTATTTTCTCCCTCTTCTTCATATTTTCATAATAGTTAGTATCAGAGCTTTAAGATTCTCGACCAAAAAATTCCATAAAATGGCAGAAGACGGTTGGATTCAAGAGTTTGAGAAGCTTGAAGAAAGTATCCAAAAAATTAAGGAATCTCATATTCAAAGTGAGAAATGGATGCAGGAAATTAAAGCAATGTTCATCGATTTATGCAATCAGGAGGAATGGTTGCATCAGAAAATAACAACATTAATGGTAGAAATATGGGCATTGATGTTGAAGAAGAGAAGCTTGGGAGCAACTTGAGTTTTAACATGAGTACTGTGGTGATTATAAATAAGTACAACGAAGAACACATATGGAAATCTCAAGTTGCCGATTCATTTACCATGGATGTTAGCAATAAGGAGCAACACGTACAGAAGTCTCATGTTGTTAATTTATTCACCATCGACACTGATAAAGAACAATTTGGTAAAGAAATTAAAATCATTCTCCACCTTCATTATCACTAACTGGAATATGTGAAGGAGAGTAACAATCAAATTGTTGTTGGATACTTAGAAAAGAGTGATGAAAAAAGTTCAATTTCGTCAAAAAGAAAATATGGTTGTTTCTTTTTTATCCATTCTGTATTCTGTAAACCTCCTTAATAATTTATCTCTCTGTTAAACCTTGTGCATAAGGTTTTCTAAAGTAGGAGGAATAGTTACGTAATTTTTATACAAAACTTGTACAGCTGTAAATGCAAGAGAGTATTATAAAATAACCATTATAACCGTTTACGGGATAAGAAGAAAAATATGAATTAGCTACTATTCTCTCTTTCGTGATTTCCTCTGCCTTCCTCCTTGTTTCTTCCTTATTCTTCTCTCCTCTATTTTTCGTATTTTCTCCCTATTCTTCATATTTTCATAACAAAATCATTGACTCCTTACCTTTATTATTCCAACTTAACATTATACTAACAGAAATTTTACTCCAATATCATTTATATTACCTAAAATTTATATTGTTCAACAACTCTAATTAAGAATTAAATGAACCACAGGTTAAAAGTAATTAAATAAGAAGTTGATTAATAATTTTTTATATATTTATAAAACTTTTAGTTTTCTCTTTTACATAAACTTGTAATATCTACATCCCACCTGAAATATCAAATCTATATGCTTTTTGTTTTAGGAAAACGTTTCTAATTATACAAATGTAACCATCAAGTGATGTAGAAAAGGAAACTCAATGCTTATCGCTAATAACTAAGGTTGTTCTAATAATAAGTTATAAACATGATAATAACATGTGACAAAGTTGTAGAATGTTATTGTTAAGCATTAGGTTTATAAAAATGAACTATGATACTAATTTAATGACCATGACACTAGTTTATGCTTCATAAACCCTTTATAAAGAGAATTTGAAAGCATTGCTAATTAATTTCTTAATCGGGAAATTGTAGCTCGCTTCAACTTTTAAGTCTTTCACGTTTTATCTCTTTTTCTTTAATTTGTTAGTTACACAAATTTTTTATTCTTTTTTCTTTCACGAAAATTTTTTAATACTCAGGTTATATGCTTTACACTTTTTTAATTAGTAAATAACCATTAAGTCAAACTAAAAAACAACTAAAGTGCTAATAATCATTTGAATCTATTATGCCTAGTGTCTTGGAGACTTTCTTGGACATAGCAAAAATAGATAAAATTAATGAAAATTCTTGTGTGGTAATCAGGCTTAACTCTTAAAACCTAACTAAACATTCCCTTTTGATTGTCAATTAACAAGTTCATTTGCTTTCGAACACCTAACATCACTTATGCTTGGGTATTTCGCTCACACTATCAATAAATAATGTTTAGTACAAATAAATTAAATGGGACAAATAAGAGAGAGATATGCAATAGCTAGCATTTTATTAAATTATTCATAATAATCAATATAAAGGATTTAAGTAACTTCCTCCTTTAGGCAATTTACAATAAAACTGCTCAAAACCTCCTTACTCCAAACTCTAAAAAAAAAGCTTTCTTACAAAACTCTCAACTCTTTTACATATGAATATATGCAATGTTATACTAATAAACTTACAAAAGAATATCATCATATAGGCTTACTTAGGGATTAAGTAGTTAAAATACTCACTTTCTCCACTAACCCACCAAGTTAATGGAGTGCTACTATTTCTTCCACTAACTCCACCAAGTTAGTAGGAAGTTATCCACTTTAAGTCATTAAGTCCTCTTCAGCACATGAAAAATGTGTTTGGGAAATAGTCACTCTATTGCTACATCTTCTAATCACTTTCCTATGACTTGAAGAAGTGTTCCCACTTTGTAAGATATTGCTCCAACTTTCTTAACCCATTATTTGCATGTTCTTGTCATGTTTCACCGGTTCATTGCCTCTTGCAGACAAATATCTTGATGAACCTTTAGTTTATCCATACCGAAACATTCTTGTGCATAGTCCATTTAAACAAATTTATGGTACAATCACATTACTCTGGGACCAAGTTAGCAATAATCTAAGTCATTGTATAATAAATCTTGTAGATCTATAGATGTTCAACCTCCCTGATGAAGTTAAGTGCTTTCATGCACCCTCGAATTTATTACAACTTAATTGCACCTTTTATCTTTGGTTCATATCTGAATCTCGCCTCTGATTAAAGATTTTCACCAAAGTACACTAATGCATGCCAACACTCACTAATCTCAAGCTTTTATCAATACCGTCAATTTGCTTCACCTGCTTGTAAGTCTTTGCCTTATTTCATTATCAGCATATCATCTTCGTGTCAGCTCAAGTGTCAAGGATAAGCTAATTAAGTTTCCCTAAAAATTGCATAAGTTTGTAACTTGTACTTAAAGGTCTAATCGCTGGCCTCCTGCCATTTTTTCACCTACAAGTGCCAAACTATATGAGGTTTTTTGCTCTCTAACTATAGTTATCCCTTTTGAACTATCCTAGTACATCAAAGACTTGAAGAAACTCTATGCAAGACTTATAAGACTCAGACACATCCATAATTCACTGTAATTTACCACATTGTTTTGTTAATTCTTCCCTTTACCACATGCATATAAGTTATTATAACACCCTAATACTAGATTGACCCAATAAGAATCTTAGCCCAAACTTACAATGATTTTGGGCACTCTAAAGCTCAGTCAAACTCAAGTAGTATGAACCAAATTCAAGCTTAATTAGGCTTTAGTTAGAACAACCTAATTGGAATGAGTTAGGCCTAAAAGTCTAACCCTTTTTTTCATAATATTAAATAGTTCAAAGCTCATTTAGGCCAAGTTAAGCTTGAAAAATTAACCCTTTTAAAAAATATTGTTCTTCCAAAGTTTAATTGAGACAAGTCAAGCTAAAAGTCCATCTCATTGGATGTGTGATTGAGGTAAATACCCAAATCCTTTATTTATAGAGCTACTTTCCTTTAACTTTTTTTTACTTCAAATATCCCAATTCTCATATTGAAAGTGAAAAGAAAAGTTGGAGGAAGGTGACTTTATAAAGAAAACATTTAGCTCCTTAACTCAATTACACAATTTCTAAAGGATTATGCTATTAGACATATTTACTCAATTGAACTTTACACTCGTTGTTTTAAATATTCTTTATTATTAAATAAATATTTTTTTAAAAATAAAATAATCTTTTTTTAATTTAGTTACTATTTGAGCTTTGAGTTAGGCAAAATTATAAGGTTCACGTCTGCCTGAAGCTCAAAAATTTTTATAAACAAAAGTCTAAACCTGGCCCAAAGTCTAGTTAATTCAAGCTGAGCACATTAACATCAAGTTGGACCGAGCCAAATCGAACTAAACTCAAGCTGTTTTTCCATCTCTAGTCTCTTGGCTAGTAAAGTAATTATATTTAGGATCCAAGCCTTTTGATTAACCAAATGAAGCTCGTAGTTATGCTTAAACTTGGGGATGGTAATGGGTTAGGCCTAAATTACCTATATCACAAGCCCTGCCTAACCCTTTTTATCATGCTTAACCCCAGCTAAAAACTCGATTAATTTTGAGTTATTCACCCCAAATCAAATTTTAGGTGAGTTGGATCAAACCCAAAAACCTTTCTTTTCTCCAATTACTCATCTGCCATACCTTGATGCTAAACTTTCTTCTTCATCTAGTAGTTCCACAACTTAATTGGAAGGCCAAACCCCAACTCTTTGAATTTCTCATTTTATAAACTCTTTTTTGGCTTCTTCCTCACTTTCTCTTTCTTCTAGATTTAACTGTTACAAAGAAATTAGACGGGATCTAATAACATCTAAAAGCATCCGTCACTCTAATAAATGGCACCAGATCCTTTGTGTCATTTATTGTGTTCCAATCTTGTGTCATTCACTTTTAATCATATATTTGTGTTGATGAAATTTAATAAAACATGGTAGAAATTAGTTAACTGGAATAAATGATATGTTACCCAATAAATGTCCCTTTTAGCACTCTAATAATTTTGTTTGCTCTCAATTGGCTCATCTTAATGCAGGAGCTCTCTTTATAACGAGACTAAACAAATCCAAGTACGTAACAAAAGTGCGGTGACTTGGTAACTGTCTGTCGAAGATTCAATATGATAGCGAATGCTAAATTTTTTGATGCCAAGTACAGGAAGATCAAAAGCTTGATCAGTGGATAAAATTAAATAGATTTTTATGTATTTGATAAAAGTATGAATGGACTTATAGAATATAGATGTTTTCACCGTAGTATTTAGTAAAGAGGAATAATAATATAAAATCTGCCTTCGAGCCTTATTTGAAGCCCAATTTTTTTAATAAATAAATTTAAGCCCAATCGAAAAGCTGATCAACTCAAACTAAATATGTTTAACTGTAAACTAAACCAAACCGAACCAAGTTTGAACTTTCTTGCCATCCTTACTTGAACTTAGAAGTTGATGATGAAATTGATACAGAATGTACTAAAAATTCTGAAAATAAGTATTTTATCTGATTAATTAATCTGTGCATCTCATTTTTAGTTATTTTCTCAACGACTAGGACAGTTTTTCAGATTCCAATGATACTTAAATACGAGTCAAGGTTCACAAGAATGCCTGCGATTCTGATGTTCAACCCATGCCAAATTGTAGCCGAGCGCATATTTGATAACTAGAACTAGACAGCGTCAAACTCAAACAAACAAGATAATTCCGTAACAACCCAAACAAACAAGATAATTCTGTAACAACTCAATAACTGCCTCCTAACGTCAAAATCTTGCAACCATATTAACAACTAACTCACTACCAGGATGGAGATAATTTCAGCTCACGCCGCTTTGGCTGTATCACGAGCTAGAGCTAGCTTTGCCAAAAGGCCACATAACTGCAGGTATGAACCTACTCCATCACAAATTCTCATATGGGCAAACCCAATTTCCTGGGAAATACATATAAACAGGGATAAAGGTAAGACTAATTGAAAAAATTCTTAGATAGACAAGTAAAGGAACAAAAAGCCTCCAATACTACAATTACCTTCATAAACTCCAATTTCAGATATTCAGCCATATCATAATTCTTTATGACGCGGAACAAAGTTGTGATTATGTCCGTGGGAGAATAGCCTAAATCATAGAGATGCTTCAAACCAGAACAAGCATCGTCAAATTTTCCTCCAAGCACATGTCGTACCATGTTCTTCACATGCAATGGGTGAGGCTGGTCACAGACCTGAAAATTACAAAACATATTTAGTTAACAAGGTCCATGGTACTTGTAACGTATTTAAAGGTTTTGGATTAAGTCATAACCTTGAAAACGTTTTCTTGGTTGATTAACCGGAAACCACTGAAAGTGGCTTGCAAATTGTTCAATGCCTGTCTCATATCTCCATCAGCAGTGAATATGATTGCTTCTAGACCTTCAGGTACATAAGGCACCTTCATAGATGGAAAAAGATAACTCAGCTATACTTGCCCTAGTGTTAGAGCAACAACACATCAGGAATTGATCATGGGGTATGAGAAAAGAGAGTGACATGAAACATAAAAAAGAGTCACCACCACGTCCAAACGGTGAGTTCAGGATACCTATGATGCTTCATCATAAAACTCAAGCACCATTGATGCAGAATGCAAAATAACATATTCAGGGGTATTTTAGTAAATTCCAGAATTGTTGGAATTTCTGAAATAATTATATTTCTGTTTTAGTAGTTCT
>JAOTAY010000191.1:30474000-30485221 GCA_025629805.1 Erythroxylum baracoense | reverse complement strand
TCTGTACACTAATTCCTTATATGCATAACACTCACTATTTCCAACTGCATGAGCATGAGAGGTGGTAATTTACCACACCTGGACCCGTTTCTCTGGTCCGACCCGTTCTCTGGAAACGGGATGTTACATTTAATTTGGTCTTTCAAATAAAAAAGTGAAGTTTCGTGAGTGGGGGAGTGGTGGCAAGTGGTGGTGACACTTGTCACAGCCACTTGTCACTTTCCTATGGTCCCATTTGGACCCCTTTTAAAATCTAGTCCATTTAACCCCAATTTCTACTCCAATTGTCTCTAAATTTTAATGAAATATCATTAAATACCAAAGCCATTTATAAAATTTTCACTACCATTTGATTCTTAATTCTACTTCCATTCATCAATTGTCCTGTCACTTGACGTTTTTCCTAGTCTAAAATTCACCCAAGATTTTAGGAATTTTGCCAAATTTCTAGATCAACATTTATACCCTCCATAACAATTTCCAATACATAAAAAAAAACCACAATTCATATCAAAAATCACATTTATATCAATTATACCCAGAAAATGTCAATGAATGCATGTACAATCTTTTTAATATGCAAAAATAAATATTCATATATGTGTGTGTGTAACAAATTATGCATAACCATGAAATGCACTTTCTAACCTCTCAGTAATCTCTCATGCACAATATTCTAGGATTCTAACACTTAACAAGGGATAACGGGATGTTACAATTTTGATGTCAAGGTTTGTGCCAACATAGAAAGAAATAATGAATAACATGTAAGGCAAGCCAATAAGGGGAGTGTGAAGGTTATTTTTTAGCATAAATATTGTGTTTAGGTTTATGTTATGCCCAAAAAGTTCTAAAAATTACCTAGGCCATCCTACTCGCAAATATACGAGGTAGTTGTAGTGATTATCTAGGGTTGTCTCCCACGGAGGTGAAATTGGTTAACTTGAATTAATCTTGAACGAAAAATAAAAACAAATGCAATCTTAAACACTCTATCCCGAATTGTTGAGTGAAAGCTTAAAAAAAAGTCACGAAATTAGAATGAAAAGTGAATTGATTCAACTGGAAACAAAGACAAGTAGAAATCAAAGTGGAAAACTTAATTTCACTAATTTAATCTCCTATGCATGATTAAGAGGAAATGATTGGACAATAGTCTTACCGAAATTAACAGTTTAGCCCTAAGATCATCTCAAATAATTAACTAATCTAACTTTCGTATTCGTCAAGTTATCACCCGAGTTAGTTATAGAAACCCGACCACTAATTACCACTTGGGTTAATATATTTCTAATTCGTAACCTAAAAGGTGCTCTAGTTGGATTGCAGGCAGAATCTCAAAATTTCAGTCCAAGAGTGATCAGAATAGGCATTGTCACCAAAGTGAGCATAGGAGTTTAAGAATTGATTGAGCTACTTCTGGTTAACCATTGCTCTATCTAACTTTTTCATGATAAGCAAGTCCCCTTGTTACTTGTTTGTCTAGGTGAATAGGTGACCTATATACCTTAAATCCACAATACCTACATTCTACAAGCTCCTCTATAATTAATTCAGCCACCTTCAACTTTTGTTAGAGATACTGTACAATTAAAATCTCCTATTAGTGCCCAGGGCCTAGCTACTCCTACATTAATTGTTTTGATCTCTTTCCAAAGTCTAGCTCTCTGGAATAAGAAGTTAGAAACATATATTATTGGTAGTTCAAAGTATGTATTTATACCTTGGAGCTGGCAGTTCAGATATATGAGTTGATCAGATTCTTAGGCTATTTGTACCAAAACTTTGTCTAAGTTGTAGGAAAAAATTATCCTCCCATTGTAATGGTGAGAATGATTAAAAAGTATCTTTCATTTAGTACCCAAAAAGCTAAGGCATTTATGTAAATGAGGCAACTTTATTTTTGTTTCAAGCTAACCTCTTTTACATATTGCCTTTTTTGAGGGTCATTCAGCCCTCTTATATTCCTAATTAGAGTAGTCATGATCTTGGACAAGGGGTTGATCCCCCTTCAACCTGCTCTTCCCTTTCTTTCTTACTAATCTTCTTTTGTTACTTGTTGAGGGATCCATTTCCTCTTCTTTATGATTCATAGGTAGCTCAATTTCATCATCACTGAATAAACTAGCAGTACCAGTCCCTTTATCACCAACTCGTATATTATCTTAGGTAATTTTGTTTGTAACAGGAATTGACTTAGTTCCAATTAGATTCCCACTTATATTCACTAGTGTCAGTTCATCGACATCCTTGTTTCCCTTCCCAGGATTATGCTCTTTGCTCAAAACGGTAGTCAGAGGAGGAGTATCAAGCCGCGTTAGCTCATTATAGGCTTCGATGTCCTTGTAGGCTTCCATATCCTGCTGAAGTTATTTGGTTCCTAGGTATAAGTAATGGCAATTCCCATTTTTACTAGCTCACCATCCTCTTATAGCTTCGTGATAAGAATGGATTCAAGCAACTCAACATTCTTTTTTATCTCAATACATATTTTAGCTTAACATATTCTCTCCATGCATGTTATTTATGAATCTATGTAAATAGGCTTGTCTATAGAGCTAGCTAGGAATCTAAGCCCATTCATGGTCCAGAATTTTGAAGGTCCATTATGAACATTGACCCATATTAGAATACTATCAATGTTAACTCTATCTAATTCGACTTTTGCTTCCAATTTTGTACGAACATAGGCTATCCCCCAACATGCCAAGGTCCTTGTTCTAGAATCTCATCAAGGTATATTTCATTGCTAAATTTGAAGATAAAAGTGTCATCCTCCATGAGCATTGTTCTCTTTAGTCCTTTCTTACTCTAAATGTTCGCAACCCAAGTCTGAACTAGAGGAAATGTTGGTCTTTTACTCCAAAAGAAACTAACAATTGTAGAGGACCACAATACAACAACTCTAACTGTAAGTAAACTTATAGGTGGAGTAAGAACCCCATCCACTATGTCTCCTTCAAAATGTCTTATACTTATTCTACTGAATGGCTAGTTTATCCTTCCATCAAACAAGAAATGTGGTTAGATGGATTCTTTGGTGTTGAGGTTTCACTAGTTTTGTCCCCTATATATGACTCACGAGCTAAGGCTTAGGTAACTCCTTCTGATTGAGGTTTTTTCCTCTATCTTCAAGTCCCTTCGATGAAGGCGGTTATAAGGCCAAGTTTTAGCCTTCCATGAAGCTGAGACCCAGTGTAGGGTCGCAACTAGGTGGTTGCACCACTATAGCAATAGACCTATAGCAAGCAGTAACTTACCAAAAAAAGGAAATAATGCAGGGACAATTAAGTAACTTTGTTAGTGAAATGTTAGAGCCTTTCTCTCTACTTTATAAGGCTTTTATCCAAATTTAGAATAATTGAAAGGAGTTACATGCAAACCTAGAGATAGGTCAACATAAATTTTACGAATTAGGTTTAAACTTAATAGTAAAATTCATGGATCAATTAATGCAATCCTAAGCATTTTAATTAAAAAGAGATTTCAATTAATTAACCTAAGATTAGTTGTTATAGTCTTAAAAAAGAAATTAAGGGATCTTAAATATATTGATGGCGATGGTGATGGTGATGGTGATGGTGATGGTGATGGTGATGGTGGTGGTGGAAGAAAAGATTTGAAAGTGGGAAAAGAGAAAGGAAAAGAAAAGAAGATTTTTGACAATCAATTACATCAACCTATGAAAATATGTTTTTCTTGTTTTTAAAGTTACCAAAACTAGTGGTTTTCTTTAATTTTGAAAACAAAAAAGACAACTATTTTGAGCCAAATATGTTTTAGTAATTTATTTTCAATTTTTTGTAATCATAAAAATTTAAAACTCATAATAAAAAAAGAAGATTATTGTTGAGAAATAAGATCTAATAGAAAAAGGACAAGGAGAGGGAGAGCCTTAGACCAACTGGTAAAGTTTGCTCCTTTGTAACCAGAAAGTCACAAGTTCGAATCACAAAAATAGCTTCTTTGTAAAAATACAAGGGTAAGACTGCATACATTAATGACCCTCCTCAAATCCTACAAAGCAAAGAGTCTTGTGCACTAGGTACGTTGACTTTGAATTTTAGAAAAAGAACAGGGAAAAGAAGAAATACCAAGAAGGGAAAGAGAAGGGGAGTTTATTATAACAAAAGGCAAGCTTTTTAGGAGATAAAGGTTTCTAGTACAAATAAAAAAGAGATATTTGGAGATATATTTTATAAAGAAGACTACTACCTAATTTAACAATTTCCTTTAAAACTACTTTTAAATAAAAATTAAAATATTTTATTTATTTTTAATTGAGTATGATCTGCATATATTCTCACGTAAAGTATAACAACAATAACAACAACATCCAGTATGAATCTCACTGCTCTACAAGATTTGGGGGAGGTACAATAGTATGCAGCCTTACTCCTAACCAGTAGAGAAGCAACAAATATGGTCTGAATATATTCTCACATAGAGTGACACTTAAAAAATGTAAACATAAAAAATGCTAATAATTGAGTAAATAGCAAATATATTTACAATAAATTGAAACTTTGAACATTTAATTTATATATATTTATTTATGTTTAATATTACAAATCTAATTAAATTTAAAATATAATTGAATATAATTTTCCATTTAAATTTTACATTTTAGATAGCAATTTTGGAAAAATGAATAAGGTATTGTAGTTTCTATAGCACAACTATCCCAAAAGTATTATAAAAGTACCAAGACAGTCAAGGTTAGTTAACCTTGTCTATCTAAGTTCAAATGGAAGCTACCATACAAGAAAGAGAAATCTAACTACTTTATACATACAAATTCGTGCAACATCCACCTATCAAAGATTCCACTGGGTTCCCATACAAGGGGTAATCTTGTGAACAACTTTTTTGGTGAGTATAGCAGCTCGAATCCAATTTAGTATTTTATTCGTTAGTTGATATTTGTCTTCTTCAACTTCTTTGTAGACTCGCCGATTCCTCTTTGTCCACAACATATACATGGTAGCAGTAAAAGCAACCCTAAGGAGGATAGCATTCTCCTTACCTGGTTTAGAATGAAAGATAAATCACCTCCTACTCCATATGGATTTAGAACATGCACAAGCAAAAAACAAATGATCTCGGTCCTCATTTGAATTGTGGCAAAGAATACAACTAGTATCAATCATGTTGAGCAGCCACCCACTCTTGGTTCTGAGTCTATTTTTGATTGTTAACCTAATAATGAATGAAGCCTTGGGGTGTAGAGAGTTCTACCATATCAAATTGTAACAAGGAACCACCATGCTCTCATTTTAGAATATTTTATGACAAGGGCCCAATAAATAAAGCATTCCACTATGGCATCCCCCAATGGGGGAAGGTATTCAAGCACAGAGGAAAATCTCTTGAAGTTACCCTTCCATACACCATCTTGAATGAGGACAACTACTTTAGCATCCATAGGAAGTCTATTTCTCAGGTGTCAGAACGCAGTATGGTTGATGAGAGGACTTATCTCCGTCCAGTTATCGTATCAAAACCAAGTATTGCCTCCTCCATTGATCCTAAGTTTGACATAGGGATATAGCAAGTTCCGCATTTGCAACAATTGATGGAAAAACTAAGAAAAAAGGGTGGAAGGAGAAATTGCTAGAAGTTATGATTGTGGAGATGGATCATATGCACCCATTTTATCTATAGAGCTTCTTATCTGTAACTAATCTCCAGATTCTTTTTCTCAGTAATACCTTTTGCATAGAAGAGGTCGATACAATGCTTAACCCTCCTTGCTTCTTCAGGAATGTTCCTTCACTTCATTTAACTTTTGCATTTTTTCCCAACTCACGTTTTCCCGACCATAGAAACGCTTTCAATACTTTGTCAATCTCTCTTGTAATCTTTCTAGGTAGAGTCGTATGTACTAGCCAATGTGTTTGGAGACTGCACAACACTAATATGATAAGATTAACCTTGCCTGCATAGGATAACATTCTGTTTTGCGAGGAATGGACTCTAGCTTTGATTCTTTCTAATATTGGTATACAATCCCCATATTTCAACTTTGAAGAGGATATAGTCACCTCAAGGTACTTGACAAGAGGGGGATGGATGTTCAAGCTCACTGCACTGTTAAATGCATCAGAATTTCTTACATCTATTGAAATACATATGCTGCTTTTTGCATTATTTATCTTCAGCACAGACCACTTCGAGAATAGCCCCAAAATATGCATCAAGATGTGAATGCAGGCACTGTCTACTGTGTAAAATAATATGAGATCATTTACAAACGTGAGATGAGAGAGTTTAAGCTCCGAGCACTTCGGGGGAAACCTGAAATTACCATTGGATGCAATAAGAGAGTTAAGAAGTCAAGACAAGCCTTCCATGACTAGTGTGAAGAGCTAAGGGGATAGAATATCCCCTTGCCTTATATCATGTAAGTTCTTAAATGGCTTAGGGGGGTTTCCATTAACCAAAACACTCATGGAAGAGGTTTGAATGCACTCTATGATCCATGTCACAAAAGCAGAGGGCAATTTCAAAATTTTCAGAAAAGAACGGATGAAACTCCAGTTTACAATGTTATAGGCTTTGTAGAAATCAATCTTCAACATACAACTTTCATACACCTTCCAAATGAGTAGTCTTTCAACTCTTGTAATAGTAGGATATTATCTCTTATATTTCTACCAGGTATAAAAGTTTCTTGTGTAATTCCCACAATTTCCATCATAACCCTTTTCAGTCTCTCTGCCAATAGTTTGGTAATAACCTTGTAAATTATGTTGCAGCATGAGATATGTCTAAACTCCTCTAAAGACGTAGGATGTTTCTTCTTAGGCATCAAACATATTTTTGGATTACATTCATGTATTTTCCTATAATTTGATTCATTCATAACAAGATATAATTTAATATTCTAAAAATCATAATTCATTCAATAGTTTGCAATTAAATTTTTAATTTAATATTCTGTAAAAAGATATTCATACTTAATTCAGTAATTTAGACTATTTTGTTAAATTTTCCATCAAATCTTGGTAGAATTAGTACTTACATGATTTAAAATATTTATTTGAACTTAGTCAAGTTTTTATTACAAGAAAAACTAACAAAAAGGCCATAAAAATAATATTAAATAAAAAATCTCTTTTAAATATTGATTCACAAAGAATTAAAAATTATATGACAAATCTATATCTTAAAGAATTTCAAGGGATTGGCCACTTCATCACTTATCACCAAGGATCCTAACGATCCCCCGTACTAGGGGGAAATATTCTGCCAGGGTACCACTCAAGCTTTTAATTTTCATACCGTACCAGCCAGTACCAAGTGGTACGTACCATACTGGTCGAATTCTGATACAAAATTGGAGATATATATACCGGATGCAAATATCGGCCAGTACCGGCCGATACCGAAAATTTAAAAAATTTTAAGGACTAAATTGCAAATTTTTCAAAATTTTTTGAAAACTTAAACTTCTTCCCTCCATATTCAACCCCCCCTTCTTTTTTTCAAAACTTTTTTAATTTATTATTCAATTAAACTATTATTCTGTTTTTTTATTTTTATTTTTAAAATAAAAAATATTTTATAATTTTTATTACTAATAATAATTATACATTAAATAAAAATTAAAAATAAATTATTTTATTTAAATTTATTTTACTCTTTTATATAATATTTATTAATAAAGTATTAATAAAAAATTTTATTTTTAAAAATAAATAATTTATTATTTATTATTTATAAACTAATATTTATTTTATATATTTTTAATTATTAAATCAAAATTTATTTGAAATATATATAATATATTTTTAAAATATTTTTAATTTTAATTATATTTATTAATAATTATTAAATTAATTTTATAAATTAAATTAAATTACGATATTTATAATTTTAGTAATAATTAATTTTAATTAATAAAATATACAATATATTTAATTAATAATAAATTAAATAATATATGTTTTTGTTTCATGTTTTTATTCTACTTGGTTGTTTCCTTATCACAAACTCTTGCTGTAAATTATAATAATTTGAGAGCTAAGAATATTTGTTATTCTTTTTATTGGATGTTTTGACGTAATTATTATTTATTATATAATGAAATTGTAATATTTTAAATAGTTGTATTGTTCTTAATTTTATATTTGTATGGTGATAATTGTCTTTTTTCATATTAATTGTACTTATTATTTATATTTGAAATATCTGAAAATTATTATTATTTCATATTAATTGTGATTATTATTTATTATTTTGATTTTTAGAGACATGATTAAAAATATAAAGTACAACTGTACAATACGACAATAGATTATTTTGCAATTTTAAAAAAATTCAGAGACTATTTTATAAATTTAAAAAATTACTCGAAACGGTATCCGGTATTGACCAGTACCGGTATAGTGTCGTACTAAAACTAAACCTGGTACCAAATTTAGTACGGTATTCGTAACATTGCTTGTAATTGGAAAACATACATTGTCGTACAACTTAATATTTTATCTAAGTTATTTTTTGAAGAATATAAATATAGTAACCTCTAAAGGCATCAAAATATACAAAAAATAAGTAAATGAGTTGATCGTATCACTACTTACAATCCACATCGAGTATCAACTATACTCAAGTCTAATTAGAAAATAAGCTCACTTTGGAGGCAATTCCAATTTGAGCTTATTAGTATAGTACTCTTGTGCTCGTAATTATACATAGAGATCCCATATACGAGTAACAAGATAAGCGAGGGCTATTCTATATATCCACGTATCATTCTGCTTTGTGCGCTTGATTTTCATGCTCTAACTATCTCTGGCCAATTAGTAGGTAGATTAGCAAGATTGCAAAGCTTAAGCAACATTATCCATGCCTTTGGGTGTAGGTGTATTCAAATAGGGTATGGACAAAAGACCTCACATAGAGAAGTCTTTTTCATTCTCTTAACTCTCTTAAATATTTTTTTTCGAGTCTTATATCTTGTATTTAGCATAAATATTTAATATGTAGTATTTTTCTGATAGTTACTTAGCCTAAATGTTTACTTACTTTGTTTAAAAATGTTCTTATAATGACTTAGTTTGATTTATTTATTAACTTGTCATATTTCTTGTTTGTGTATTTATTTACTTGTTTTATGTTTTATTTTGACTATTTACCTTATTAAATATTTATGATATTATCTTATTTTTATTTATACATATTTATTTATAATTATTTATTACCTTTTATGTCTATTTTTATTTTTAATTATTATTATTTTATTATATAAATATAAATATGCATATGTATATTTATATTTATGTGAAGATAATGAATTTGTTTAATTGCAAATCAGTCTAAAACAAAACTAGAATAAGAGTTATTTGCTAATTAAATTTAGTTGAATTTAAAATATTTTGTTAAAGATATTTGTCTTAGAAATTAATTGAATAATTTAGCTATTAAATTATATTATTTCAGTTAACGAAATGGAAGTTATTAATGAAGGTTAATATTGAATAAATTTTATTTGATTTCAGTGAGAGTCCTAATAAAATGTAGGAGTAGGATGTCTAATAATATGTAGTGATACAAGATAAGAAACAGACATAATACACAGAAACAAAAAAAACTGGCTTGCCCTCCTAGCTTTCATCGATCTTGCCTTGTTCTCTCAACTGACATTAGTTTTGGACAGAAACACAGGGACGGGTTAGCACCAGTAAATAAAATGTTGATAAAGACGACACATAATTAATAAAATATTAGAGACGAAGACTTACATAAAGAAAGGGAAAGATAATGCATATAGAATATAAACAAACACGCAAATACCATGAACTTCAACAAACCCAACACACGCAGAAACCATAAACTCCTTTCACACGCAATACCATCTTCTTCAACAAACCCAACACACGCAGAAATGATAAACTCCTTTCACACGCAAACACCATCTTCTTCAACAAACCCAACACACGCAGAAACAATTTTATTCGTACTGCTTGTACAGAAGGGGATTAATAAAAGAGGGGAAACTGTTGAGGATTTCCCGTGTATTTGTTTGAGTGGTTGTTCTATTCGGGAGGAAATGCTACGTTAAGGGTTTAAAGTATTTAGTGTTTATATGTTGTAATATGCAAAGTTTTTAACTGACAAGCTCTAGATTGAAAGTTTGTATTGAGGGATTCTCTTGCGGAGGCAAAATCCGATATTGTCGTTACTACAATATCAGATTTTGCCTCCGCAAGAGAATCCCGCAAATTTAAGGCAAGTTCTCTTGACTTTGTTAAGGAGTCTTCCATGCATGGTGCACTTTTATCTTTTAAGGAATTTCTAACGTTAGTTGTTTGTGTTCTAGCTCCTTAGCTAACCTTTTACTTCTAAGAATTTAACTTTGATATTCTTGTTACATATTTTCAGATTGGACTTAGGAAGGGCTCTCGCTCTTTTAATGAAGCTCGTGCTGCAGGGTTCACTGAAGAGAATGGAACTCTTGGAGACGTGGGAAACAATTTCTGGGAGTGATCTTGTCTTGTTGTTGATTTCTGATGCTGCACAGGTTGCTACAATTGGATAATACTATCTCTTCAGCAGCATGGCATAAATACCATACCAAATTATTTCATACTCTTTTATTCCTGTATTACTCCCATTGGTTGTACTGCAGGTTGACAACTATGAGAAGGTCTTCTCCCGCATGAAACCAAAAAGCATACTTGGGCTTTCCCATGGTTTTCTTCTTGGACATTTGCAATCTTCGGGGTTTGATTTTCCGAAGAATATAAGCGTGATTACTGTTTGACCCAAGGGGATGGGACCTCTGTGAGGAGACTTTACGTTCAGGGAAAGGAGATAAACGGTGCTGGAATTAATTCCAGTTTTGCTGTCCACCAGGTCTCTGCCCCCTCTATATACATGCATATATCTTTAGATTGTCTTGTCATTGAAACTGGGTTTTGTTGTGCCAATGTCAGCTTAACATATGAGGTTACATAGATTTATGAAATATAATAAATATGTAAGATAAAAGGTGTCCTTTTTGTCAGGATGTTGACGGTCGAGCTAGAAATGTAGCTTGGGATGGTCTGTTGTTCTTGGATCTCCCTTTACATTTGCAACTACACTGGGGCAAGAGTATAGGAGTGACATTTTTGGGGAGCGTGGTGAGCTTTTATGTCCATGTCAACATGTAAGCCATATTCTGCATAATTTTGGATGTGCTCTAATTGTTGCTCTGGCTCATAGGTATACTACT
>JAOTAY010000191.1:30457985-30470813 GCA_025629805.1 Erythroxylum baracoense | reverse complement strand
AATTATAAAAATTAGAAAAATTATAACTAAAAATAAAAATTACAAATTTAATTAAACATATTTTATTAAAAGTTAAACCTCACAAGTCACAATACACTACAACCGAACCCACAAAAAAGATCAAGTAGGATAAAACCAAAAATTATATTATTACATTATAGAGAATATAGCTGGTGGATTACATTCTATTAAAATCGGATAGGGCACACAGCTTGAAGAAGTGAATTTAATTTCGATACTTAAAGGAGTGAATTCAATTTATAAAAGGGATGGGCTTCAGTTACATGCATGAATTGAACTCATCATTTTTTTATGTTTCCAAACACCTTAATTGACTTTAATGCTGCAATTGAATTCAATTCAGACCTTTTCAAACAGCCTATTAAAATTGTGCCTTCTATTCATTAGCTAGTTTGATCACTCAACCTACTCTTGCCCTCCTTCTACTTCTTCTAAGACGATTTTTTTACGGTTTAGAAACTGACTGGTTTATTATTTAACCAGCCATTTTCATTATTAATGGTAAAAAGTGAAAATCAAATTAGAAACTAATCTGATTCGTGCTTAACTCAGCTGAATCGTTCGATTCGATTTTTACATTATTAGTTAAATTAGCAACATATTATTCAACATTTAAAATAACTTAATTTAGTCTTAATATTAGCCTAAACTAAAAGTTATCTCTTTTCTAGTTTAAGTCACATTAAACTTATGTCTAAACAATCCTTATCTTAATTTTAGCTAGATTTAATCTTAACAAACAACGCTTGCTTTGACCCCGAGGTAGTTACATGCATATTATCAAACATCTTATTCTAGTCCTAAAATAAGCCTATCCCAAACCTTGATAACTTTATCCATGTATCCAAACATCACCTATCTTCATTAAGAAAAACCCTAGCCACCAATTTATGTTACAGCCGCCACCTTCTTCAAATTAGCAGCCATCGCCACCACCGCCTGACGTTACCAGCCTCATCGCGCCAAACCATCTTGCCGGCCACCTACAAGCTGCAGTTGACAACGAGGTTGCTTCTGTACCGCCGATGATAAACTTCATCTTCAGCTGCCGCCTGCAGTTTGTAGCTACCGCCGCCATAGCCACGGCCCGGTCGTCTGCTTTTATCTTTCAGTCCATGATGCGCCACTGCCAAGGTGTTAGTCGTCGGTTGCAGCTTCTTCCATGGATGCCTCTGTAAGCTCACACAGTTAGTTTCCGCTGCAGACCACTCCAGTTGTTTCACATCAAGACATAATCGTCGCGTCGCATCTCCTCTCCAACCAAAAACTGGACGCTAAATCAAGGAGCAAACACGATCCTCATCGTCGGCCATTTTCCAATACAACCCACTCTTTATTTTCAGCCCACCGCAGTTTAAGACAATTTATTTCTCCAGTAACCACAAGAACAATTGCCAAAAATCGAACAACTCCAAAATATTATGGATGAACTGGGTTTCATATAAAATTTTCAAAAATAAAAGGTGGCTACGAATTGAAGGTTTAGTTTATAAACTCTAAATTGAAAAATGGGATTCTGAACTTTTCAAATTAAAATTAATCAGTTGCAAATCTATTTTTTGGTTTATAAAACTATTCATGAGTCAGTAATGTGATTTTAGGAATTAGGGTTTGAAATTTTAATTCCAAGATTTTGATCCATAATGATGAAACAATTTTTAATCAAATTATAGAATTAGAGTCGATTATGTATTAAGGCAGTATATTAAATAAATATGAAACTTTTTTATTTTAATTTCTCGAAAGTTAATATCATTTAAATTATATAAAATGATTTTTAACTCATAAAGCATAACAAAGTATAAGTTGTAATTTATAGCTTATTATAAAAATTTATAATTTAGACAAAGAATGTTATCTCTTTTAGAGCTTAACCTATTTATAATATGTTTTGTAGTAATTTAATTAAAATTAAATTATAATTTCAAATAAATTTTAATTAGAATTACAATTAATTTTGATTAAAATCAATTATTCTCAAATTTTATAATGAATTTCAACTTAATTAAAGATACTTGTCTATCTTCAACTCGTTCCTTGTGTGATCCACAAGATTCTCAAATATGCTAGGAATAGATCTAGCTTGTAACCCTATATTATGTTTAAAATTGGATAAATTAAACTCTTTATTTTATCTTTAATTTTCTAATTAAACAATTTAGATTTATATATCAAGATTGACATATAGTAACGCATTATGACTACTCAAATATTTAAGAATATCAAAATAATTTTGACTAATCTTTCTATATATGAATCTTTTTGTATAATCATTCCTTTTACCGTGTAATATTCCGATTAGATATATAACATGGAAATAATATTTACTCTATTTAAGTCCAATATGATAATACTTCACCAGTAGTTCATTCGAGTAATGACATTTGGAAAACATTTTCAAAGTTTTATTCCACCTTAACCAAAGATTTATGAAATAAATACTAATCGAAAAAATAAACGTTCTTCAGGATGATAAATCTTATATTGTTTACTCAACTACTTTCATATAATTTATGCTATATTCAATGATTGTTGATTAAGCTACCTATGATTAGAAATGGTTATAAGTAGTATCAAAATATAACAATTCAAATCTGATATAACTTCGAGAATCTCAAGTCAAACGATCATTTATACAATTATTGTAATAAAATTTTTTATAGATATATAAGTAATGTTTTAAATCGAATTCTTATATGAGGTCAATTCAGTGAACTTGTTCTCTACCAAGAACTTACACATTTGTTTAAGTATATTCATTCTATAAGATTGACTACTTCTTTAATTAAAAAAAACTGTAAAATGTGTGATTTTTTAATGTTTTATTAATATTTAGTTTTAATAGAATAATAATTAGAACAATTTTGAGATAATACAGAAATGTAATATAAATTTTATTATTATAATTTTATTTTGTAATGTATATTGAGTATCTAAATATGTTTATGATAAAGAATGTCTTTAAATAATTTCTATACTTTAACGAAATTTAAAGAACATAAATTGTGTTTCAATTTGCTTTGCATAGGCTGAAATTCCTACAAATGTGAATTGCTTTTTTGGGTAACCTGATGTCCTTAATATCTTGATAACATCACACAGGTTTGATGTTAAAACCAACTAAATTATGGAGTGGAATTTCGCCTCTAAAGATGTAAATCTTTTTGAGATTTATATTTATAAACTGCTTTCAATAATACTTTATCCCGTATGTTCTAACCGGTTTCCTTCTAAGAAATGTCAAGCAACGAGAAAAAAAGAGGCAACTAATGATTTGATTTTGGTTGGTTAACAACCAAAGCAAGAAGAGGTGAAAGTACACATGGCTTGAGCCCTTTTGACTTATTCAAACCTGCCTACCGACGTTTTGGCTTCAAGGGACTGTTTTTTTTTTTTTTAATTTCACTACATTTGTAGTAGAGCCACGCGGGTTCTTCTACCCTTAACTAAAGTTTTGAATTTAATTTTTAAAAATAAAGTCGTTTTAAAAACTTGCAATGGAGAGTTTTGCTATTAAAAAAGTCTTACCTAATTCGAATTCGGATTAATCGATTAGTCATGTAACAGTAAATATAGGGTGATTTAACCAAAAAACAATACTGTATTTTATTATTTGCATTAATCACTTGGGGTTTAGTCTGATGTTCCCTATTTAGTATTTACCCAGGTTACAGTTCAGATAAGTAGATGAACAGTGAAATGTTTATGCCTTCCTACTTAAAATAGGATTTGAATATTTATACATATAATAATTTGTCTTGGCTAACGAATTACAGCATATTCATCCGTAACTTCATATTAAAATCTTTCTCAGTAAACTTACACTTCAATTCTGAATTGTGTTGAAGTGCTGTGATCCATCAGTATGCGGAATCTCTCATTAACAAATGCTCATGCGGGAAAATGTTGTCACTGGTATGCCCATCACGGTTTGACAAGCATCGGAGGCTTTTTGATCCTTATCCATCGACAATCTATGACGTTCAACCGGTTCTAGTGCTGTTAATAACCTGATTCCCACATTCACTATCCCTTCGCATCTAGTACCGTCTCTAGCCCTCAGCCGGTAACTCAGGTATTTTATTGAGCCCTCCGGCCCAAGCCTAATATCCGTGACTGGAATCTGACACCAACCCAGTTGGATTCGTCCGGTAATGAGCCTTTTGGTGTACAGTTGGATATAGATGGAAGAATATCTATTTGCAAGAAAAGAAGTGTCGATAGGGACATGAAACTTATCGCCCCAAGTTGGATTTACTCCTCCTTCATCGTCAACCCGAGTCTGACTCGAGCACTCGTCGTCACGGTTGCATGGGACTAGTGGGTACGTGGTGACGGTGGCGAAAGGTCTGAGCCGGCGAGAGAAAGGGCCTGAAGATGTGCTCTTGAGACCTTGTGCTGATACGACTATGACCTCCATTGATATCTCCAGTATTTCAAGAGTAGCTGATTATATAAGCAGTTATATCCACTAATGTTGACGGTGATCTGAAGTAAGAAAATAGAGGAATCTATGCAGAGGATATATACATATATACATATATATATATGAATATATGAGGGAGTTCGTGGTAGGCTCAAGTTGTCGAAAAGAGACTTCTTGGGAGCTTCTGAGGTTACTCACACTGCAGTTTCCGCGGGTGGAATAATAATTAAATGGTAGGTGGAAATTTAAAAGGAACGATGCTTCCATGCAAAGTTGCCCAATTTTGGGAGCCTGTTAAGTCATCGGCTGATGGCAGGCGAGACACCATCATTTATGACTGCACATGACTTTTTTCTTTCGTTTTTAGTAGTGAAACAATAAATATTACAGAAAATTTTCCTCAGAATTTTCAGTGGACCACAACTTTTTCAAAGGATTTATATGTAAATGAGGTATATTTTGACTAGGCTCAGTAATTAAGCCTGGATCCACCTCAATCCGATTTGATTTGACCTTAAGTCAATAAATTTGATTCAATTTCATTAAACTTTGAGTTAGGATTTTTTTTTTTTGGACTTTAGACCTGGGTTGCTCGACCCAACTTGAAGCTCAAAAGTTTCAAAACGAAATCACTTTTTAAATTTTAAATTAAAAATAATAAAAATGGGACTAAGATAAAGTTCGATCAGACTTTAGGTAGCTCAAGCTCGATCATGTTCAAGCTCGGGTTCGAGTCATGTGTCTTGGGCCAGGTCCAAGGTTGGGCACTAATTTTTGGGTCAAACATTGTCATCCCCAACTTAACTGATAAAGTTATAATTATAAAATAGATTAGTGAACTTATCTCGACCAAAAAGATTAATATACTAACTAAGTGTTACTATCTTTTTTAATGCACAATGAGAGACATTTAAAAAATAATATTACCTCTAAGTATTTGGCCTAATTCAATCACACCGTTTCTTAAAATCTTTTCTAAGAATTTAGAGGTTTAATTACTAGGGTAAAGATCAAATACATGAAAGTAGCTTTATAATGATTAATCATGGAGACACAAGGAAAGGAGACAATTCAAAATAAATCATATGCTTTGTCAAGATTGATCACTTTTCTACATGTTAAGGATAGAATATGCTTAACATATACAAAACAAGGCTTGAAGGAAATTGAAGAATGAGGAAACAAAAGATATCTAGTACTAGTGTTATGTTAGTGTCTTACGCCAAAGTCATGTTAGTGTCTTACGTCAATCTTGCACTAGATTCAGGAGGTTTGTGAAACACAATTAAAATAGGACCAATATGATACTTGTAACTAACATTGGACTCATCTTTGATGTGCATTCATAAAGTTTTAGAAGCTAACAACACCATAGTGGTATTTAGACAAGCTTCGGACTCGTAAAATTAAGTGTTCTAGTTTTTGTTAGGGTTAAGTTTCTTTGATTGATTTGATGATAGTCTTATTATTTCTAATTCCTTGTGATTCAGGTTTTAGGTGATTTCTAACCCAAGGTTCGTATTATTCGGTATTAGAGCATTGGCTCTAGAAATCAGATGATATACATCCTTTAAGTTTTGTTTTTTTTTCTTATTTGTGATGTTTTCATTCATTATCCATCATATTCAATTATTTCTTTTTGCAATTCTTCTCAATTCAACATTTAGATTGTGCATTTTTCTTTAATCAAAGTTGCTTCATCTACTTTTCTCTTTTGTTTTTTAGTTAGTTCATAAAGTATATACATAAAATAAAAAAATTCACAATCAAAAGTCTGCATTAAAACCTAAATATCATATATTGTGCAACCTGATCATAAAGTATTCCATATAAAAGGATTTTTAGTTTCATTTAATCTTTGACACCTTCTCATTGATTTCACTTCCTTTGTTCTTTCTTATTAATTTTGTTCACTTTCTTTATTCTTTCTTATTGCTTTTGTTTGCTTCCTTAGTTTTCCCTTGTTGATTTTATTAACTTAAAGTTATAAACTCCATTAATGCTTGTTATTTTAGTAGAACCATTGATATATTTCTTCTTAAAGAGTTAGTGAGAGGAACTTACATAGTAAAAGGCAAGAGTTATAAGAACATCATTAAGCAAAGTAGAAATTGATTAAAACATGAGTAATTAAATGACGTAACCTCAAGTGCAAGTACATGAGAGAATGTGTGGGAAAAATATATTTGCTTATTGCTAACAATTTTTAGATAGGTTTGAGTACGAGTAGTAGTGGAGATAATGTAGAAATTGACCTTAAAATGTTTATTGCTATCTAAGACCAATTTAAGGTTCTAAACCTGAGGTTGGATCGTTTAGATTCTTTATCTAGATCTAAATCCTCCAGAAAGAACACATTTGAGGAGGAGGAAGAGGAGGATACATATTATGTTGAGACTAGTTCTAGGAAGAGAAAAAAAATATTATTTAATAATATAATAGAAAGAAATTTGGGTAGCACTAAAATGAAAAACTCTACCTTTCAAGTGAAGAATTATCTCGAACCATAATTGGAGTGAGAGAGAAAGGTAGAACATATGTTTGATTATTGTAGTTACTCTGAGAAAATGAAGGTTAAACTAGCAAAAAGTGAGTTCATGAATTATGCTAGTATTTGACGGAATTAGTATGTCATCAGTATGAATAGGAATAGTAAGAGACCTATTTGATCATGGGAAGAGATGAAGGTAGTGATGCATAAGAGTTTCTTACCTAACTATTATTATAGAGACTTATGTAGAAAGTGTAAGGTTTCACTCAAGGTTTTATAAGCGTAAAGAATTATCATAAGGAGGTAGAGATAGTCATGATTAGGGATAATACAGAGAAGGAATGTAAGGTGACTATGGATAGGTTATTGGTGGTTTAAATAAAGAGATAGCTAATATGGTGGAATTGTAGCATTATGTGGAGATAAAATATTAGTGTAGAAAGTTATCAAGGTAGAAAGATAATTGAAGTCTATAGGCACTTCCAAATATGATTTAACATCTAGCTCTTTATAGAGGTCAAGCTAAAAGAAAATAAAGCAGCCTCAAAACTTGAAGAATATGCAAAGGCAAAGGATTCAGTTGCTATTTCTAAAGTAAAATTGAAACTTTATTATTTCTAGATCATAAAATGTTAAATGTTTTAGGTGCCAATTATTTAGACATATTGCTTCTTAATGTCAAAAATTAAATAACTATGACCAATATGGATAACAATAATATAAAGAGTATTGGTTCAAATGATGAAAATATGCCACCATTGAAGGAATGTAGTGATGTTAATGTTGAAAAACTCATTTATGGAGAACTACTAGTTACTAGGTGTGCTCTTAATATGCAACCTAAGGAGAATAATAATAAGGTGTTGCGTGAGCACATCTTTCATACTAGGTGCTATTTAAGTAATAAGGTATATAGTCTAATAATTAATTAATAGTGGTAATTATACCAATGCTGCTAGTAACTTACTAGTTGAAAGGTTGAACTTTGTTAAATTAAAAGCATCCTAAACTATATACGTTTCAATATTTGAATGAATGTGGAGAAGTTAAGGTGCAAAGCAAGTGTTGGTGAATTAGCTATTAGCAACTACAAGGATTAGGTTCTTTATAAGTGGCATGCTTACTGGTCATATACTTATGGGGTTTCTTTAGTGGTTTTATAATAAGGTTATACTTATAATAGGTATAAAAATAGATACTATTTTGTAGTGAATAACAAAATAGGAAGTGTATAAGGTTCATATAAAGATATTTAAAGAGTGTAAGATGGGAGAAATATAAATGATCACTTAAGAAAAAGAAAAAGAAAAAGTGATAAAAAGATTAGTGTGTACAAAAAACTGAAAAAACAAGCATAATTGTTTGTAATGAGGAAGACAAAAAGAATTAGTACTTTACTACTAGTAGTGAGATTAAGAGTGTTATATTAGCAAGGCAGTAACTACTTATACCTTAGTCTTTCTAAACTAGCGATCTTAAAGCTTCTTTGCATAAAATGTTTTTTTTTAATTTAGGAATTCATAAGTCTATTTACCAAGGAAATACCATAAGGTTTGCCTAGCTCTCTAAGTGATAAGGATATCATATTTATTTTTGTTGATAAGTTTAGTAAGATGGTGCATTTCATTACATTTATAAAACCAATGATGCAACATATATTGTTATTTTATTCTTTAAAGAAATTATATATTTACATGGATTGCCTAAAACCATAGTAAGTGGTAAAGATGTTAAATTATTATGCCATTTTTAGCATAATTTATACGATAAGTTAGCAACTAAATTCTTGTTTTCTACTATTTCACATCCTTAAACAAATGGACAAATTAAAGTAGTTAATATGATATTTACTATTTTGCTATATGTTATCACTTAAAAGAACTTAAAATATTAGAAGAAATGTCTGTTGCATGTTGAATTTACATACAATAGGTCAATTTATTCTATTACTATTTATTCTCCTTTTGAAGTTATGTATAACTTTAATCCTTATAACTCCTTTGAAGATTTTGCCTTTTCCAGTTAACAAGTATGGGGCACATAAAGGTTATTTTTAAACTAGTATATTAGGTTTGGGTTGTGATAAGTATTAATCATACTATGATTTTAAAGCATGATGCTTGTGTTTTTATATTTTTCATATGACTTAGTACTTAGTTTAGTTTATATTTCATTTACATATTTTAGCTCTCTAATGAAGGAGTAAATTTAGATAATTTAGAGCTGACTTAAAGAAGTATAAGAGTATTTTTGGAGGAACACAGTTTGATCATGGCCTTATGTTCATTAATATGGCATTTACAAAGTAACATGTTCAACTTATATAGATTAAGGGTGCATTATACTTCTTGAAGCCCCTTCTTATCAATGGACTCCTGACGTATACATCATGGTGTACAAAGGAACACGATGTAAATACATTCTCGTGTAAGTTCCTTATTAAATGAGGGTCTATTAGGGTTCTTTGACTATTGGGATACATGAAGAACATGATTTAGATATGGTCCTATATTACCTAACAAGAAACCTATACGCTGTTGTGTCTAGACCTATATTACAAATGATGTATCTGAGATGTAAAATAGAGTAGGAGGAACCTTAAGATGAGTTTAATATAATACCATATGGATAATCTATATAAGTTTTAATGTTTAGATAAATTATGATTTTTTGTAACGTAGAAGCAATAAAAGACTAATATGAGACATGTTAGTACCCTATTTGGCACATATCTTAAGGTTTTGTAAAATAAAAAGAGGAGAAAAGGAGGGGGACATCTGGGATGACCAAAAATCAATCACAAGGTAAAGGAGACTCAAGAGCATGTCAAGAACAAATAATCTTAAAGAAAAGCAAGCTCACATCCAGACTCAATCAAGAACATCAAGATTCAAGAGCCATGAGAATTACTCTCTTTATCTTGCTTTCTTTATTATTCTTTGTTATTTTTTTATTTTTCATGAACTAACTTAGGATATAGATTTAGGTGGGATGAATCCTAGAATTATTTTTTGAAACGATTTCTTTAATTTAATAGAAGATTTTAGTTCTTAGGAATTATTCGTATTTCATATTATATTGAATTGAAATATACTAACATTTTAATTTAATATTGATTTCACACTTTGGAATCAAGAGATCATTTATATGAATAGATCAAAACATAGATAATGAGAATTACATTGGTTACTAGAGATATAACTACGTAAATCTTTGTGTTAAGGTTAAAACTATCATGAGAGTTCAAAAGGCAAAGTAATGTATTACTAGGAGTTTTGGTTAGAAAGAGATTTCAAGCAATTAACTTAAGGATAGAGGCTGTCTATCTCGAGAGAGAACATAGTTTTAACATAGAAATTCTTATCAGTCCAAATAACTAGGATCAAATATTAAATTAAGAAATTCAAACATAAAAAAATTCTATAGGGGATTCTTCATCTAGATCTATTCTATATATTGATTACTTATTCCAATTTATCTAAGTCACTGAATAAACCTTATTTTTTATTTTAGTCTATTATGTTTTCCTTTAATCTTATTATTCACTTTGCTAGATTTGATAATAGAAAAACAACTAATACTAGTAATTACAGTCCTTGTGGGATCAATTCTAGACTCACTAAGCTATACTATAAGAAACAATAGTTACACTTGTCTCAGTGATTCTTTAGTATTGTTTTATGCTTCATTTTATTTTTACAACATCAAGTTTTTAGTGTTGTTGTTGGCAATTCTCATACTAGAAAGCCTTCAATTTATTAATCTAATTACTTTTCTTTTCTTTTTCATTTAATTATTTTTCCAATTATTTTTCTTTATCATATGTTTATGGCTTAGAGATGACAATTGGGCCTGGGTCTGGCCCAGCTAGGCTCGATAACTATTACAAAAATGACATCGTTTCACAAAAATAATGTCATTTTTTAATTAAATAAAAAACAAGTCAAACTAGTTGAGCTTGGTCTCGAGCCTAGTTGCCTCGAGCCCGATCAAAGCTAGGGCCCTAGTAAAAGCTATCGAGTTAGGCTCAAATCCTAACAAAAGTTGCCATTCATGGCTTATTTTTAGGATTTAGGTATTTATCAATACAATTACCAAAAAAAATAGAAGAATGGGGAAGATAGTATTTTACAAGGGATTATGGTATATCATTGCTTATGGCAATATTAAAAGCTTAAAATGAGAGACATGGTAATCTATTTTTAAAAGCTTAGCTGGTATTGGTGATGTGAAGTAACATTTGCAATGGTGGCAACCACAATTATAAGTAGCCAAATTTTATAGAGAATTAGCCTAAAAACATCTCTTATAATGATACTTATAAAATTTGGGATGAAAAGACTATTGTAACTTCACTTGGAACAATCAATCTTCACTCAACTTCCTTAATAACAGTAAAAGGAGGAGTCAAGTCTTGAGGAGCTTGTGATGAATTCATTACTACAATTGATGCTTGCTTTTAAAGGTTAAAACCTCCATCCATAACCTAAAAACTTAGAATAAACTCCCACAGTCAATTAAAGATACAATAGGTTTTGTTATTCAATATTATTGTGGTAGTTTGTTAATTAAAATGGCAATAGTGGATTTAGTTTGCATTATTATTTTGGTGCATATGTCTTTACTATATTATAACATATGGCATTTGAAGACTAACGAACCCTTAGTTAGGAGGATAAATGGAAGCAAACCATTGATTATAGATCTAGTATAAATGAAAGGCTTAAGGACAAGTCCACTTAAAAGACTCATAAAGGAGTACTATTTGGGAGACAATCTAAACTTATGGTTCTGATTTTATTTTGATGTTCTTTCACTATTAAAGCACGATTATCTTACTTGATTTAAGACTTAATGGAGCTTTGCACGTTATAAAGGCAACTTCACCTTACGTACTAGATAGAGATTACATTTCATCGGATCTAGAATTTAGATAAATATCAATAGCATTAGAAAAGGTTGATGATCTTTTATCTCTAAAAGAATAGCACTTATCCTTACCTCATTTCCATTGTTTTCATATTTTCTTTGTCCTTATACTAGTTTTAGGAGGAGTAAAAACACAATCAAATCAATACTAATGTAGAAAGTACCAATTATCTTTATCTCCTTTCCTTTGTTTTCATATTTTTCATTGTCTTTGCACTAAATTCAAGAGTTTTGAAAAATATATTCATATTGGTATTAATGTGGTACTTGTCAATAATTTCAAAATCATCTTTGTTGAGCATTTGTAAAGTTTTAAAAACTAACCAGCACTAAAGTACTTCTTGGACAGGATTAGACTTGTAAGAATTAGGTTTTTAGTTTCATTAAACTTTAGATTTCTATTTAGATAGAAATTGACTTTCCAAATTCAATTAATTGTTTTCTAATTAGATTATGATATAAATATTCTTTCTTTTTAAGATTCTAGTTCGTAGATATCTTATGCCTATAAAAGGCGCATTATTGAAGTAATTCACATAATCATCAATATAGAAATCATTTTAAGAGTTTTGTTTACTTTTGCGAGTATTTCTTTTAATAAGAACGTATATTAACCTTTTTAAGGAAATTTGTAGCAATCAAATTTTTTATAACTTTGATTCTAATAAATAGGTTTGATTAAGGGTGAATTTCTTTACTTATTTTAAGAAGACTGTAAAATTCTAATTCCTTGTGATTCGAATTTTAGGTGGTTTCTAACCTAAGGTTTGCATTAGTTAGATTAAATGTAATACAAATGACAGAAGGATAAATTGTGAAACATTTTCTTTAATCGAAGTGTATAAGGTAAGAGTGGAAAGAAGAGCTAGAATGGTATAATGCTATGTTAGTAGTGTGCCCTAGGCCAATGGTCATATGTGACTTTTATACTGACATTCTGACTTATTAATAATATATTATG
>JAOTAY010000191.1:30447858-30457885 GCA_025629805.1 Erythroxylum baracoense | reverse complement strand
AGAGAAAAATTGTGCGGCGTTCTAAAGTATTTTTGCAACGTGCTAGCACACATTAGCCGCTGCCCGGATTGTTCATCCTCGTGTGGATATCGGTAGAGGACGTTCGCATGTTGCAGTGTCTACAAAATGTGAAAAACAAATACCAATCCGCGTCAAGAGGTAATTTCGTACATGTTGTGAAATTTCGAATATACTTCTTGTTGTGTAATATGGTTCATTTCGTTGCGTATTATGAATAATTGGGCCATAGGCGATCAACATGCTATGGGTAAGTTAGGTAGTATAATGAACAAAAGAAAGTTAATGTTAGATATTGCTATGTTAATTACAATATTTGGTAGTTTATATCTTTTCAGAACTGAATTTTGTTAAGTATGTTTGAGCTTTAAATGTATTGGAATCTATAATATAAATTAAGAGTTGGACGGATGGGATGGATGAATGAGATCGATTTAGCATAAATGATATTACACGATAGAATCCCTACCCAATTCTAACAATAATAACAATACCTAATAGAAATCCTGCTGAGACGTGGGGTTTGGGGAGGTCTAGTATTACGTAACCTCACCCCTATCCAATTCTAAGCATTGTCAAATCCTAAATAATTTTATTAGAAGATTACCTAATGACAACTCTGTGTAAGATGTAATGCTAAATTAGTGTAGAAAAACATTGAACTTTTTGATTATATTCATACAGATTTATTCAGATATATAAGTCTTTTTTGTCTATACATCTAACTTGGCATTTCAAAGATGATATTTCCAAACCCTCTCCATCTTCTCCCCCTGAGCAAACAACCTCGTTCCCTAAGCCTTGATAGCCTCAACTTTTGAATCCTTCTTACCCGTTAACCATATTACTCTTTAAACCTAACTCCCCAACCATATTACTCATAAATCTTACCCAAATGAAACAACAAAATAAACCTGACTCACCTCCTTACCAACTTAACAAAGCCTTGAAAGGAACCTCAAAGAAACAAATTCTAAGAATGGGAAATGTGAATAAGGAGAAGACTAAATAAAGCACTAGTCTAGGAGACACTGAGAACATGGGAAAACTCAAGTACATTGAAATAAACCCTGAAATACTTATCTAGGCACCAATGGTGATTTTGCAACAAAGTGAAAAAAATGGAGCACTTCATTGGTGGGATTATACTTAGAGAAGAGGTTGGCCTTCCCAATTGTCCAGAAATAGGCCAATGCAGTATGAAGAAACAAGGGGGTTGGTGAATACAATAATGAATAAAGGTAAAATATTTGTGTTCAAATTCAATTCAGAAGAAAATGCACAACAAGTGTTTGAAGCAAGGTCATGGCATGTTATGAGTCATCCACTACTTATCAAGAAATGGCATCTGGGGTTCACATTAGATATGAGCAAACAAAAGTTAGTTCCACTATGGGTCAACATATATAAGGTGTCATTAGAATACTGATCTATTCAATGTATGAGCAATATAGTAAGTAAAATAAGAAAACCATTAGGGTTAGATGAAAATACTACCGTAATGAAGAGAATTAGCTTTGCTACGATATGCATAGATGTAGATGTATCGAAGAGGCTTCCAAATAAGCTTAGAATTATGAAGTTGAAGGAGAATGGAGAGTTGGAAGAAGACATAATATGGATTACATATATGTGGAAACCTAAGACCAGAGAAGAAAAACAAGTATGGAGGAGGAAGGGTAACTAAGAGGGGAAGCAAGTATAAGAGCAAAATATAGTAGTAGCGGAGGACACTCAAGAGGGGAATCAAGTCCTTGACGAAACTGTAGAATTAAAGATACATAATCAGCCAGAAAAAGAGAAGTTTATTGCAGGACATTTGGAATGGGAATTGGAAAGGGGGCTACTAATAAGACAAAAAAAGGGAAACAAGTTAATGAAGTGTTGGGAATGAGAATAGAAGAAGAAATGGTTGGCGTGCCAGTTATGGAAAGAGGAGAAGTTTTATGCACAAAATATGATATAGGATCAAATACACCTGGAATGAATATGAAAACAAGAAGGAAAAGGTCAGAGAAAAAGAAAAAGTGATGAAGATGGTTTCTTGGAATATTAGAGGGCTACACAGCCTTAATAAATAACTTGTTGTCAAAGATTTAATTAAGAGAAGAAGGTTAGATTTTGTTGGTTTGTTGGAGACCAAAATAAAGAGGGAAAAGCTAGAGAGCAATTTATGGTCCCTAGACAAGGGATGGAAGGTGATTACTAACCATGATTATCATGTGAATGGTATAGTAGCTACTTGGTATAATCTTCAAAAGGTAGAAATGGTGAATAGGTTTGAGAATGACCAGTTAATTCACTGTGACATCCAGCTGAAAGAAAATGACAAAAAGATGGCAATAATAATGATATATGCAACTAATCACAAATTTCTTAATCAAGGTGTATAGACTGAGTTAGAAAGGATAAATAGCTTCATAAAGAAGCCATGTATAATGCTAGAAGACTTTAATTGCATTATTTGATTGGAATAAGGGGAGGAGAAACTAGAAACAATCAGAATGTAGAGAACTGTAGGATCTGGTGAAGAAATCGGGGTTGTCTAACCTAAAGTGGTATGGAATTGAATTCAATTGGAATAATAAACAGTATGGAGAATGGTTCTTAATGAGAAAGCGCAATAGATGTATGGTGAATGGCGAGTGGTTGGAGTAGTTCTCCTAAGCAATGCTACGTTTGAAGAACCTAATTTCTTGGATCATAGTCCGGTAGTTGTGGATCTGTCAACCAGTGAGTGGAAAAGGAGTGCACCTTTCAAGATATTCAACCATCTAATGGATCACCTTAGTTTCAGGGAGATAGGCAGACAGGGGATGGAGACTGAGATTATAGGTTCTAAGATCTAAAAGCTAAGTAAGAAGCTGAAGGGCTTGAGAGATTAATCGAAGAAGCAGGGATACATAAAAGCTAAAGTAGATTGAAATAAATAAGGCACTGGAGGACCTGAAGGCATATCAAAAAAGCTTTTTAACCAGACCTGAAGAGATGCAGTTAAGGAGAGAGAAAGCTGAATTGGTTTCTAGGTATAATCAAATCCTTGTAGACACCAACATAATGCTGAGTCAAAAATTAAGAATGGCATGGTAAAAGGAGGGGAAAAGATGTACTATATTCTTAATGGGCTTCATCTTAGCAAGAAGGAATAGGATTCCATCAAGTTTTTGGAAGATGAAGCTGAGCTGAAGTATGAAAACCATGAGAGAAAAAAAGACTCATTTTTTAATACTTTTCTAAACAATATGGCACTAACACCAAAGTTATGGAGATACAAGAGGAGATGCTAGCTGGCTTTAAACAGGTGAGTGAACAAAATAAGGCTGAATTGGTGAGGGAAGTAACAAAGGATGAGATTAAGTGTAACACTCCACTACCACAGAGCATATGCCCGATTATCCTATGGACATTCAAGAACATACCTTGTGGAAATGGCATGTTAGAGCAATCACATCAACTTATTTTGGCATTATACACATAACACAAATATTCAAAGCTTAACTCCTCATTCCATTTATAAAACATAGTTATGTTGTAGCATTTCACTACATAATCCGTATATACAATATCAAAAACATATGAGAGTTTACTACTCTTGACAACATTTTCTACATGAAATGAGGAACTAAACAAAAACATTATATCTGAACTCCTCAGTATCAACTGACTAGAACCTTGAGCCATTCTTGATTCCAAAATGTAAGTACTATACTTCTTCTAGAATGTCTTAGGAGCTAGGTCTCTCTCTCGTACCTGAAAATCAACATGTGCAATTTTGATACATTTTATGAACTCAGTGAGTGAACCATTCTCGATGTGCTCACTCATACCAAAACATAACGACAATTTCATAAACATTTCATATCATCAAATAATGAATAGCACTTCACATTTCATCATACGTTATTAAGTACATCAAGTTTATCAAACTTGCATAAGTATATCATGTCAGTTCATATTTCATATCACATCACCTTTACTTTTCCACTGTATATTAAACAATTCAATAATTTGTTTCAATTCAATCATAAGATTCATGTAAGCATGTATATGCAAATGCATATGTGACTCTACTTTCATTTTTTCTTTGTTATGACCGAGCACCTTTTTACTGTCCCGTATCTGTTGTGGATACTGAGTTCATCTCATAACTGTCCCCGTATCTATTGTGGATACCATACTCATTAATAATTGAGCCTGTGGCTTTTTATGTGCATTTCTGAATTTTAAGCCCTTTTTTACTCACAACTCCTTTATCTGATCATGCATAACTAGGCCTGGAAAAATTTCGTCTAAACTGATAACTCGACCTTATCCGATCCAGAAAAAATCAGATAAAGGTTAGAATTTTTTAAACCAAATTTAAACCGAATTGACCGAATTAAAATTAAATTTAGATCTAGGTTGACCTAATCGGACAATATGTTCGAATTTTTAAAATTGGTCAGCATCGAACATTTAAAATTGATTAAAATTGTCCGATCTAAATTTAAAAAAGGAAAAAATCATTGTTTCAAAATTTGGTGAGGAAAAATATTTACTCATCAGTTATACATTCACCAATCCTTTTCTAGCCTTACAAAATCACACAATATCCAATTTTCATTCATTCATACCTAATATATCTTACTTGTACTCTTTGGATCACAATTGTATTTCTAAGAATACCTTCATTCCTTTAACAACTCTAAATTTCCAGATTTTATAAACATTGATATCAAACAATCATTTCTTAAGTTAAAACATTAATTAACAACCTAAACATATCAAATATTTAATCAACTAATCCAACATCAAACTAGGTTTATTTTAAGCCTCAATCAAGTCTAACTGCACCAAGGTAAAGTAACTTATCATTAATTGATTCAACAATCACTTAAAAGAGAAGATTTCACTTTCATGCAATTCCTACGATTGTGGAGGCCTTTCCACGATCGTGGGATAGGTAATCTGTAAATTTCCTAGCCTTTTCTTTCAATGTTTTTCAAGATTTTAACTCTTTCTTGCCAAACTCAAAACATCTTATGCATAATTCACATTTCTACTTCAATTCCTCATCAAATGCACCTAAATTCTAACTCAAAATCATCCATACAACCATATATAATTTATTGTTTATCATTTTCACAAAAACAAAACACAAATATATCCATTTCTTCATCAACGTTCCAACACACTTTATACACCATTAACACCATCAATCTATCCCTAAACTATCATCATATACGTTTCTATTAAAGCAAGCCATGAAAAACAATATGTTACTTTCTTGTTTAGCTCAAAAGCTCCTCAAATCGTGAAGTTAACTTAGCTCTCCAAGTTTACATGATCATCACCATTTTAAGGAGGAATAGGTTGGGTTCTTCATCAACAAGAAGGACAAAACAAAGTGTTGAAGTGGTAACGTGAAAGATTTTAGCAAAACTCAATGTTATGAGTATGGGCTGTGAGAGTATCGTGTATGAGAGAAGAACGAAAATGAAGAAGAGAGCATGTAGCAAAAAGTAAGAATGAAAGAGTGATGGTCTTTCATATATGGGTATCGTAAGATAGGGTGTGTGGTAAGTGTCTATGACACTTGTCATATAAAGACACTTGCCACATGTACTTTATTTATGGTTCCACATGTCTTTTAATAACTAGTCTATTTGTCTCTCAATCTCCAAGCCAATTGTCACCCAAATTTCTAATTCTACCTGTCACTTATTTTTATTACCATGTGTCAATTATTTCTACTGTCATTTGTCAACTTGTCTTGCCACTTGGTATTTTTTTAGTCCTAAAATACACATAAATTTACAAATCTCCCAATTTTAATAATAAATTCTAAATTACCAATTATAATCCATCAACCAAAGCTCAAGACATAACATTTCACAATATACATCATAACCATTTTAAATCTTTTATACCCCGAAATATGTCAATTAGGTGCATATACAGTCTTTGCAATGTTTACAAAATCATGATTCATATATGTATGTGAATGAAATGCACCTTATACAATGTTATAGGATCATATGTCCTAACCTTTAGTATGAAAAAGGGGTTATTACATTAAGAGGCTATTTTCTCAATCAACCACAATAAAGCTTTAAGGACAGATGGCTATAATGGTATGTTTTTTCTAGAAAAATTGGGATATATTGGGGAACAAAGTGGTAGAAGCAGTGGAAGAATTTTTTTCAAAACAAAACTCTATTAAAGGAATGAAACAAAACATTTGTGTGTCTTGTTCCTAAACAAAGTAATGATATAAAACTATAGCACTTTAGGCCTATTCCCTTTTACAACTTTCTTTCTAAAGCAGTTACAAAGATTTTGGCAAACAGAATAACAAGGAGCCTAGGAGAGATCATTAGTCAGGAACAAAATGCTTTCTTGAGAGGGAGGTCAGTGGCTACTAACATTTTACTTTGTCAAAAACTACTGGAGGGATATCATTCTTAGAGGAAAAGGAAGAATTGTAAAATAAAGATGGATCTAGCTAAGACTTATGATTCCATTAACTGGAGTTTTCTCTTCAACATTATGAAAACAATAGGATACCCAACATTGTTCAAAGAGTGGATAGAGGAATGTGTAACAACTGTAACCTTAGGCATATTGGTTAATGGGGAACCTATTAGACTAATCAAAGCTATGAGGGGATTAAGGCAGGGGGATCTACTATCCCCTTGCCTATTTGTACTTTGCATGGAAGTCTTGTCCACTCTTCTTTATAGAAACATAAAGACTCACCCAGAATTCCATTATCATCATGGATGCAAAGGTATGAAGCTCACTTGCCTTACTTTTGCTGATGATCTCTTACTGTTTTACAGGGCTGACAAAAAATCTATAAATATTCTTATGCAAACAATGAAGGAGTTTCAAGAGATTTCAGGACTGATAAGCAATCCACTGAAAAGCTCTTTCTATTTATCTTGTAATTCTGACAGAGATAAAGCTTTAAAGGCCATAAAGATGGGGTTGAAACAATGGAGTTTACCCCTCAAATATCTAGGAGTTCCAATTAATCAAAAGAAGATAAATATAGGGGATTGTAAACTTTTGTTGGAGAATATAAAGGAAGAATCAACCAATGGAGCAACAGGTTCTTAAGACATGAGGGAAGGCTTCAGCTCATTTAGTCAATATTGAGTAACCTCACCAATTACTGGATTAATCACGTATCTTTGCCAAAGAGCATACTTAAGAAAATTGATAGAAACCTCAGGGAATTCTTATGGAATGGCTTGAGTCAAGGCAGAAGCAAAGAAAAGTTAAGCTGGAGCAAAGTATGCAGACCAAAAGACTTAGGTGGATAGGGTATATGTTCAATAATGTTTTGATTAGTAAAGTTAGCTTAGGTAAACGCTTGTGGTGGTTGTGTAGTAAGAAAGAAGACCTTTAGGTGAGATGGATTCATAGCACATTCATCAAGAACAGTAACATTTGGGCTTTAAAGCATAGGTAAGACATGTTAAGGATTTTAAAGAAAATCTTAAAAGCAAGGTAATGGATGCAAAGCTTAGTGTTTCATAAGAATAGGAATGGTAAAAGTACATCTTTTTGGTTCAATAATTAGGATTGCAAGGGCCCTCTTTACAAAGTGGGAAAGTTACAACAGCTAAAGATGGTTGGAAATACAAAGAAAAAAGTGAGCAAGTTTATTAGAGGCAATCAATGGCTATGGCCCTACCATAATATTAGAAGCTCAAATATTATAATGGATCAGATCTAAGGTGCTAGGAAGATGAAGAGGATATAATTCAGCGGATTGCTAACATTTTTGAGACCTTTAGCACAAAGGTTTGTATGCGTGTGCTACAGAAGGACAAAAAAAAGTACAATGGACAAATCTGATCTAGGATTCAGACATCATACTAGCTCATTCCTTTATCCTTTAGTTAGGAATGAATAAGGGGTTGCTCACAAAGTATATATTGAACTTCCTAATCAATTCAGTGAGTTGTGAACTGTATAGAGTAGATTTGGAAAGCCTGGAGTACTTAATGATCAGATGCAAATTCACTAAGGAAATATGGGCAAGAATTTAGGCCATACTGAATATCACCAGTCCAGCATCATCCTAGAAGGACATTATTAAATGGCTGGGGAGTATCAAATTGAAGAATCAGGTTGACTACAAGGCGATCAAGATTAGCTAGAACTCAATGGTATACAACATTTGGAAGAAAGGAACAATAGGGACCTTTAGATAAGAAAGCAAAAGCATAAAAGAGGTATTCCAGGAAATCCTACTCCACAACAAGCTGTCCTTCTTAGCGAGAGGGGTAATAAGTAACTTATCTACCAATATGAAAAGGAGATAGTCTTTGGTATGAATTACCTTGTACATCTGGATTAGTAGGAATTGTTTTCTCTAGGTCTTTGGAATTGTTAATCCAACCAATCTATATCTTTTGTACTAACTAGATATGATGCATCTTATGTTGTAAATAACCAGTTTCAATAAAATATATAATTTAATTTTCGAAAGAAAAAGATTCATACATATATAACTAAGAACTTTTCAAAGTCAATAAAAGGAATGCAACAATCGACCAAGTTTTATTATTATTTAATGATTTAATCCCTCATCCTATTTTTTGATATTACTGATATAGAAAATTTTCAAATACATTATAGCCTTTTTATCCATACTTACCTACAAAGAATGTAAATTAAATGTGTGCAATTAGTTTTTTTGGTGAGGTGTACATTAAATGTATGTTTGAAGAATTCTCAAACATAAATGTGGTGAGGATCTCATGGATAGTTTTTTTTTTTAATAAGGAATTTAAGATAACTCCATTTCATACAAAATTCTTTTACCAGAAAGAAAAATAAAGAAAAAAAAAAGTTAGTGATTGATGGGTTGTGGTGACCCCACTTGTGCCCTTTTCTTTTCGCAATGTTGCTTGTTGAATGGGTCATATTAGATTCATGTTGCTGGATAGCGTTAATGCATTACCCAATATTCCACATGAACGTCTGTTTCCATACGGCACAATCGTTAGTCCCCTGACGGTGGTTGAGTCAAGTCACGGTGACAATTTTATCAAATGCTTTTTCAATTGATTGCAACAAGAATTTAATGGAACTTATTTTAAGAAACAAAAACTTTCTGGGTTTGCTATTAGCTCTTCAAAGCAAAATTATTAATAAAAGTAAGAAAAGGAGGGTGTCTTTTTCTTTGGACGCAGTCAAAAGTTGGAAATTGGTCGCATCACCCTGGACTCGATCTTCCAACAAGTTTCCAACCCATAACCTTGCAATTGCGGCTAGGCTAGGCTAGGCAGCTGTTTTGTACTTCAACGGTTGTTTTGACGTGTCAGTTTTTTAAGTGATTAGAAAATCTTCTGGAAAGAAATTATTAAAAAAAATGTTATGCAAAATAAGGCACTTACTAAGGAAAAGACAAAATTTGAATTTAAGGACAAAATTTCAGCGACCATTAACAATTATTATAATAAAAATAATACAAAATTTTCTTTATTTAATAAAAATGAGACTACTTAATTAATTTTGCCTAAGAATAATCTATTTTTTAAAAAGGTTATGAGTTTAATTTAGGGGAAAAGATTAAACTAAAGGTGTTGGATTCATTTCAACAGCTACAAAAACAAGCCATCTTCATGGAAAATTGGAGACTGCAGCTTGCTTTTGTTGCTTGGTCATAAAAATGGAAATTTCAGATTTTTTTGTCAATAATAAGCCCATCTTATATTTGAACTACTTTTTTTATATATAATTTTGTTGACTTACAAATTTTGATTAAAATCAGATAATTATGAAATGCATATTTTTTAACATTCTTCATTATAAAACAAGTTTTTAATTATGAAAGTTTTTATGAAATGGTATAAAAATTTCAAGTGATTGAGTTAAATTTTCATAAAATTGTAAGCAATGGCATATACTTCAAGAACATAACATGGAGAGTTAGAAAAAGGATTATGTAGTTTTCAAAATTATATTAGCTAACATACTATGTAAGAGTTATGTTAATTTTTTAATTGTTTCA
>JAOTAY010000191.1:30415962-30447758 GCA_025629805.1 Erythroxylum baracoense | reverse complement strand
GTGAATAATGGAATCATATCCCAAGTGGAGACTCAGGCATAGGAAGTGGAATATGCTACTGAGAGTGTATGCATTTTGTTTGATGTAAAGTATCCAACTATGTGAGTGGGTTTTAAAATTCAAGGCAACATTATTGCAAATGTGAGGAGAATAAAGGTCCACATTATATTAGGTGTAAATATGTTCGGAAGATACAAACTGAATCTGGGAAATATGATACAAACTGAATTTGAGAAATGTGATACCAACACGCAAAGTGAAGTATTCAAATAAATTAAGAATGCATGGAGGAATTAGTACGAGTGAATAGGCATTTGAATAAGCCGATGTGAATTAAAGGAAATCAAATGAAAAGAGAAAATCATTAGAGACAAGAAGTCAATTGGGAAACTGAAAATGACATGAGATGTTATTACCTTAATTGAGGAATGAGTCACTTAAGGAATTGCAAGAATTAATTATAGACACAAGGGGAAAAAAAATTTGAGTGATATCTGTTGGAGTTGATAATACCCCAATAGCATTATGATATTGAAGAGAAGATCCGTATCATTGGTGGGTCCAAGCAATAAAAGAGACGGCAGAGAAAAAGTAGGAAGTCACGAGAAAGGATGACGTCACGTATTTGAGGGATCCTTATTGTATCCACCAGTGATAAAAAAATTTGAGTGATATCTGTTGGAGTTGATAATACCCCAATAGCATTATGATATTGAAGAGAAGGTCCGTATCATTGGTAGGTCCAAGCAATAAAAGAGAAGGCAGAGAAAAAGTAGGAAGTCACGAGAAGGGATGACGTCACGTACTTAAGGGATCCTTATTGTATCCACCAATGATAAAAAAATTTGACAATTTAAACATAAAAATTTTGAACTGATTAATTTTTCAGATTGGCTTTTAATTTTTTGATTTTATTTACTTTAATAACTCTTATTGTTAAAAGTGACCAAATTATTAGTTAATTAGTCAATTTTGTAAATTAATCAATGATGGGTTAGCCATGGATTCATGCATCACATGCCTGAAAATGTAGAGAAGTGTCGGAATCTAATTCCGACCACATGACATCCCCAAACTTCCAAAAACTTAAAACATGTATACTCATAATATATGACATGAATTTTCAATACATGTACTTTTTAATTCTCCTTCTTTCTTGATTCTTCTCCTTGTTTGGGTTGTTGCAAACAACAAACCCTTCTTTGATCACCTAAGAATACGCAAAGATGAAGAAGAAACAATATGTAAGGGTAGTTTGACCACCAAACTAGATGAGTTCAAGTAGATGCTCAAATGGAGAGAAAGATCAAGACAATGTTGCATGCACTTTGATTCATGCAACAATTGCATGAAGAAGACTCAAGACACTTCTCTCTCACTCTAGAACACTTCTAGACCCCCTATCCTCTCACTTGAGTGTGTTAAAACTGGTTAGCACCTTTTTGTACATAAGTGAAGAACTCACTTATGTACATCTGTTAAGCCTTCAGTCACGATTGTGACCTATGAGCCACGATCGTGACCTACTTAAAAATAGTCATACACACTTTGTTTTTTGTTTGATCTTTTATGTGTGTGACCCTTAGGTTCCTAGTTATGTTAGGAACTTGAATTAAGTCTTAATTTGAGCAAATCATGGATAGTTTCATGCCACTTGAATTAACTCTTAATTCAAGCAAATCATGAAAGGTTTCATGATGCCAATTTATCGGAATATAAGTGGATTAACACACGAACTCTTCGATAGTTAATTATCTAACTTGCGAACCTTTCCAAAGACAATTACCGTACAATTTGTCCCTTCACCATTTTATACCTCATTTGTTTGAGAGCATGGGCTATGTGTCAACTCCCACTAGACTGAATATGCCACATCTAGTCCAAGTAATGTTAGTTCTTGTCGTGAGAGCTCATTACTCTATGTGTCATTAAAGACTCTCTTCATGACATATGACCGCTCTGGCCAGAGACTCCTGAGTATTAACCTCGACAAGAAGCCGTGGGTTTCATCTCTTTCTATCAGGAATGGTGAATCCTTTATTGGCTACCCAATTGCCTTCGAATACCAATAGTTGTACCCAATCGCCACCCTATGAGCGACCTCGTGTTGAAGCAACAAGGAATGATGTCAAAGCACAAGATCAATATCCAAGATATCCTTAAGTACCTCAAGTCTAAGAATATTTGCACCATTATTATGATGAGATTAATTAATGACATTTGATAGATCATCCATATGATAATTTCATAGCGGGTCATCCGATGTGTTTATTACTCTTAGTAAGCATTCACATGTTAACTCTAAACATCTCATGCTTACAATTTATGAGATCCACTGCTTGATCAAATCAAGGAGTATAACAACTCTAAACATCTCATGCTTACAATTTATGAGATCTATTGCTTGATCAAATCAAGGAGTATAACATGTGCTAGTCGATCCGAATTAATAATGTCCTTTCTTATTAACCCTATGACTAGGGATAATTTAGATACTAACATAATTGTGTATGATAGGAATCTCATTATCATGATCTCATCATGATTTCCTTCATGCTATGTATTGTATTATGAACTTTGTTAATCCGATTTAAGATCGACATCAATTTATAAATAAAAGAGCATTAAATTAATGAAAATTGCCTTTTGCTTTATTAATCAAAATAAAGTTTGTACAAAAGTGCTAAACATGATTGCCTTTAGAGCACTACTCTAATAATCAGTTTTTATGAATCAGAATAAATCAATTAATTTTATTTACAATTTCTTTTTTAATTAAATTTTAAATTTTTCGATGAATAATGATGGTCTCCTTCAGTTATATTTGAAAATTTTTAATTTTATTCAATCATTAATCAATTTTATGACGTTCTAATAATGGTTAAATATTTTAAACCTTAAATCTCTTATTTTATCCATTTAACTTTATGTCTGATTTTTAAAACATTGATATCAACATCTTCCAAGTACCTGTTCGGAGACACAAATGAGGAAGACGCCATTTAAGTTTTAATTTAAATGATTAACGACAAATGAGGAAGACGCCATTTAAGTTTTAATTGAAATGATTAGCGACGTTATTTAAGGTTGTAAGTGGAGTATATTGAGTGAAAGAAGTGAATTTGTCATTTGAGTCATCAATTGTCGGATGACAAGTGACAAATACATAAACTGTTACTAGTACTTTTACTTCCTTTGTTCATAGGAATTGTAGACTCCGTTGGAAGCAATAAGTTCTGCATGAAGAACAGCCTTTTATTGCTAAAAGATGTTTTTGTTTCACCGACTAGCCTAATGCCCCATTTGGTAAATGGTGTTTCAATCATATTTTAGCATATTGAAGGGTATTAGCTAATAAATTTGTTTGGTAATCAACAGATTGAGTTGGTTGATTCAATCTAATTCGTTGATTTTTTAAAAGCTCCTCTATAGAAACGTTTTGGTATTCAGCTAATACAAAATTGGGCATTAATGACTATTATGCCCTTGAAAAATATTAGCCACAGATCTAAAAGGGTGTCTATAACTGTCAAACATCATTTACCATCTAACTTATATCAAAATATAACTGTCACGCGTAATATAGAAATTATCACAGGATTGACACTTCACTTCACGCTTATGACTCTTTTTTATTATGTTATAAGTGTCAGTGTCACGCTTGTGACTTCTTTTTGTTTTTTTATCATTTCAATTTTAATTTTTTATAAAACTTACAATCTTTTTTTTTGTTTTTTATCATTTCAATTTTATTTTTTTATAAAATTTACAAATTGAACTATAATTTTTAACACCAATATTTTAAGGATTGGAGATAAGGTAAGAAATTTAAAGTTGAAAAATTGATTAACTTACTAAAATTGTTTAATTAATTTATAAATTATAAAAATATTAAATTAAATTAAAAATAATCAATTTTTAAATAATAATAATAATAATAATTACATGTTATATGTTTTTTATTAGAATTATAAACTTAATTTTTGCAAAATTAAATATCTAAAATTTAAATTGTTATGAAAATATTCAAAGAAATACTAATATATAATACTCATGTCCTTATAATTTTTTTAAAATTATACCCTTATAAGTCATTTTATACATAAGGAACTAATGCTAAACAATTAATTTTACTAAATGTTTTTAATAAATAACTGATGTTATCCGCATGTTAAATTAACTGATATAATTCGCTATCAGCTAACCGTTAATAAAATCAGCTAATAACTAATGCAATAAACTGATTGCTAAACAGAGTAAGTTTTTGATTGATTGTGCCACATCTGTCGTAATAATTCTTTTTGATCTTTTGTATTTCTGAATATCACCAAATTAGAAAGGAATCTGGCCTTAGATTTCCACGGACCGTACTGAATGTGTCCAGTCAGCTAAATGAATATTGACTTTGAGGATAGAATAGTAATACACCATAATGTTTGGCGAGATAATTTACTAAAAATATTTTACCTTATTTAATAATGAGATAGTAATTAAGTATGCATTATTGAAAATCAAAATACTAAAATATTTAAAATTAATTATTGCATAATTTATATTTTGTTAAAAAGACTATTTGTTTAAGTATATTTAATATTATTGGATATATTAAAAGAGATAATTAAATGGTTACGATTTTATCTTTTTAAATTTATTTTTTATGCATATTATTCTCTATTTTTATATCAAACACTTCCCTATACCATATTTTGAGTAATAACTGCATAACAGGACAACCGACGCGGATAGCATTCACAGTATCGGGGATGCAGTAAGTGCGCAGCACACCATAGACAATTATTTGCCCACGTCGTTCCTGGACAGTATTGCGTTTGAATTATAGAAATCAAATTAATTCTATGTTAGGAGGATATTGATTATGGAATGATTACCCTGTTGGGATGTGTTAATGAAATGCAAGAATCTGAGCGGAAGCCCAAAAGCAAATTTGCCTCAAAACCAAGGCGCCGTTAACATTTACTGCTGATTAGCTCAGGCCTCCATCTCGCTTTGATTTCTATCCGCCTCTGACCCTTCCTTCAACATGTTTTGGTTTAGGATATTTAGCTGAGGCTGAGTTGTGCTTCGCTTGAATAGGTGAGTCTCGCTTCTTATAAAGGTTTGTTTCGCTACTTCGGATTGCTCACTGATTGTTCGAACAAATGTCCCAACAGCTTGAGCTGGGTGTGGTCACTGTTAAGAGTTCCATATTAGAATATTCGGTTAGCTCCATCTGTTAAATTTACTTCTTCCATTTCTGCTCTCCAGTTACTGTTCATTGTTGCTTTTGTTATTTTCATAGGTAGGATTACAGTTTCAGGACAAGTGCTACATTCGTTTTTCTTTCGAAAGGCTGAGTGGGCACTGAGCTTATCTGTTGCAAAGGCAACTCTCTTAAAGGCTGTTATGAATTGCTTCTTGTAGTTTATGATTGCGTGAATTGAACAAACATGCTGGCAATGGTGTCTACAAGGTTTCTCCTACTTGTTGAGCAGTCGTTTCCTATGCAAAAAATATCCCGTGTTTCCAATAAAGCTTGGTGCAACACGAGCATAAGATTTCTGTGTCAGGTTGGTCGAGACAATGGGCCTCTGACTCTTTCTAGCCTGGGTTTCCGGAGCGAGTTTGAAACAAGCAGGATAAATAAAATAAAACAGGGAGAGAAAGGAAATGTTATTTCGGCCATCGACGTCTCTAAAAGCAGAGTGAAGGCAGTTGGTAGCAATGGAAAGAGAGCTGTTGGGGTAAAAAAGTCGCCTGAAATAGAGTCAGCTCCATTTGCTGCGAAGTCATTTCCTGAGCTTGGTCTCCCGACTCTGTTATTACAAAGATTGGAGAGTGAAGGCTTTGCAGTTCCAACTGATGTCCAATCTGCGGCAATCCCTGTTATTCTCAAGAATCATGACGCTGTTATACAGTCTTATACAGGATCAGGGAAAACACTGGCATATCTACTTCCTATACTGTCTGAAGTGGGGCCATTGAAGGATAAAAGTTCTGAAGGTGATGAAGAAGCTGGGAAGAAAAATGAGATAGGAGCAGTAATTGTGGCCCCATCAAGAGAGCTGGGAATGCAGATTGTAAGGGAAGTTGAGAAACTGTTGGGTCCGGCAAACAAGAAAGTGGTTCAACAACTTGTTGGGGGTGCAAATCGATCAAGGCAGGAAGAAGCTCTCAAGAAAAACAAGCCAGCAATTGTTGTGGGTACGCCTGGGAGGATTGCTGAAATCAGTGCAGCAGGCAAACTACATACTCATGGTTGTCGATATTTGGTTTTGGATGAGGTTGATGAACTCCTCTCATTTAACTACCGGGAGGACATGCACCGGATTTTGGGTCATGTAGGAAGGAGAGCGGGTGCAGATCCTCGTGGACATGAAAACCCATTTGCCAGTCGGGCTGAGCGTCAAACTATCATGGTATCTGCCACGGTGCCATTCTCAGTGATAAGGGCTGCAAGGAGTTGGAGCAGTGACCCTCTCCTTATCCAGGCCAAAAAAGTCATCCCACTTGAATCACTTCCTTCCTCTCCACCTATTAATCTGATAAAGCCTACGTCTGATCCAAGTGCAAACTCAAATTTGCAGCCTCACGCAGCAGTTCAGAGCCTTCCTCCATCTTTGAAACACTACCACTGTGTTACGAAGTTGCAACACAAGGTAGATGCGTTGAGAAGATGTGTCCATGCGCTTGATGCCAAGTCTGTGATAGTGTTCATGAACCACACTAGGCAACTGAAAGACACTGTTTTCAAGTTAGAGGCCCGAGGAATGAAAGCTGCAGAGCTGCATGGGGACCTTGGCAAGCTCGCTAGGTCAACAATTATGAAAAAATTCAAAAATGGGGATGTGAGAGTTCTTATAACAAATGAACTTTCAGCCAGGGGTTTGGATATACCAGAATGTGATCTGGTTGTTAATTTGGAGTTGCCTACAGACTCAATTCATTATGCACATCGAGCTGGCCGGACAGGTCGGCTTGGAAGAAAGGGGACTGTGGTAACGATTTGTGAGGAGCCAGAAGTTTTTGTTGTGAAGAAACTACAGAAGCAGCTTCGTGTCCCCATTCCAGCTTGTGAGTTTACAGAGGGTAAACTTGTTGTCACTGATGAAGAAGAGAAGAAACCTACAGAGGCCCTTAGGTGATGGACTTTCACGGTTAGATTTGCAGTACAGGACTGGAGTTTTCATCTATCCCATTTCAATCAAGTTATAGGCAAGTCTTTATGTGGTCATGCTATCATTTGTTACTGAATTATTGTGTGCTTAAAAGGGCTTTAGAGACAAATTAATACTAAATAGACAGTCCTTGTTGATATGTAAACTTTATGTAGTACGATACGACAACATAGAAGGCTTGCAAATTATGCATTGACCACCCTACGTGAAAGGTGTGCAAGAAATTTGTTTCCAGGCATTGATAAAGAAAGAGTGCTACAGCATTAACTGCTTGGTCTATTGTTTAGAAGTGATCAAGAATTGCACTGAACAAGCAATTGATTATATATATATACATCTGAGAGATACAGATGTTGATCATATTAATGACAGATCATGATGCTGTACTACACATCGTGTTCATAGAAATGAACAACTTTTTTTTTTCTTTTTAAATTGTTATTCTATTGGCTATGTGAAAGCAGAGAGAAGGTTTTGAGGGTTGATATGGATACAAGGATTCGGCATAAAGACTCAATCACCAGATTATTCTCTTACAGAGCTTGTATCCTGAAAGGAGACAGCTAATTGCAGTAACAAGAAATGTAGCGAGAGACATGCTGGTGGATATGATAGCTGCCTTCCAGAGTGGTGCAGGCTTTGCAATCTGTTGAATGGTCAGTATTGATACTGAACAAGAAGAAATGAGAAGATAGCCTTCCAACTGTAGATGGCGATGCATGCAGAGAGTCATCCTTTATAGGCCAAATTTTGGCTTAAAAGTTAAAACAAATAGAAGGGAATTCGAGTTTAAAATGTAAGTTGTTCTTTATTAGTGGCACTTACTTGATCGAGTATGAAGCTCATGTAGTCTGAAATTACATCTGAGATCAGAATGCCCCTGTGTGCAATATCACAAATGCCTTTGAAGAGTTGAAACGCTGAGTAAAGGAAAACTAAGATAGATACAATGAAGCAATACCTACACGAGAAATCGAAGAATATCAGAAGACATCTTCAGTGCCAAGAACAATTATATCAATAAGATAACAAGGAACTGGTAGTATATGTATGATTAATTACTTGAATTTATGATCCTGATATACTGGAGACAGAACTATGATAAAGAAAAAGACAACTTTGAAAATATAGCAATTTGGTTTAGCTTGTTAAAACAAAGTTCAGTATCATCTATCATAAGATTTAAACGCCTTGAATATCTAGCTTTTAATTGGGAGCTACTGTTGTGAATAAAAAAGAATATTCAGTTTTAATCTATCAGTAGGCTTACATGAGTTGTGAATATTGGTTGAAGGTAGAAGGTTCCAAGGCAAGTTGCTTGGTTGATGGAGCAGCCAGCGAAACTGCAGAGGTGAAGGAAAGCAAAAGAGCCAGGAAACGAAGAAGCAGAGAACAAACTTTAATAGAAGGTCGTTTAGAGCCAACCCAGAAAGAGAACGGCGAAGGCGTTGGAAATGAATGTTGAGATATAGAATTGGTTGATATAGGTGACTGTGAAACGCCTGCCATTGACCTGCAAGCAAGGACCAACACCTCTCCTTCCTGTTTCATAGGTGCTTTTCTTTTCTTAAACTGCAGGTTCCTGTACTCTAGCAAACAATATTGGCTCTTGAGAGGACATTTATTTGCGTGAGTATCTATTTTATGGCCACGGAAAGGGACTTAGTTTTCGTAAGCCTTGTTGCATTGCATTGCCATTGTTTAAAAATTTCCAGGTCAACTTGGCTGATAGGAATAATCGAATAGCTTATCCATACCAACGAAGTCACGCCACTATTTACGACCCCTGTAACTAGCGGAAAATTGAGGCCAAAGGCTGTAACTGTCGTAATAGTAGGAGTAGTTACGAGTATGACGTTCACTCAATAAACAAAGTGAGTTAGTACCTAAACCTTTTGAAGATTACATGCTAATTCTGCATGGAGATGGATCGCCGAGAATAAAGCATTAAACGAAAATGAAAAGGGTGGGGTTGCTTCCTAGAACTAATACAGACGTGATGGTAGAAAGACATTGTTTTGTTTTCTCCCTGGAATTATTTAAGAAATAAAGACAGTGACGGAAGCTGCTGTGCACTATCCTGAATTGAATTGATAAAAAATCTGACGATCTACAGCCTTAGGTATTTGTTCTGATATGTTTTGTCATAATGGAATTATTTGCAGCATCTAAAGACACAAGGAAAGGAACTGTTGACCAAAGAATGGTTGAGTAGTTTATTATACACATGAGAAAGTCATTCAAGGTTTTTTCTGGTAACCCCATGGATTTTTGCTTGCCCAGTTCCACTGATCCCGACACATTTCTTCTACACCATATCTTGCCCTGTCATTGCCATCAAACCAAAGCACTTAAAAAGTCTACAACTTGTCGTCAATTATGATTATGCCAGCCTATATCTAACAAGCAAAATGCGATGTGGCGTTGCATAATAGAACATGTAAGAGAAGATATAACCAAGGAAATTTAAGTAACATAATCAGCAAGCTATATAAGGATTGGGAACATACTTCCAACCAAGTTCTTTCTCAGCTTTTTCTGTAGAAGCATAGACAGCTGTAGCATCCCCAGGCCTTCTTGGACAAAGCTTAATAGCGATTTTCTATAAATATATACCCATTCATTTTGACTTGTTTTGTGGAGAGAGAAAAAGAGATCTACAGAAAACTGAGAGAAAATAAGGAACAGTCACCTTCCCAGAAGCTTTTTCAAATGCAGCAACCATTTCAAGCACAGATGTTCCACATCCAGTTCCCAAGTTGTAGGCAACACAACCTAATTACAGGAGCATACATGATGAAATTTTCAAAAGCAAATAGTATATGTTATGAAAAATTTCTCCCAGAACCAATAACTTTTACCAAACCAAGGTCACATCACAGACTTTGCTTATTGGCTCTTCACCCCTAAAGTTCAAATATGACCTCACTGCCAGTTGACAGAACAAAACAGGCACAAGTAAAGAGGTGACATAATTACCTATGTTTTTTGTAGCATAAAGCTTACGAAGAGCAGCAATATGACCATCTGCCAGGTCCATAACATGGATGTAGTCTCGAACCTATCCACACAAAAGATTGCAGTATATCGTAAACCCACAAGGTAGTTACTGAGAATGTTATTCTACGCATACTAGATCTGAATGGAAGTACTTCTGTTTCACCGTGTGGGCTTTATGGGAACCAGTAACACATTTCTTAATTCTCCTCAACTTTTATCCTACAAGTAGGGAAAACAACTACACAGAAACACATACCGCACTGCCATCCTTTGTGGGATAATCATGGCCATACACATTAAGCTCAGGCAATCTGCCAACAGCCACTTGCTGTATATATGGCATAAGATTGTTTGGGACACCCTTGGGGTCTTCACCAATCTTACCACTGTCATGAGCTCCAACAGGATTGAAGTATCTCAATAAAATGATACTCCATTCTGGTTCTGCTTTTTGAATATCTCGAGCAATTTCTTCAAGAAAAAGCTAAAAAAATAGCACAATAACCAGTAACGGAGTGCATTAGTAAAGATGCCCATTTCAACTCCAGCAGGTTAAAACAAGTGCAGATATCAAAGAAATTTGATGGTAAAATTGTTAACTTCAAAGGATAAATAAGATCACATTCACCTTTGTTCGGCCATAAGGATTCATAGCCTTTAACTCGAAGTCTTCAACACATGGTATTTTTTCAGGTTGGCCATAAACAGTTGCAGATGAAGAGAATACCATCTATTTGGATACATCCCATACATAACCCATATGGCAAGAAATTCGAAGCCGTTATCAGTACAAAGAAAGCATGCAAAAACTATCTGACAAACACAGCAGCTTTCAGAAATTGATCATGAAGTTTTTATTAATAGTGATGAAAGCAATAAAGCTATCCACTTGAGATTAACAATGATTACAAGCTTTCATTAGTTCACATCAGAGCCACCATGAGTGAGAGAAAATATTGGGTGAAGTGGAAGAAAAGTGATGCTCTGAAAGATGAATCAAGGTTTTAAATTACGAACTACAGATTATGCTGTGGTTGCAGACAATTATAATAATTGTAGATGACGTAACTGCAGGAAATGCGACCACAATTGTGATAAATCACGGTAACCGCAACTGCAATTTAGAACCATGAGATGAATCATGACGACTTTTTATTGCCGAATGAGAAAAATAATAAATAAAAGAACTTTTCAATTTTGAATTGCTACAACTGATTTTCCACATAAACAGTTACCAACAGAAGGATGACAAATGGAGAAAAAAGTTGGTGATGCTGCTGTGGTTGAAAACAAAATAATAAGTTCTACGTGCTGGGCTCGGCAAGCCAAAAACTGCAGTCCTTAAGGAAGATTGACATTGCTGATTTTAGAATGGCCTCCACCATGAATATTATCTTTTATTTCAACCCCCAAATATAAGAGTAAAAAATAGGCACAAGCAACCATCTAATTTTATAGATCCCACATTCCCATATTCGTTCAAGGATTCAAATTTGGGAAAATAATCCATACCCTGTACTTCTCTTACTTCTTTTGTAAATACTTCCAAGTATTATCAAATCCCAGCTCTTGGAATCTCATTTGAAAGCTTGCTTTCCTCAGGAAAAAAGACTTGGAAGATTAAGCATGGATTATGTGTACTGATAGTTTCTTAGAATCAGTTTGTCATGTTCACATGTTATACAAGCATCAATTCCAAAACCAGAAAGTGATATTTGAAAAGATTGGGAATCTAAAGCAGCGATTTACCTTCTTACAATTATATTTTGCCATGACCTCATAGAGATTGATAGTGCCCACTAAATTGTTGTCAAAATAACGTCGAGGATTTGCACCACTCTCGCCAACTGCCTTAAGGCCAGCAAAATGGATCACAGCATCAAATCTGTCAAAATTTCAGGTAGGTAAACTAGCTCACAGAAGATGAAGAAAAATCTCACATATTGATATCCGCAAAGTTTGAATTCTCAAACTTCTGATTCATTTTCATTGGATAGTAACACAAGTATGGAAAAGAGTTAAACACTACGCTCACAAAGATTCTACCTTTTCACCAGGAAGATAGAAAAACACAGAAAGAAGACCAAAAAGAACCTAGTCAAATTAAGTTTTACCAACCTAGAAAACTTGAATTGTTAATTTCAGTGCTAACTTAAGACCCTACCATATGTAAACTTACTTATTTTGTGAAAACAGCTTCTCCAAATCAGCCTTATTTCTCAGATCACCCTGCAATACACCAATTGACCCAAAAATCATTACAGACGTAAAACCCATTATCCTTCATGAAATGAATAGCTACAGAATACTATCTTAAAGAAAAAATGATGGAACTTTTTGGTCCATGTGAATGATCCTTGCTATGAACACCGTACCAAATTGAGCCCTTGGAACCCTGTTACTAACTCACATTTCTTTATTTTGTTTGCATGACTAAATCCTCCGCATTCATCTCAGGCAAAAACAGAGTTCAAGTATGATCAAGAAGGGAAACCATACCAGATTGAACTCCAGTTTCTCCGACAACTCAGGACCCACCAATTCCTTCACTCTATCAACAGCTTCTGGAACAGAATTGTCAAGATTATCAATGATAGAAACCTGGAAACCATCCTTGAGGAGCTGCACTACAGTGTGGGATCCAATGAAGCCAGCCCCACCAGTGACAAGGATTTTATGCCCAGCCATTGAAGAAGAAAGCCGAAAACGTAAACAAGACAGGAAAGCAGAGAAAGTTTGAAGCTTGATTGGAGGAGGAGAACAGTATAAAAGGGTGAGTTAGCAAAAGAAGTTCTGAAGGCCAAAAAAGGAAGGGGGTATGTTACATACATTGAGGCAATCAAGGGAAGTGTTTTGACTTTTGACGAAGATAAGGATTTAAAATTTTAAAAGAATCAATCAAAAGAAGTTGTCTTCTGGAAGTACTCTTCTTTCTTTAAGTGTCTTTGGCGGCCCTTTTACTTCACCGTCCATTCTCTTACGTGACAGTCGCTTGCGAATTGTGTTTGTTTGTAACATCGTCTTACTCACGTGCTGTTTGTTCTTCTACCGTTAGCCCAAAGTATATCTTAGTATAATTTTGTAAGGTTTTATTGGATAATTTGATGAAGATGGATTAGATCAGATTAGATGTTTCTTGAATTTATCCATTTTAGTAAAAGTGCTGAATCTGAATAATGATTAAGGTCAAGGATGGATTACAAGCCAATGACTCATCTTTTTCCTTTTCTTTTTTTGCGTGCGTAAGTTGAAGATGACATTCAATTGCGTGTCATTACTCGTTACAAGAGTCTGCTATGGCTACTTTTTCTTTTCTTTTTCTTTTTAAATTCAGGATGTTATTATATTATATTGGATTTGGATAATGGGGAGATGGGGTCCATTTTTGTTTCGGTGTTTCGAACCTCATCTGATTTTACGTCACAGCTTTCGTTTCTGCCCCGACATGAAGGAACGTGTAACTACAACAAACGGCTTCATGACCACAGCTTCAACTGTATAATGTTTAGATAATTTGCATGTACTCTTATCTTGGCTTTTGCTCGTGTCACACCAACCATTCTCCAATAAACGCAATAAGATACATGAATGCTACATTCTGATACGAAGGAATAGTGGTCTTGATAAATTTAGGAAAACAAACTGAAAAGATGTGATGAAGAGAAAAGAAGGAAGATGTACTGAATGTTTTTGGTTGACAGAGACGACGTGACAGAAACGGCGGCGTAATGCTATAGTATTTTGGGTTCCGAACACTCTTATGAATACGTATTAGGGATGCATCCCCATTTGGTCTTCCCAAATAGCCATGCATTCTTCTCCTTCTAAATACAACCTTAAAGAGGGAGTGATCATCCTGGGATAGAAGCTGAGGATTTGAGGCACATCAAATGATCTTTTCTCATTTAACATCATTGCAGAAGAGGCAATTTAATTGTTAAATGCTTATTCAGAGCCCTTTTATATATGAGCAGCTGAAAAAGAGGTAATTTGTGGATCTAGGAATTTGTAAATAAAAGCAGCATCTTGATTTCAAGTGATGCCTCTTCAACCTGTCCAAGGTGCTAAGTTTGTTTAGTATTACAAGCTACAAAATAAAGAAGACCTTGGGGGATTGATATTTGATCCAAACAAGTTGAAACATTTAACTACGAGAGCTTGGAGCTTGGAAGACCTTGACTTGATTTATCAGTGAAGTTTCTAGAGGAATACAGCAACCATACAACACTATCCTCTCTGCTTGAGCAAGGATTGCATGAAGGAATGTTTCTTTATGTAAGGCAACTATCCCTCACATTTTAACATCATTAATTACGATTCATGAGTAATTTAACCCAAGCATTTTTAGGAAATACAAGCCTTATGCTTTGGAAGTTGGTGAGGAGATAGAGGGAGCCTAAATCACTCCGATTGTGAAACCACAGCTAGGAATTTTCACTATTACCAATTTTGATTTTGATCACATTTTGCAAAGTGTCTCTAAGCTTTAAAAGTTGTAGCATGCACTAAGAAGAATCCCTTTTAGGCATCAAGTACTATGAATTCTTTCCCCTTAGGTAGTTGTCATATATTCACTTAACCCATAATGATTCAGTGTCAGAGAGGCTTCTCATATTCTTTTAGCAATAATACCTTAATTATTAGAGAGATTGGTAGGATACCTAGACCTCTTTGGGGATTTGTCAAGTAAATACTTTTCTATCTAATTTTTTGTAAGGCTTCCTAGTTGCATCATCAGACCATATAAAGTTTCTAAGTAGTTTCTTAATGTCCTATTCATCTTCTTAAGTAGCACCAAGTGAGAGGACCAGTAGATATATAGACTGCCAAGCATATTATAGATTAATTATAATCTACTTGTAAAGGAGAGACATTTGTTGCTTTAGTGTCCTATTCTCCTTTATATCATTTCATAGAGAGGCTGACAATCAATATAGGATAATTTTTGTAAGTAATTGGTATTACCAAGTAAATGAAAGTAGGAGACTTGGTGGCAAGTCTAGATATCTTAGCAAGCCTAGAAGCTAAGTAACAAGCATTAATAAAAAGCATAAGGTGACTTCTCCCCTTATAATTCTTATATAGGAGAGCATATTAAAGATGTTTAATGAGTTGATTAAACAAACAACTTAACTAGGATCTGCTTCACAAATAAGGAGAAGATCATCATCAAAAGAGAGATTAAAAATATTCAATAGCTTGTACTTGTTATAAAATTTGAAAATGTATCCCTCCTAATGTTGTGATGGATAAGTATGGTAAGCACTTCAATATATAGGATGAATAGGTAAGAGAAATGAGATCTCCTTGTCTTATCCCTTTGAAACCTCTAAAGATTAGAGAAGCCTCAACATTGATAAGTATAGTGAATAAATGAGTAGTAATGTATTCCCTGACCCTAAAAGTTGAAAAGAGATGGGAATACAAATGCTTTTAAGGTATAAAGAATAAAATTCCAATTAATAGAGTAAAAATCCTTATTAAATTCTATCATTAGGGATTTGGCTTGATAGTTCTTAAAGAACTCCTACATAAGGAAGATATTGTCTCCTATGATCTCCGCTCGATGAAAGATGATTGAAAAGGGTTAATAGTAGAGGGAAACATTAGCTTTATCCTAGAAGCTAGGAGCTTAGAAATGATTTTATAGAAGCTATTGTAATAAACAATGGGTATAAAGTCCTCAAACACTTATGGTTAGAGAATTTAGGAACCAAATAGATATGTATCTTATTCTAAACTTTAATTAATCTTGAACTAGATAAGAATTCCATCACTGCCTTGCACATATATGTTTTGGTAGAACCCCAAGCCTTTCGGAAAAAAGTAGGCATTAAAGCCATTATGACCATGAGCCTTGTTGGGATTTATATTGAAAAGAGCTTCCTCAATATCAGTTTCAGTGAAATGCCTAGCAGAAAGATCTCTTTAATCACCAATCAGCTTAGGGATGAAGGAGCTAAGAGTGTTGCTATTTAATAAGCTCCTAATGGAGGAGCCAAAGGAAGCTAGGAAGTAGTCAATTGCATAATTCATCATCCAGCTTGATCATTAACTACCTTACTATCCTTAAAGGAAAGAGAAGTGATTTTGTTTGTATTCCTTCTTAACAGAAGAGATAAGACAATTTATTTGGGACCATACAAATCCTCTCTTTTTTCCTATTCAAAGATTTATCACGAGTCACTCATATTTGATTGTTAGATAGGTATAGTCTGTATAATTCATTCTAATTATAAAAATAAAAAATAGGAAACTTTTAATCACATAAATACCTTTCCTTCATGACTAGGCTTCCAAGACAAATTCTCCTATTAGTGCCTAATAAAAAGCAGCAATAGGTTAATGAATCATTACCCTAATGATATAAGATTAAACTATAGAAGTAAGCAGTATTGTTATCACCACTCTTTAATCACAGGACCCCTTGACTTTTGCCTAATTGGTGAGAAATGAGATTCAAGTGCTTTGATGAAATTCCATATAGCATGATTCTCATTTAACAATCAAGATGGCTCTATGAGGTAGGTATAGAGTTCCCTTTGTCTTTAACAAAGACTCTCCCTTGCTTATCCATCTCATTGTTTACATTCGTATAATTATTGACCCTGAGCCTTTAGAGGTCCTCTTTAATCCCCGTTAAATACTTAAAGAATTTGAATGATTTGTTCCTATGGGTGCATAAAGCCAACTCTTTATCCAATGCCTCTTGAAATCCTTCAGAATTATATATAAAATTGAAAAACTTCAAAGAGGATATTCTCCTTTAGTTTCCTGGCAAGTTATATATGTCTAATAAGATAAAAAGGAAGAGGTATCTATCCATCTATACAAGACTAAACTGGGGGTTAATTTAATTAAAGAAGACAAGAACAATATCCTTTTACTTTTTAGGAAATAAATTTTTTACATAAAATAAGCTATACATTTAAGTTAATAGCGATCATTAATTAGGTCTAAAATTGAATTATATTGAATAAAAATTGAGAAGTTAAATATCAAATTCTAAAAAATAGAGATCATGCTAATTTTGATAATTTGTTTAAATTTGTAGATTAAAATATTAATGTAATTAAATATAAATTGAAACTTGATAAATGATTAATGTATTATGTTTTTATACCATAATGAGTGTGTTTTGCTTGTTATTTGAGAGTTTTACATTGTTTTTAGTATTTATTTAGTTTCAAGTGCGTTTTCAGGTCTTAATTGCCTTCATGGATCAAAAAGATGAGAATTTGGGGGAAATTGTGGCATAAATGGAAGAATTGGAGTTGTTTTGGAGATACAAGTTTGTGTGAAGATGTACACATCTGTGTAAGTAACATACACAATCGCGTATATAAATGGATTGTTTAAAAGACTGTAAACGTGTAAAGCTTTGAAGAGGTTGTTTTTATCCGTTTAGAGATATACATGTAAATACCATACACGACCATGTCCCTTACCTGTGTAGGTAACTTAGAACGTGTTAAGTCATGACAATGAAGTGAATTTGAGGTATACGATCACTTAAACGACCATGTATAATCCAAAAACCCTAGTTCCATAACATAAAAGACAATTAAGAAGATGAGGTAAAAAAGAAGCAACTAGAACCAAAAGTTATAGCCAAAGTTAGAGTTGGAGACACGATTATGAACCTAGGATGAGGAGGTTAATCTTCAAAAGGATGATGAAGTAAGCTGAAGTGAGAATCTCAAACTAACAATGTTAAACAAGTGCCTCTTAGGAGGTAATCCGGGTTTTTAATTTGATAATTTTGTTTCAATTAGGCTTTTATTTTATATTTTTAGGTTTTAATTTTTGAAATTTCATTTGTATCTATGTTAAATTTTATGGCTTTTTATTAGATTATATTTGGTTTACAATTTTATAGGTGTTACTTTCCTTTTTTATGCTTTGGGTTTGTATGTAGATTTACAGATTTGGAAGTTGGTGGAAAATTAGCTAAGTTAAACAGTTACACAACTATCATCACGGTTGTGTTGATGGCCATGTAGACTTACATGCCTATGTTGAGCAAATGCAGGGTTATGTTCTACCTTAACAAGAGTGCCAAAGAGTTGTAAAAAGATACATGCCTACCAGTATGTCCATATTGGTGACCGTGTTACTAAAGATCCATTGTGAGTCACTCATACACCCTCTAACATACCTATGTTGCCAAACTTAGGTAAGTTTTTAAGAAACAAAAGGAAACAAAGTCATCAACATGCCCATGTTGAATTATATTCCTCATTATTTTTGCAAAAGTTACAAAAAGATGCACACCTATGTTAGCATCTGTATAGTTTTTTATTTTATTTTAATGTCAACAAAATTGTGTTAAGTCCCAACATACCCATGTAATTTGTTATCTTGTTTTTTTAATATGGCTCAAGTACATATCCGTGTTAAACCATATTATAACATTTTTGGATTACATGCCATGTAAACAACCTAATATGCTTGTATGGTAGTCCAACACACGCGTGTCCAATAAAAATTAGCCCTAACATGTTCAATATGGGTTAGCTAACAGTTGTGTTACTGCTTGTGTTGAGCAAAATCATTTTAAATTTGCCTTTTCACGACTCAAAACTGCATTCCTCAATTTCTCTCTCATTTATCTAATCTAGGTGTTATCCATAAATTCTGCATAAACTATTTTACAACTCATTTTCTTTAAGATTTCATCAATTCAAGGTATGTTTCTTGTTTTATTCCATTTCTTCTTAAGTTGTCATGTAGATTTTTAAGGGGATAGGTGTGGGATTATGTTACTTTACATTTTTTTGGGTTATTTGAGCTTACCTAAGGGTTTAGAAGGGTTTTGGAGGTTTAGTTGACATTTATGGGCCCTATGTATGATTAAATTCAAATTTTATCAAGATTTATTAAGCTATTGTGGTTTATCTTTGTGAAATCAAACCCTTAGGGTTGTTATATTAATTTTCCATGAATTTAATTATTCAATTTTCCCATGTTTTTAATTTTTTACGATTTTATTAGACCATTTTTGGTATTTAATTGTATACTATACAGACAATTTTGATTTTATTGGGTTTATTTGATTTAAGTAAGGTGTGTAAATAATCTAATTCCAATTTCTGTGATTATTTGATTTATAGGGCTTTTTAATTGATTAATTTTATTTTTTGGATTTAATGCCATCACAATTGTGATTGTTACAAAATTAGTTCCAATTTATTAGATTTTTTATTTGTTTTTTCATTTGTAACTAATTGATTATAGGATATTATTTTGGCAATTTTTAATTGATATATACTATTCCCTTATTTTGGCAATTTTTATTATTTTCACATTTTAGGGAATAGTGATAAAGAGATTACACGTATCGAAATAAAGGTAAGAAAAAGAGGTGTCAAGGAAGAGGAAACAAAGTGGGAGTAGTTCATAATAACTGCCTCAATTGCTAATAATGATAGCATAACATATGGTCACCACACATCTTATATTGCAATTAATAGCATCGATGAAACCTTTGAAGGAAAGTTGAAGCATTGATTGGGTGTGGCTAAAACAGATCAAATTTGCTTAAAGAGTCTAATAGTGATTGGTTTTGGAGGATGAGATTGTTTCTTCATGACCGAGGAGCCTACATATAGATAGCTTACCCTGAAGTGACATTAAACCTAAGGTATGGAGAATACAATTTAATTTGGAGTGATCAAGGAGATGTATAACATGAGCTACACCCATTTCTCACTATGCATGGGCTTACATATGAAGGACTTCGTCACAACGGAAGGGTAAATAGTTACCAATGTGCTTTCCATGAGGAGTTAACAAGAAGTCATTGTGGTGCACCATTAGTAAGGAGTGGTTGTATTAGCCCGCAAGGTCTAAAGAAACACAATTGGTATCTCTTATGGTGAGATACAGGCAGACACTAGTTAGTCACGTGATAGCTGGAAGAGGAGATAACACCAAAGTGGTGGGGTCAACAGATATGTTCTATCACTATAGCATGGTAGAGATAACCCCCATCCACCTCAGGTACACGTTAGCTTCTTTCTTTAAGCATTCAGTCTATGACACCTAATTAGAATCCATTTTTATGGATTTGTATAAGACAAGATTGGTGTGACGTATGGGATTGTTAGAGAAACTATTTGGGATGATGTTAGTAAGGCAGATGGTATCCATCACTCTCAAGATGCTAAAAGCAATGGGTATAATATTGATGAGGCTAGGTCAGTAGGTATTGATCTACATCCAAGTGGGAACCTAGCAATTTGCAGCTATAGTTAGAGTAGAAAGGGATTACCCTAATATGCTGGAGCAATAATAGAGGCAGGATCCCCCACAATAGCTACTAGAAGAGCCTAATCATTGAGACAAATCTTTAGAGGGCACTAGAACATCTAGGAGACCATAGACACCTCCACATTAGGATCAATTAAAGATTGTCCTATTAAAGAGATAAATGGAGGCTAGATTTATGAGTGTAATGCACCATCCGAAAGGAATAATAGGAGTTGAGAAAGCATGTGGTGCGGTTGAAGGTATATGATCGATGGATGAAGTAGGTACTTATTAAGATTATAAAACCCCTCTAAGTGGCGGTACCTCCTCCACCGATAAGATCTGCCATATTGTTGCCAAGTCCATAAAAATTAGATGCTTAAGCTACTATAGAGATAATACCTCAGAATACTAGAATACGAATACCCCTATTGCACCTGCAAAGACCTAGTATGTTTAATATGACATTTTGTTTATTTTGCCTTTTATTTTTGAACTTATTTTTTATATTTTTCTTTTTCATAGTAATTGGCAAGGGATTAGCCCTGTTAAATTCGTAAGATGTTATTAATTTTCTTATTCCTTTGATTATGAATATACTAAACCATAATTATATAATTGATCTATGTTTCGTTTATTCTCTTCCCATTGTTTAATGTTCTGTTTGTAAGGATTATAAAGGATATACATCATGCATCAAATTCGAAGTTCTAGATAAATTAGGGAAGTACTAGTTTATTTTACTTTTTCTCTACACATGTATTCTTTTATGTGATTTTTTGTGTACATTATGGATAATGTACATTTTTAAGTATGGGGAAGGGGTATGGTAATTTTATAGATTTAATGTTGACTTAAGCTTATGTTAGTTTTTATTCCTTGATTCTTCTTTATAAAAATCTTTGATTTGTCAATTCCTATCTTGAAGCATTTTTAGCTATTATGAATTAAGGAATTAATTTAGAATAAGAAAGAAAAAAACATGATTAAATGGATTTTTACATATTACGGTATCAATTTGGATGAAAGTGTGTAGAATTTTTCACACGAGCTTAAAATATGAGATTATGAGCATATAAGTATTATTATTATTATTATTGTTGTTGTTGTTGTTGTTGTTGCTGTGTGACTATCATACATAATGGATGATTTTAAAACTTGTTTTTATTATACATATTGAGACCACAATTTTTAGATTAAAAGAATTGAGATGATAAAGGCATTTAAATTACATCCTTGTTGAGTCTTTTTTTTTTATTTTAACATATCTTGTTTTTATTTTAGCTGTAACTAATTTGAGCCTTAACAATTTTCTTTCTATTATTTTCCCCTTAATACAAGCCAATAACCAAATTTTCAATGTTAGCATTATATTTATTTTTTCACCCTGAATGATTATGCACATGTTGTTATATCTTCCTATGTTTTACTTATCAATAATTCATATATTCTCCTTATCATTGAAATATTGTTAATATTGTTGGCATATTATTTCATTTATGATTGCAAGCAATTGAGATTAAGAAATTCAATGTTATAGATCTAACATAATTGAAAGGAGTTGCATGTAAACCTAGAGATAAATTAACATTAATCCTTTGGATTAGGGTCAAACCTAATAATAAAATTTTAGGGATTTTAATTAGAAAAATATTTCAATTCCCCAAATCCTTAGATAGATATAAATCATCATCTTTAAAATTTTCTTAGAAGCAAGAGAGTTAAATCCATAAAAAGTAATATGTATAGACTATTAAACAACAATAATCATGCTGTTAAATACTCTATATGGTTTGCTAGTTAAGGAATAACCTAAAAATATTCTTCCATCATCTTTAGAATCAATCTTTCCCAAGTTATCCTTAGTGTTAAATAATGTAGCTCTTCCAACCAAAAAATTTGAAGTAAATAATCTTTGGCTTCTTCCCATGCTAAGGCTTATATATTGTTTTTTACAAAGTTGGTCTTATATAAACTCTATTTGAAATGTGACATGTGGTTATTATATCTTTCTTCCAAAAGTAGTTGGAAGGTTATACTTATTTATCATATTCCAAACCTTATCTTACGATATCTTTTTTTCCTTAATAACTTAATCTTATTGAGGGATCTTTAAGAAGAGAAATTGTAAAAGATACATTTTGCTTCAACAAAGACGTCAAACACTTTATTCTTAAACTACTCACTATGATCACTTATAATTGATGCAACAAAAAGCTCCTATTAATTTTGAAGTCTCTTAAAAAAAATAAAAAATGTCCCAAATCATTCATATTTTCTAGCTAAAAATTACATATGGACTTACTAAAGTATTATATTATTATAAGAGTATAAAATTACCACCTAAACTAGCAACTCTAGTAAGACTAAAAAATTTTACAAAAAAACTACAAAAGTCTAGTGAAAGTTACTGATCTTTTGCTCTTATATAAGCTCATATATTGTGTTCCTATTTTACAAACTCGACACACCTTGCCTTTCTCAAACTTTGATACTTATAAGCCCATTGACAAATTGTTTGGCGTTGAGGTTGGATATGAGACCCATGCTTGTGTGTCTAAGTATCCTATTCTAAATCCATGCATCCTCACTTGTAGAAATTAAAAACTTCATATTTTGGTCAAAGAGATCAATAAGATAAATTGGGTAAATATTTCCTTCTTTATTGCCATAAAGTTAATATTATAGTTAACTACTCTAAATAAATGCATAAATTTTCCTAAAATCATAATTTATAATCTTTATCATATAGTTACCCATATTTAACGAATTAAGCTTTAACTCATCAATTGAAAGAATATTATCAATTAAAGTGTGATCTTCCTTACCAAATTTACTAATTCCAATTATCTTACCCTTGGAATTATCTCTAAATGTAACAAATCCTCTTTCTTTGTCTATAAGAGTTATAAACTAGGACGCATAATTGGTTATGTGCCTTAAGCTTCCACTATCCACATACCATTTGCTCTTCTTTTTCTTAAGGACCTATAAAACAAAATAATCAATGTGTCCTAGCACCCAAATAAACTTATGTCCTTGATTACTCGTTTTTATATTCTTTTTAACCTAATTCTTTAATAGTTTACCCATCAAGCTTCATTTTATGAAATACAAATTTTTATTTTTTAATGTGCTTGTATTTAAAATAAAAATTACATACCATGTTATAAGAATAATATTAATTGGTTCCATGATAATAAAACCTATTATTTTAATTCATAATTTCATTATTGAGTCTTTTATGTATATAAGAATTATATGGAGCCCTTCTTTTGATATTATAGGAATTAAATGGTATTTATAGGTAATGAAATGTTCTAGCATTATTATATGCATAAGAAATGTTCATTTGATTATATTGATTCTTAAAAGAGATGTAAACATGTGATATGGCATTATGTATAAGGTATATTATAAGTAGAAGTTTGATGCTTACTTTTAAATTGATGTTAAGGTCTAAATGGTTGCTAGTGAGATTGCATGCTTTGTTATGTCTTTAAATAGAAATAATGCCTATTTTTATCTTGGTAATGTTAAACCTTAGCTTTAGATTCAGAACTATACATGAATGCATGGGACTTACTTTTATAGTAAAGCTTAATGGATGTAGCATGTGTGTATGATTTAGGTATATGCTTAGACTTGGATGCACCATGTTCATTTATCATCTTAGGCAAAAGTTCTTTAATATGAAAATGTTTTCACTTGATAAATGTGGTTTTGGTATTATATGCACTTTTATAGATATATCCAACCCCATGTCTATTATTAAACTCTTTAAAGATCTGAACATGCTTTCAAGTTTCTCAATTCCCTAAGTGAGCTTCAATAAGGACTCTTTTAGAGCATTGACCTTGTTTTTCAATGTCTCATTATCTTACATTAATGTATGTAAGCTATGATTATCAATAATAGCCATACTCTTAGATGATTTAATGTTATGCAATTCACACCTTTTCTTTTCATTTTCACTCATGCATACATCTAGATACTTTAAGCCTCTTTGAGTTTGGAAGATAGTTTATTTCTTTTCATACTTATAATTTCAAGGCTTCCAACTAGTTTATCATATGATAATTTAACATCATTATCACTATCACAAGATCCAGAGTTAGAGAGTACTTTGTCATCATCATTAGCCATAAAACATATGTTAGCTACTTCTCCTTCTGAATGCTCACTTTCATAATCATTTGAGTCATCCTAAGTTGTGGTTTTAATTGTCTTAATTTTTGTTTTTATCCTAATTCTCTTTCTTTTTGTTCATTTTCATATTTGTCCTTGCCTTTGAGGATGGCATATTGAGACTTCATATAGCCAAGTTTCCTAGATTCAAAATAGATAATGTTATTTGATTTGCCTTTTGTATCTACATTATCTTTTTTGAAGCACTTTCTTTTGGAGAAGTTCTTTCTCTTAAAAAGACTTTTTAAATTTCCTAGTGATAAAGGCAATATCTTCCTGATCACTTCCACTTGTTGATGTCTCTTCTTATTTACTTAATTCCTTATTTGAAGGTTTAAGTGCTAAGTTTTTCCTTTTTGAAGTTATGGTCTCTTATTATGTTTCCTTAATTTTCATTTAGTATATGAGTAGAGATCTACTAACCTCCTCTAATGGTAGCATATTTAAGCCATTTGCTTCTTGGATTATCATCACCTTGGCTTTCCAAGTCTTTAGAACATATCTGGGTAATTTTCTTACCGTTTCAACATTTTTATATTTCTTGCCTAAGTCTTTTATGACATTGCTAATTTCAATAAATCTAGGGTACATGATAAATATGCTTTCATTATGTGAATGGTAATTCTCAACTAACCTCTTGAGTATACAAATCTTATGCCTAAGCCTCCCGAAAGCTCTTTATTTGAAAAAAGTATTGCTACCCTTATTTCTAGCCATTGTAAAGGATTAATCGAATAATGGTAAGCATCCTAAAGAATTTGAAAGTAAAAGTAAGGAATCAATCAATGGTTAAAACACAACTTGCACAAAATAGATCACTTTGAATAATTTTTAAAACACCAACTCTACCAACTAAACTCCATTACTCAATCAATCTTAAGTAAAAAATAATATGAAAATTTAAATTTATAAAAGAAAATCAAAGATTATTCAAAAAGTTTATAAAGTATACAATGTTGACTAAAAAATCAAAATTAAATAATTTAAAACATAATTGGTCAAAATCAAGTAAAATTAACCATGTAAAATATCAATTGAACTTTTAATTTAATGGAATAGTAGCTAAATATGTTCAATTTAACCAAAACAATAAATTTCGAGAAAGTCCCACTTGTGATGTTATGCCTAAATAAAATATTTTCAATTATAGTATGAATCAATAAAATTTAATGTTTTAAAACTTTATAGTTTCCCATAATTGCATTAACGAACTAATGATTTCATAAACATGCATGATTTTTAACAATTTCTAAAATGAATAACTTCATAATGACACAAAAATCAAATTTATACTAAATTGGACCTTCAAAAATAAATTCCATTTGAATCCAACACATATCAATTTTATGAAAATCTCTATAAGTTTTAAGAATTTCTAAAATTCCCAATTTTAAAACCTTAAAATGTTATTATTTCAAAATTGATACAATGTAAAATGAGTTTTCATCAAATTGAAAGGATAAACAATTTATAAATCATGAAAGAAATGCCAATTAATAAAAAATTTCAATAAAAAACCATAAATTCTCAAAATCCCAATTTAAGGGTAGTTTGGGTTTATCCAAAATAAATATCAAATTAAGACTAAGTGTTTATGGAAACCAATATTAGAAGGCTGTTGAGATCTTTTAGATTGGTTATTATTGTCTGAGACTTACTAGAGCAAGATGAGACCACCTTTGTTGTATAAGAAATAAAATAAAATAAACATAAAACATGACCTGTTGTAACGGGAAATGATGGATATAACTGAAAAACTTTAGGAGAAAGCAATGATTTGACTTTGGATAATGAATTTCGAGAGAAGCCAAATTTGATTTAAGTGAAAATTTAGGAGAAATAGGGTTCTTATGCGATGAAATGAGGGGGAAGAGTGAAAGTTCGAAGTTTAAACCTTAAATGTTTGGCTAGATAACGTCAAACTGAAGGACTCATCATTTACGATGCATTTGTAATGCATTGGTTATGAACTTTGGTTGGCTTATGCTAACCTATAATATAACCAAAGATGTTTAAACTAGAACACCTAAACCTTAAAAAAACCTAAAAATGAAGTAAAATAACACTAACTTAAATTAAATGGAATTCAAGTGATAAAACATGCATACAAACATATAAATTATCAATAAATAAAATAGAATATGCATCAGTCATGTTGAATTCCTAATAATAATAATGCAATACCTATCATCAATTAATGGGCCTATCGATGTAAGATTTCAACAAATTATATTTTTACATATGATCTTTATTGAAATGATACTTTATTTCTATGTGCTTGGTTTTATAATGCATAAATTTCTTTGTGGAATGAATGGCACTAGTGTTTGTCATACCTAATAAGTATCTTGGTGAAGTTTTCATGTCATAATCTCTAGGTCATTCCCTAAGCCATAGAAGTTATGCATAACAATTATCAACTACCACTTATTCAACTTCTATAGTTAATATTATAATCAAATTTTGTTTATTAATAAACTATGAGATTAATGCATTTCCTAATAATTGATATGTATTAGTAATATTTCTATTTAAGAGACTAATGGCATATTCACAATTAAGAAAATATGCTTAGGATACCGATGCTAATGACATAATACCATACAAATATATGGATTCAATGGCTAATAGAAGAGAATCTTGCTTAAAATCTAGCACATAAGCTTATACTAAATATAATATAAAGCCTTTTTATGGTAAGGTGAGGTAAACTACCAATTATACCTTAGTAAAGCTTTACATCAATTGACTTGCCCTCTTAATCCTTATTTAACTTAGATATGACACTTATGGGTTTCTCTAATGGCTTAGATTTATCCATCCTAAAGCACTTGTGTAGTTTCTTAGTGTAATTGTCTTTATTACCAAAGATGGCCTCCTTCATTTGCTTGATTTGTAGTATAGGAAAGAAGTTGAACTCTCTTATGTGTTCATCTCAAGTTTCCTACTCATAAACTCAGAAAATTCTTTACGCAATTTTTCGTTAGTAGCCCCAACATAATATCATAAATATACATTTGAATTATTAAATTTTATACTTATGCCTTTCAATAAAAAGTATTGTAATAATTGTAAAATGATTTTTTAAAATCATTTTACCTATTATACCAACTTTTAGGAGCTTGTTTTAATCCATATAAAGCTTTAGAAACTTTATGAATATGGTTAGTTGCATCATGAATCCAAAGTTAAAAGGTTGATCAACAAACATCTCTTTTAATAAAACCATTTAAAATAAAACTCATGTATGATGCAATTGTGAGCACTAATATAACAACTTCTAATCTATACAGTTAAAGTTAACATACCCAATGTACAAGGCTTCCTGCTTTATGGGGTCTGGGGAATGTCATAATGTACGCAATCTTCCCTTTGTATTTTTACAAAGAAGCTATTTCCTTGAATTAAACCTCTGACCTTATGGTCATAAAGGAGTAACTTCTAATCTAGATACTCAGCAAAAGGTTTTTTAAAATCTATACCCTTTTCTTGATTGTACCCTTCATGCACCAATCTAGGTTTATTTCTCACAATGGTATCTTATTAATCTTTTTTTATTTCTAAACACCCATTTAGTACATATAATTTGGTTATGTTCTGTTATAGGTACTAAGATTCACACTTACTTCTTTCAAATTGATTCAACTCTTCATTTATAATAAAAACTTAAATCTCATCAGTAAAGGCTGTTATTATAATCTTAACCTCAATTCGAGAATGAAAGAAAGATGAGATAATTTTTTAAGATGTGATATAGTAAATACCCTTTTATTGAATATCACCTATATTTTGATATGGGGATGATTCTTTTTAAAATTTCAATCTCTTTAAAGCTCCTTATCATTTTTTCTCCCTTATTTGGCTCATATGAAGTTCCTCGATGATCATTTATGTTCTCTTTAAATGATAATTTATCCACATCCTTAGATATACCTATATCATCATCTTTAAGAATTTTATTGAAAGACAGAGAGTTGTATTCTTAAAAAATAACATGCATGGACTCTTCAATAACAAGACTCCTCCTATTAAACATTATATAAGCTTTACTAGTGCAATAATAAATAATAAAAATCCCTTCATTTGATTAAAAACCAAACTTTCTTAAGTTATCCTAAGTGTTCAAAATGTAACATTTGCAATGAATTTTTTTTAGTAGTTAATCTTTTGATTCTTCTTATGTAAAGCTTTAAATATTTTGTTCTTAAACTCTCTACGATGATCACTTTTAATTAATACAATAGGAATTTTCTTTTTATTCAAACCCCTGATAAAGCTGACATTCCCTAAAGCATTAATATTTACTAACGAAGAACAAAACCAATGTAAATCTACTAAAATCATATTCCATGTTAAATACTTAAAACTTGCCACTTAAACTAAAAGGACTAGTAGACTCAAACAAATCAACAGGAATTAATTACAAAGTCTATTTGAAGTTACCAAATTTTTGCTCTTGATGAGCTCTTATATTACTTTCCGATATGACAAATCTACACTCTTTGTCTTTCTCAAATTTGACACTTGGAAGTTTATTAAAAATTTTCTTGGTGTTGAGGTTATAGATGAGTTCGAAACTTGTATATCAAAGCCTCTAAGGCCAAATCCATATATCTTTACTTATAAACATTAAACACTTCATAATTTGGTTAGAGAGATCAAAAAATAGTTATATAGATATTTTCATATCTCTTACCCCAAAAAAATGTTCATCAATTCTAAAAAATTGCATGATTTTCCTTCAATACATATTCTATAACCATTCTTACAAACTTAGCTCAAATTTAAAAGATTGTGCTTAAACCATCGATAACACATTATCAATCAGAGCGTACCCTTTGTTACAAGCTTTTCTAATTCCAATTATCCTTTTAATTATCTCCAAATTGAAGAATCCTTTATATTTATCTTTAAGAGTTGTAAAATTTAGATGCATCATTACTTATGTGCCTTAAGCACCTAATATCTATATATCATTTACTCTTCTTTTTTTAAAGACCCATAAAATAAAGTAATCAATGTGTTTTATGTTACCAAATCACTTAAATCCTTGGTGATTTTTTGTTCTTTTTAATCAATTTTCTTAAGGATTTACTCATTAATTTTTTCTTAAAAAAACTATCAATATGTCTATGTTCACCATAATAATAACATCTTATGTTATATATACGACATGCATTGATTTTATGATTATGAGACCTATGGTTTGAATGTAAAAATGAATTCTTAGGTGGATATAAGAATGATGGGAAGCTCTCTTTTAGATATTATTGGAATTTTACACCCTTCCCAGGAAAGAAAAGGTGGGTTCAGATAGGTAGACTATTCAACAACTAAGTGCCTGTAGCATCTCTTCCTATTCCATAACTAGTTGCAGATTCATACCCATCAGATCCATGCCCTGCAGCTCACCTATTATACCTTCCTCCGGCCACCTTCCGCCCAAAAGTATTTAACTTTGCAAGGTGGTCTCACATGGGATTCTACGTGCCCCATGCTACTCGGATCAGAGCGTAAGCTAGTGATGCTTTCAGCTACTAGACTTTCGCCATCTAGGGTGTAGCACTCTACTGCTTCGCTTAGCAACACGATGCTTGTATTGCTCTCCTAAAACCCCGTTTTCACGATTTATGAAAGTAAAATGGCATAACATTTTGTATGAGACATATTCCTTTAATAAATTGATACCTATAGGGGTTATGGATATGTGTCATACCATTGTGCTTCAAATGAGGCCTATTATAAGTAAAAGCCTGGCTCTTACTACTAAATTAATGTTAAGGCTTAAAGGAAAGAGAATGATATTACATTCTACCCTATGGCTTTTTGTTGAAGTTATGCTTAATCTTGATTTAGCAATTTTAAACTCTAGGCCTATATTAAGAACAAAATATAGATGCATGAGGCTTGTTTCTTAAATAAATATTAGAAGATGAATTATGTGCATAAAAATTACTTGGATTTTCGGATATAGATACACCATAATCATTCTATGCCTTAGGCAAATGCTCTTTATTACGCAAATGTTTCCCTTTAACAAATGTACTCTTTGTATTATATGCAATCTCACAAGTATATCTAATTGTTAGGCCCCGAATGTTCTTTTATTATTTTAGTAAGCATGAATTGAATGAATTTGGTGATTTTGTTGGATAAATCATTTTTAATTGGAGTTAAATTGTTATGTCAAGTTTAGGAGGATTTATTTCATGGATTGATGGAAATTGGAAGTATTAAATGGAAGAATTAAGATTAAGTTAGAGTATCGTATGGTGTAAGTTAAATTGAAGAATTAAGAATGCATAAGGGTATTTTGGGTAGATTACTTAAGGTTAGAAGCACTAAGGCATTAAAGGAAGGGTAAGATGGACTTTCCTCACCCATTAAGGGTAGAATGGGAAGAGGAAAAGATTGTCTTGTAAATAAGAAGACAAAAACGTGAAAAAGAGAGAGAAAGAAGAAGAGAGGTTTCGGTGGAGTGAAAGAGAATAGAGCTTTGAACCAGGTCACGACTTTTCCTAGTCTTAAAGGGGGAGTTTGGGGTTACTCAAGAAGGGAAAAAGAAAGAGAAAGAGAAGAGCTTTCTTTAGAGCCAAGAATCTCATTATTTGGTGAAGATTCAAGGTAAGATCGATTTTGATCTCTTGGAGTTTGGAAGGGTTTTGGTTCAAAGAGCTTAAGAAATGTATGGGTTTAAAATTCTAGGATCCATATTGTGCATGTGCATTATAGGTTCTCAAATCCGAATTTCTGTTGAATGGGAATTGTGGTTTGTATGAAGGAAATCAAGGAGAGGTTCAAGAGAGGCAAGAGGAGCAAAGGGAAAGACATCCTAAATCGAATACCTAAACAAGCAAGGATTTCAAGGTGGGTTACAGTTTTATGATGAAGCAATAAGCAATTAATGTTTTCTTTCAAACTAAGAAAATTGAATGATTTCAATTACTTCGAAAATGTGCATTTGTTTGTTCTTGGTTAGGTTGTAAAAGTGTTATATGCCGCTGCATGATTCGGAAGAAAATGTTTATTTTCGAAAAGTTGCAAGTTTATGAAATCATGTTTTCGGATATGAAAAGCAAGTTTCCAAGAATTGCCATTTTGGGTGACAAGTTTACAAGATCATGAAATACATGTTATGTGGGTTTGGTTTGGTCCATTCTGTTGTCAAGTGCACTTAGACTA
>JAOTAY010000191.1:30354991-30395193 GCA_025629805.1 Erythroxylum baracoense | reverse complement strand
GCATGTTCAAACATTTCATGTGCAAAAATTCACTAATTATTATTCATATGCATATATGAATGCATGAATATGATAAATACACTTTCAATTATTCTACCCCATTCAAAAAGACCAAATTGCCCTTTCTCATAAGTGAGGGGATGTTACACCCTACATACATTAACTTATCAAAAGGATTAGACTCACTCTTAACCGTGTTCAATAAGGTGATCAGATTTAGAGCCTCCTCGGAATCCTCTTTTTCTTCTTCGACGATCAATGCATTCAGCTTCTCCTTCCTTAGACATTCTCTCGCAAAATATGGACTGCTGCATAGGTATCAAGCAACTTTGCCTTTCTTGGAGGACGTCACCCTACTATTGAAGCCACCATTTTGCTTTCCTTTCCCCTTGAAGTCTCCCTTTTTGGAGTCTTTCTTCTTTTTCCCCTCGCTCTTCTCCTGTTGGGCTAAGCCTTTGGCCTTAGAAGAATTTGAGGGGCCTGTCTTAGTTTCCTTCGTCACCCGAAAGTCCACCAAAGCATTAGTAGTCGCGTTTACACCAACCACATCCTTCATATTTTGCCTCCACAATTTTATTTGCTCTCATGGTTGTAATCCGGACAAAAAGTTGAAGAGCTTGTTTGCGTCTGACATATTATCAATGTCAAGCATTAGAGAATTAAACTTTTTAACATACTATCTTACCAATCCGTCCTATTTCAGCTTCTTCAAGACACCCCTCACGAGTCAATAAGTATTCATCAGAAGAAATTGATCCTTCAACTCCTTCTTCATCTTGTCCCACCTGTCTTTGGGATCTCTCCCTGCACTAATCTCTGCAGAGGTCCTCATTCTCCACCACAACTTGGCATCACCATCCAAGTACATGGCCGTCGTATTCACCTTCTCAGCATCAGGTATCTTCATAACCACAAAGTACTACTTCATATCCCACGGAAAGTTCTCGAGCTCCTTCACGTTCCAAACTCTTTCGAAAACTTTAGGCTCTCGCACCTTCTCTTGACATGTCCAATCTCCTATGTTGTAATGGCACGCCTTAGGATCATCATCTTGAACCTAGTATCCTCCTATGCCTTCATCAACTCCGCTATTTAACGCTATAACGCCTGGATTTGCTTCGTCAACATCTCCATCTGAGTGTTGTAGGATGTGACCTCCTCCTCCCCTTGAAGAATTGGACCGATGAGTGCCTCCACTCTATTGACATGTTCCGTCAAATTGCTGCTTCCTGTCATCTTGAAATTATGGCTCTGATACTAGTTGTTACAAAGGTCTTCTTAAGCATCGAACTTATCGCAAGTCATACCTACTCCTTTGTATGGCAATCCCGCTTAGATCAGTTTAAGCAAGATTTAGCCTTTCCCATGTGATCGTCGACCATCAATCAAGTTCTTGAATGCCTCACAACTCTCACAGTGTTTGACTCTCATACTCACAAGAAACTACGGAAGCAATTAAAATAATCAAAGGCAATAATAAAACAAAGAAGACATACAGCAAATTGCCAACCTTATATTACTTTCCTCAAAATATACAAAAGAATGCTCTCAACTCTTTTTTGTGTAAAGAACGTCTCAAATGAGCTATATATGAACATCAAAGCTTAAGGAATAAGTAAGAATCCTAACAGTACTCTAACAGCTAAGATCATGATTTTATCCTATCAGATTACATCATTATCTTATAAGATTACATCCCTATCTAAATAGGACTCTATCTCATAAGGCTTATCTACATCCTAACTAACAAGATAAAAGATTACACATGATTTATCGTTATCCACGAAGATGTCCACTATCTTCAGATGATCTTCCCACGTGATCTTTATGCTTTAGCACTGATGTTTATTCTTCGTGATCTTATCCGCTACATCATCCACGATCCCCATGATCTCTATTCGTTGATGATGAGTCATCCAAGCCAAAGCCAGTTATAGCACACTGGTGCGACCCAATGCTTACCCATGTCAAGTCCATTAGCTTTGGTCCGTCCATTTGAGTACCTACTATGTCCTTAGTCCATCAAAAACTTAGCTTTAGCCTTGTCCGCTCGTACATAGTCCAAAATTCTACCAAAACTCGCATCATACTTGATCTAACGTGCTAAGTCACTTTGAAGCTTTTACATGTCACTGTCATGCGCATAATCGAACTAATCTTCCACCTAAGGTTTGTCTCCAGCTAGTTGTGAGGTGCCTTCATGTGCTAAAAGGCTAACACCGTTCCTCTTATATGTTATCCTCTCAATTTTCTCTTTATTCTTTTCTTTTCACGTTTCAACTCTCATTGTCATCTCACCATTGCCCCTAACTGTTTCCCTCTTACCAATTTAAAGCAACGACAACAAAGAAAACCTTCTTTATGACTTGCACAAGAATTAAAAGTTAAGACATCACCTTCTTCAAGGGACTAGCCGATTAGAGTCATATTTCTTTTTTTTAGTTTAGTCTTCAATTTTTACTAGATAACTAATTAGTATTTATCATTATGAACAGAAACTTAAACTAGATAAATTATTTTTTATTACTATTTTTCAATCGATACAAGAAGTATTAATTAGAAACTCTGGTCTAATCTACCTAATTTTACTATTCCTTTTCTATAAAGGCAATAAAATTACATCTAATTTTAACATGAGCATTGCACCGGATTGATCCTCTAAGGATTGATAATTAATCTACATATCTGCAATCAAACACTAAGAACACAGGCTGGATTAGAATGGCAAAAAAAGAAAAAATAGTGTATCTATTTCTGACTAATATTATTTGTTAAGAATGTGAGGTTACCTTCAACTGTTAAAAGGATATACGTAATGTAAATGCATGTAATATTAGATTTAGGGAGCTCACTTACTTAGGAAATCTACATTATGAGCTTAGTGAGGGAACATACTTATGAGCGATGACATCACACTTTAACCCAAAACCTTAAGACATTAAATTTATTGGTCATTTTTACTTATATATCCTTCACTAATTTTATCTCTTTCTAATATAAAATTTCTACTTACACTTGACATCCCAACATGTAAGAATCTAAACTAACTTTTTAATTGATAAGAATATATAATTCAATTATTTGAAATAAGATTGGCAGTATAAGATTATAACAAAGTCTAAACCCAAGAGACTGAAGAGTGGGAACAGATCCTCTATTAGGAATAATTAATTCATACTATTTCTATTAAATCTCGTCCGTATATTTATCAAGATTTATATATTAATTGACAAGTTAAAACAACCTAATTTAGCATGGTGCTCCAACCTCGAAAAAGTGGCCTCCGCCTCTCTCCTACGAGGACCTAACGTCTCATTTTATCCATTCACCACTCATTATCCATTCACCACTCATAAAATAAAGACAATTAGATCACTTATCCCAAACACCGAATTGTTCTTGCATTCGTTTTATCCTTATCTCTTATTATTCAGAATTCTCCGAGTAAAATACGAAATCCCAATACTAAAGCCCCCGCACTTGTTCTTCCTCTTCTTCCACAACACGCACGCGTGTCCTGTACTTTCTCTAATCCTTTTCAATTTATTCTCTCATGTTTTAAAATGAAAATGAAAGTTACTACTTTTATCTCTTCTTAAATTTTGAAATAATTCCCCGAACCAAATGTCATTCACATGTATATACCTATATATAATCTATACGTCTATATATCATAGAAAATCCATCCACTGCTGGTGTTGATTTAACTATTCCACAGCTGAGCTCTGAAATCCACCAACTGTAGGTTAAAGGAAAAGGAAACTGAAAAAGGAAAATTTACCCAACAGATTCTATGTTCCTCCACAAAGGTGAAGAAATAGAGCAAGTGATTGACAGATAATGTACCCATTTCCAATCTTAAACGGTCTGTACAATCAGTTTATTTTTCTCGTTATGCAGGTTCGGATTTAATTCATGAATCTCATTCTCCGGCTCATTTGTTTTCTTTGGCCGATTCTTTTTCTCCTTCTTGCCAATTCCTTGTAAAGTGCTGTACTTTTGGGTTCACTGCAATTTTGCTTGGCACAGACGCATAGTTTTTTCTAGGTATGTGTTCTTTCGATTGGTTCTTTGTGGTTACGGAGATTCGTTTTGAGATTTGACTTCTTGGAGGATATATAGACGTTAATAGAAAAGTTGAAGAAAGGAGTTGTACGTTTGTGATTGGTGTAGCAATGGTGTCTGCAAATGACCCTATTGAAACGTTTCTCAATTCCATTCAAGTGGTGAAAGATGCTTTTGCGCCTTTTGAGCTGGGGCTTAAAAGAGCTGCTAGGGACTTCGAGAATTGCTGGGGAGTTCCTAAGAACGGGAATAAACTGAACCAATTTGAGTCAGTGAATGAGGTGAATTGCAGTGATAATACCAATCAGGACACCAAGGTTCAGATCTGTTCTGTGAAAAAGAAGTGTGTTGGTAATTGCAGTAGTGATAATGGGCGCCGTCCGATGGGTGAAAAGAAAAAGAAGGGATTGTCAATAAAGGTCCCCGTCAAAACTGTTCTAGGGATGTTCTCCATGAGTTTGGAAAAAGGGCCCGATAATAGAAGAACTGAGGTGTCAGAGACACGGGTGAAAGATCGAAACTTGGGTAAAGAAGGCGAGTCTTGCATAAATTGTTTTCAATTTGCTGTGACTTGGTCTTTGTTGGTTAGTGGGTTCGTTCAGGCTTTTCCTACCCCTTTCAACACTAACAAAAAGCGGTGCCAGAAGGTAAGTGACGAGGAGAAAGGGTTTTTGCTGCTTCGCAAATCAGAGCTAAATTCAAAAACTTTGAGTCAACCAAGACGGAGGGAGTTAAAGGACGAATCTGTTGAAATGCTCAATTGCTGGAAAGATGGGTATGTTAAAGAAAGGAAACAGGTGTCACTAGAGTGTCTCATTGGTTCTATTTTTGACCAATTGGTTCGCAATCTGTCAAATTTTGATCCGATCTTTCAAGAGACTAATGACAAAGGCTGGGATAGTGATTGTTCAGCATTACCCCCACTGGCATCTCACTTTGATCAACCGAAGACAGTGATGGGTATTTGGGAAAGTAGAAAGGTGGATGTAAATGGGTTTTTGGGGAATATGAGGTTTGCTAGAGTAGGTGTGCCCTCAAGTTTGGTTGGAGTATCTTCTTCAGTTAATGAAGAGGGTGATCCTGGTGCTAGTAGTGGTAGAAGTGACGAAACAGGGGGTAGTTTACCTCAAAAGCTGGCGGGTGGGATACTTAGCATTCCATTGTCTAATGTTGAAAGATTAAAATCCACTTTATCTGCAGTTTCGTTGACAGAGCTAATTGAACTTGTGCCACATATTGGGCGATCTTCAAAAGACCATCCTGACAAGAAAAAGCTATTTTCTGTCCAGGATTTCTTTAGATACACAGAAGCTGAAGGTAATATTTGTGTTTGTTGCTTCTATACACTTCTGTATGTCCATATGAAGATTTTATTCATTGTTTCAGGAAGAAGATTCTTTGAGGAACTGGATAGAGATGGTGATGGGGAAGTGACTTTGGAAGATCTTGAGATTGCAATGAGAAAAAGAAAACTGTCGCAAAAATATGCACGAGATTTCATGCGACGTGCTAAAAGTCACTTATTTTCAAAATCATTTGGGTGGAAACAATTTTTGTCGTTAATGGAGCAGAGGGAACCAACCATTCTTCGTGCTTATACTTCTCTATGTTTAAGCAAATCTGGGACCCTACAAAAGAGTGAAATATTGGCATCACTTAAAAATGCTGGACTTCCGGCCAATGAAGATAATGCTGTTGCTATGATGCGTTTCCTGAATGCTGACACGGAAGAATCTATTTCATATGGGCATTTCAGAAATTTTATGCTTTTGCTCCCTGCTGATCGACTTCAGGATGATCCTAGGTGAAATCTTTTTCTCATTTTTGTATAATCATAACAAGACTTGACACATGTTTGTCAGTTATTTAGTGTCAATATTTCCATTTGAGCAGAAAATGGACGTTTAATCATATAATTCAACTTCTATATTGGAAATTTGGGATTGATTAGTTGAATAATTTGTATGGCGTACTATTTTATTTTACTGCTTTGGATGGCAACTTCTGCATCATACCAAGCTCATCAGTATGTTTTTTCTGAGTTATGATACTATATGATAAGATTGGTTGTGCAACTACCATAGTCCTTTCCCAATGTCCAACCTATAATTTAAAAATGGATCTATGCTTACATCTTGTAATACCTACAGAAGCATATGGTTTGAAGCTGCTACTGTTGTTCCCGTTGCACCACCTGTGGAACTTCCTGCTGGAAGTGTTCTGAGATCAGCTTTGGCTGGGGGTCTTTCATGTGCCCTCTCTTGTGCCCTAATGCATCCTGTTGATACAATAAAGGTATAATGTGACTGAAGAATGCATCCTCTTGTATTCAAGTCTTGAGATTTGACTGGCCAGTAGCCACTTGTTTAAATGTTTATAAATGACCTCATAAAGCTTGTTTTTTTCACTATTTCCATGGCTAATGTACATTTATGGAGAATAACATGATGTGAATCAAGATGGTGTATCATGTCCTGGGTCTATCTCCAGTGGTTGTTCTGTTTTCAGCAGATAATTGCATGGTTGTGATGGCGATGTTTCCATCAGAGACCAAATTAATGTTGTAAAAATGGTTTTATCTGTACATCTTATCGTATGGGCTTTGATGGACATTACCACAACTGTCAAAGTAATTATCAGAACCTTCTCAGTAATGGAAATGACCAAGATTGTGTATGAATGAGCAATATGTATTTAAACTCCATTTTTGTTTAATTCAGGTTTCCTGCAGGATTCTGTTTAACATCTGTTTTACGTCCTCAGAGAGCATTCTGAAATATTAAATGTGCATGTACAAACCTTTTCTTATGGTAATTTTAGTATAACGTTAGGTAACTATAAATCCTTAGAAAGAGCTGTTCCTGGGTTGCAAGAATTTTAGAATTTTAGGGACTGATTGCTTTGACATTTATGCCATGAGATAGTCATGACTACATACTTCACACCATTTTCTCCATGTTGGCATTACATGGTTGTTTTCCCTTGGACCTGATATTCGCTGGTAAGGATGAGAAAGCCTTTCATTTCAGAAGCATGCTTGTGGCTTGCGAAGATTGGAGTATTTATGTGCATAGATAGCCAATCTTGAATATTATTTAACAGGAATCTATGTAAATTGATTTCTCACGGTAGTGTTAAAGGTCTTTTATGTCCATCGTTCCACAGACCCGAGTGCAAGCTTCAACCTTAAGTTTTCCTCAAATCATTTCAAATCTTCCTGAAATTGGAGTACGGGGATTATACAGGGGTTCAATCCCTGCAATTTGGGGACAGTTTACAAGGTACTCATCTAGCAGATTTCGTTCGTTTGAGCTTTATGACAACCACTTACCTATTGAGCTAATGTTTTTCTCTATTCTCATTGCAGTCATGGACTTCGAACTGGGATATTTGAAGCTAGCAAACTTTTGCTGATAAATGTTGCTCCCACACTCCCAGAAATTCAGGTAATTGTATTCTTTTATTTTATCTCTCATTTGTTTGGATTATACAAACCATTAAATGTTGATCCCTTTGACGATCCTTTGGTCACCATTTCTTGACTGCTTTGGGTGATAATAGTAACTTTCTGATTAAGCTTGATATGCTACTACTATTTTTACTGTTTGATTCTCATTTAGGAGTGCACACAGTTTATCTCTCTTGTGATTTTATTTCGTAGTTTTATGGCAATCCTCATTTCTCCCGTGCTTGCAAGAATTATAACTTGTATCTCCTCTATATACTTGATGTGGGAATATGTGATTTGTAACTTATCACATTGAGCTACCAATGAGTTTCAAAAGGATGTCTTTTTGTGCAGGTTCAATCTATGGCATCATTCTGTAGCACATTTCTTGGAACAGCAGTACGTATCCCCTGTGAGGTATTGAAGCAGCGATTACAAGCTGGCTTATTTGATAATGTTGGGGAGGCCATTGTTGGTACTTGGAATCAAGATGGTCTCAGGGGGTTTTTCCGAGGGACTGGTGCGACACTTTTCCGTGAGGTTCCATTTTATGTTGCTGGCATGGGACTATATGCTGAATCGAAAAAGGTGAGAATGCAAATTGATCTTTGCAAGATTCCATTACCTTCTTTGACGGATGTGTTCTGATCATATACTAATCAGATCTTACTTTTGATACGACGAATCATTCAACTAGTCGTGGACCCAGATATGCATTATATTTTATTGAATCATCTTTATGCTTCTTAAGGTTGCACAGAAGCTACTGAGGCGGGAGTTGGAACCTTGGGAAACAATATTGGTGGGGGCTTTATCTGGAGGATTAGCAGCTGTTGTCACTACTCCTTTTGATGTAATGAAAACCAAGATGATGACTGCTAGAGGAAGATCTTTACCAATGACAATGGTAGCCATCTCTATATTTCGACATGAAGGACCTCTTGGACTATTCAAGGGAGCAGTACCAAGGTTCTTCTGGATTGCACCCTTGGGCGCCATGAACTTTGCTGGCTATGAACTGGCCAGGAAGGCATTGAACAAAAATAACGAGCAAACAAATGACCAGACATCTCAGAAGAAGCTGACCTGACCAGTTCTGGATAAAGGGGGTGCATTTTGAACCATGAGCTTAAATATATTTGATCTTTGCTTGTCAAAAGCCGTTTGCCAGTATTTAGCAAATCGGCGTCAAAATCCATCTGTCGACAAGTCCCTGAAAATTTTGCCCCTTTTGTCAGCCATAGTTCCATCGTTTACTCTTGTACAATCTCCAGAAGATGCATTCATCTTTTGCTTTTCGGCTGTATAGTAATTTACGGTTGTTGCTACTTGGAGTTGACGGGTCGGTTGCAGCAGCATGTAATTTTAAAATCTAGGTGCTATTGCTGCATCCCAACATGTCCATCTTCGTTTTACAACTTTCCAAATTTTCCTCAGCCAAAATACTGCCAACGTTAATGGAGTTAGCCTATGTTTGTTTTTCAACATGCAATTTTAGGTAATCTATCAGATCTTTTTTTAAAATACATTTTATTTTTTTAATTCTCGAAAACATATGAGATTAACAAGAACGAAAAATAAAAAAGAAAAAGAAAAAGAGATGCAACTATCGAAACATTAGATTTGAATTTGAAGCAAACTAAGACCTAATTGAGGTACATAACATTCCACTCCCAACAGTAATGCTCTTGTATTTCTTTATTTTAACTGTCTTTGCTTGGTGCGTGGAGATTTTGAAGGTCATCCCCTTCCGTTTCAACTCTAGTTTAGCTCTCTTTTCTTAACTCTCTTCAATTAAGTTTCTCCCCCCCCCCTAACTTTCAAAATGATCATGATTCTCATAACACGTGTTTGTTTTTGTTATTGTATTAATCTTTTCTCGAGTATCATTTGTTGCATTGTTGATGAATGGATACTGTATATTTAAGTGCTTAGTCACAAGAAATTAGGGATCAATCGTACGTATTATACAAATGATATGTGCATCTTTTATATTGTAGATTTAATTGTTAGATGATAAAAAAAAGTACATATTGTAGGCACAATCGATTCTTACTATTTTAATATCATAACTATTTGCACTTGCGTAATTCTGTATTGATTTGCTAAACTTTGATCCCTTGAAGGTATCTCATCATAATTTTTGACAGCGCTCTAGTAGTCTATACCTAAGTTACTTTAATATCTTTTCAACATTTCAACAACAAATATAATATCAAGTCTTGTATAAACCTGAGCATATATTATGCTCCTTATTGCAAAAGCATATGAAATATTTTTTATTTTTTCCCTTTCAAGCTCATTTTTGGGGCACTGATTGAAATTGAACCTATCATCCTTCACAATAGGTGCTATACTCGATAAACAATCTTTCATCCAAAACCTTTCTAAGACTTTATTGGTATAGGTTTCTTGGAATAGACCCAAAATGTATTAAGATTTGTCTCTATGGATCTTAATGCTAATGACATAAGATGTCTCACTCATATCCTTCATATCAAAATTCTTAGAAAAAATTGTTTTATCTCATATAGCATTGTCATTTGTGGCAAGTAAAATACCATCCACATATAGAACAAGGAAACAAATTTTACTCCCACTAACTTTCTGATATAAGCATCGATCTATGATATTCTCTACAAAACCATATGAAGAGATGATATCATGTGATTTCAAATACTATTGACGGGAGGCTTATTTCGATCCATATATGGATTTCTTAAGCTTACCAACCAAACCCCCACCATTACTAGAGGAGAATCCTTCCGGTTGTTTCATATAAACCTCTTCCTCTAGGTCTCTATTTAGGAACGTTGTTTGCACATCCATTTGATATAGTTCCAGATCAAAATGGGCAACCAATGCTATAACCACTTGTAAGGAATCCTTTTTAGATACAGAAGAAAAGGTTTCCATGAATAGGAGAAAAGGTTTTCGTGTAATCGATTGCTTCTTGTTGAGTAAATCCTTTGGCATCAAGTCTAACTTAATATTTTTCAATGTTGCCTATTGAGTCCCTTTTTTGTCTTGAAGACCTATTTACATCTAATGGCCTTTGCACCATTAGGCAACTCGATAAGATCCCAGACTTTTTTAGATGCCATAGAATTCATCTCATCTATCGTGACATTGTACCACAATTGAGATTCATTGCAACTCATGGCTTGTGAAAACGTTTCAAGGTCATTTTCAGCTCTAATATTATAGTCAACTTCTTGTAAATGCACAACGTTATCACTAGGTATTGTTGATTTCTATTCTCTAGTTGATCTTTTTAATGTTGTATTAGCTCCCTGCTGTCGAGGAGCTTGTATAACTAGTTACTAAACAACATCTTGTGATTACTGAACAATTGGATCTACTAGATTATCATCAGCAGCTTATGGAACTTCAATGATTGATTGTTCAACAATTGTTTGACTTTGAGTGATGTTATGAATGACAATCAATCTATTACTTGAAGTAGGAGTTTGTATTTCACAATGATCCTTCTCAAGAACTAAGTCCCGAGATTGATCACTCCCACTGATCAAGTCATTCTCAAGAAACTTTGCATTTCTTGATTCCACAAACCTAGTACTATAAGATGGACAATAAAATATGTACCTTTTGGACCTTTCAGCATATCCAATGAAATACCACTTATAGTCCTCAGATTCAGTTTCTTTTCTTATGGATTATAAAATCTTGTTTCAGACGGGCATTCTTAAACATGTATATGTCACGAACTCAATTTCCAACCTTTCTATAACCTAAAAGGTGTTTTAGAAATAACCTTGGTTGGAACTCAATTTAATATATACATTGTCATTTTAAGAGCTATGTCTATAAGGATTTAGGAAGTTTAAGGATGCTAGCCATACTCTGCACCATGTCTAATAATGTTCGGTTTCTTCTTTCTGCTACAGCATTTTGGTCCGGAGACCCTGGCATAGTGTACTGAGCTATTATCCCATGCTCCTGAAGAAACTTCGCAAATGGACTAGATACTTGTCCACCCTCAGTGTATCTACCATAAAATTCTCCACCTCTATTTGATTTCATGTTCATTATTTACTTACTACATTGTCTCTCTACTTTCGTTTCAAATACCTTAAGGAATCTAATGCTTCGTCCTTGTTATGAAGCAAGTAGAGGTACATATATAGCAAGTAATCATCTATAAATGAGACGAAGTATTTCTGACCATACAAGTCCATTTCTGGGCTACAAATGTCTGTATGTATGATCTCTAATAAGTCTGAACTCCTCTTGGCACCTTTTTTCATGTTGGTTTGCTTTCCTTTTATGCAGTCCACAAAAACACTAAATTCAACAAAATCTAGAGTATTAAGTACTTCATCATTCACTATTTTTTTAATTCTTTCAAGGGAAATATGTCTTAATATTAAATGCCACAACATAAAAGATTGTTAATTCATAATACATCTTTTAATACCAGTATTACTATGGACATGCATTATATTGTTTAAAATATTTTTTTGCAAATTAATTTGGAAAATACCATCAATCATCGTACCATTCCCAACAAGATTAGATCTATAATACAAACCAAATGATGCATTTGAAAAGTTAAATGAATATCCCAAAAGAACAAGTCTTGAAACTGGAATCAAATTTCTAAAGAATTTTGAAATATAAAATGTTCTTTACAAATTCAAAACAAAACCAAAATTTAAAGCTAATTTGTATGTCACAGTAGCTTCCACATGTGAACGTATCTTGTTGCCTGAGTAGACGCATTGTTCACTGCCTACTAGCTTCCTATTGTTTAGAAAACCCTACAAGGTATTGGAAAGATGGATTGTACAACCAAAATCAATCCACCAAGTATTATGAAAAAAATCAATCATATTAGATTCATAACAAACAAATGAGATTGAAATACCTTTCTTTATAAGCCAGGCGTTAAATTTGGCACGATCCTTTTTTATATGCCCTTTCTTTTTATAGAAGCAACACTTGGGATTAAAATCTTTTTTGATCTCAGTACAAACTGGTATTTTACCCTTTCCTTTTTGTCTGGCTTGCCCTTTATTCCTTCCTTCTGTGGCCATATATGCACTTTCACCCAATTCCATTACCAACCTCCCTTCCTCTTGAACACACATGGTCAGCAGTTCATTGATAGACCATTTATTCTTATATATGTTGTAAGAGATTTTAAAGGGTCCATATTAAGTTGGAAGGGAATTAAGTATGTAATGCATAAGGAAAAACTCAGACATCCAACCTTAAGAGACCTTAGCTGAGCCACAATTTCCCTCATTCGTATGATATGCTCACGTACACCTCGAACACTTGTGAGCTTCATTGATGATAACTTGGTCATTAAGGTGTTGACTAGGTCCTTATCTGAAGACTCAAACTATTCATCAATAGCCTTCAGTAGATACCTAACATGATCACACTCTCCGATAGAACCACGAATACTATGATGAATTTTGGTCTTTATGTACATCATGCTAAGGCAATTAGATCGCTTTCAACATTCATGAAGAGCAATTTCAGCTTGAGTGCTAATTTCAGTAAGTACAGGTGGTTCATATTTTCGTAGAGCATAATCAATGTCTGTAAACCCTAATTGGAGGAAAATACTCTTTTTTCATATTTTATAGTTATCACCATTCAATTCGGGAATATCACATTGAATATCAAAAAATTCACAAGTTGAATAACTGCACAAAATTCAAATAAACATGCTTATATCACTAAATTTGATGAAGAAAAGAAACATGTATCGTATTTTACGAATGGTAAAACATGCAATCATATTTCAAATGCAAATCATAAGACAATTAAAACTGCCTGTGGGCTAAGCTTTAATTAAAGATTCATACATAACCTTTATGATGAAACTATTAAATTATATTCCTTTTCTTAACACCTATCGGTCAGTTAAGAAAAAGACAATTTACCATTCCATCCTAATTAACCATGAAAATATAATAAATCTTCCTGTAGTATAAAATTTATTATATTTGAATATAATTAATTACAATTTGTGTCATTTTACTAGATGTGAACTGTAGCACTTAATATATAATTTTTTCTTAATCAAAGATGTTATGGCTAGTCTTCAATTAATAAAAATTATATTAATCACATGACACCTCATTTTATGAAAAATATAAACAATAAAGGTTCCACATAATCCTTTAAAATTTATTAATCATGAATTAATATCATATATATATATATATATATGAATTTAAAATCAAACAATGATTTAAATCATGCAATTTAATAAAATTAGGCTAATTTGTCAAAACTAAAATATTTATAATTTTTATATATAAATATAAAATAAATATGGATCATACTATATACACAGTATATTTTCAATGAGGCCCTACAAAATATAAGCTTCAATTCATGGATAGTTTTTCCAGATTTCATGTTTGTTAAGACTTCATACAATAATAAAAGCAAATGGTCACTACAAGAAAATATGGAGTTTAAAGACATAAAAAGGTGGAGTTTTTAGACGTTTTTTTGCATCTTAAAAATAATTTTAGACGCTTTATAAAGCGACGAAAAAAAAGGGTCACAAAAACTAATTTCGACAGCTTTCTTAGCCACATAGATGCATCGAAAAAACATACATTTTTTACACATCTAAGCGTCGAAAATCTCTTTCCCGCGTTTGTAATTTTTCAGGGGCAATGATATTTTAAACACTTTGTGTAAGCTTTTAGATGCTTTTTTCTATCGATATTTTTTACTTTTAGACAGTTTTTTACATCAAAAAACTCTACCATTTTAAATAAAAAATAAGCTTATAATTTGTTTTGTGCATCATTTTTAAGATCACTCACATGCATATTATTATAATAAATTTTACAAATTAATCTAAAATATTTATATGCATATTATTATAATAAATTAACACTTTTGTTAATAAATATTATATTACATAGATTTATATGTATATAATAGCACAAATTAGCTAAAATAGATTCATTCTAGAGTCAATTTCCATTGAAGAAAGCACACTATTCACATACTTGACCTTGTGAGTGGCAAAATCAATTGAGACTAATATTCACAAGAAGCTACTGGTAAGAGTAGCATAAAATGACTAGAAAGGAGAAACGAATAGTGTTACAATTTGCATGTCATTCATTTTCGGGGGTTGATACTAATTGTCATAGCAAGTAGATGAATACATGTACATTTTCTGTAGCTAAGTCTTGAAACTTATAACTCTTTATTAGTAGGCTAACACTTCAAATTCCTTCTATAGTTCCCCTCTCAACCCTTTTTCTGTAGACAGTTTAGCTTCGAAAATTTTAGACCATACTGACAGTCACTGTCCTCTTTGCGTATTTTCTCCATCTTCAAGATGAATACAAAAGGAAAGGCAATGTAAGAAAAAGAATACGATTATATGATTTAGTGAATAGTGCAATACTTTTGGAACCTATTGATCATGAACTAACTATGTTCAAAAGATAGGCCTTGGCCTTCTAACAGGTAGCAAGATTAACACTATATTACATTTCAAGTTCTGGGTGTAACGAGCAATCTAAATCTCTAAATGTTCTGATCTCCATATATCGTACAGAACATGGAACTACAACCTATTGTCTTTACAAGAAAAAAAAGTATAATCATGCTACAACCTCAATTGAGAACCATTTGTAATAAAATCCCAGCTCCCATAGAAGTGGAAACCAATTCTCCCACGTAACATCAAATTCTCCAATACATGACAACCACCATAATAACAAATTCACTAATACATGACAACCACCATAACAACCACCACCATGACAAACAACTACCAAAATGATGAACACCATAATAACCACCACCATGTGCAACATCATCAACAAGTAGTAGAAAATGTAAAGAGAAAGTTTTGGAAACTACAAAACCATCACAAGCCAAACCCAATTAAGATAGAGACTAACTGCTCCATAAAGAATAGAAGGATTGCGAACTTTGGATGAGCATAATACCAAATTTTTCTCCATATCTATAATTATGACTTGGAAACAAAATCTATCAATGACCAATTATAGGCTCATCCTACTAAACATCAATCCGCCATAAAGCTTACTGTTGAGTGTTCCAACAGCTAGTGTTAAGACTTTATGCACTAAAAGTAGCCATTTAGATTACAGAACGATTTCCTTTTCAATACAAACTCTACATTTTTATTAGGAGAACTTGTTTATAAAAGCTAAACCCAAAATTTTAAGCCACAAGAGACTGCACTATCTTCAAGGAACCTTGACCTCATACATAAAGTAACGGGTAAAGGATTGGGAGTTACCATAAGATTGTTATCTAAGCATCCTGCACTTCTCTAGGAAAGCATCCTTCTTGCTAATAATAAACAAAATTAATCATCCACAGAGCATAGATCCACTTCTATTAACATAAATCTCATGTTTACTGGTTCTGCTTGTTTTCTTTTCTATATTGCCGATAAAAGAAAATGGAAAGCTAATCTCAGTGGACTTTAGAATATCAGTCACTAGTCTAACTAATCAAATCAATGTAAAACCAAATTCAAGATAATGCATAGATACTGCAGTTGATAAAACTGATAATTGACAGTGGAGAAATAGTCTTACCAAATGGTTGCACAAGTTGCTAAGATATGATAGCAATAGGAGTCCTCCAAAACCCAACATATCAGCCTAAAGTATTCAATCTTCATAGCAATTAATCTACATAGCATTCAATTAGATCGTTATGACTTTGAAGGTAGCATTCAATCTTCATCGAAATTGGAATTCCAAAATACAGAAAAATAGAAATTATTTTGTTTTTAGTTTAAGAAAAACATAAATACCTTCTTAAAATCTTCGAGCCATCTAGTGAGGAACTAGAAAGCAACTACGAAGAAGAAAACTAGAGAACTAGATCCTTATGATTTTAAAGGTAGCATTCAATCTTCATAGCAATTAGATTTCCAGAATACAGAAAAATGGAAATTATTTTGTTTTTAGTTTAATAAAAATGCAAATACCTTCTTAAGATCTTCAAGTCATCTGGTCAGAAACTGGAAAGCAACGATGACGAAGAAAACTAGAGAACTAGATCCTTATGATTCTGAATGTAGCTTCAATCTTCATAGCAATTAGAATTCCATAATACAAAAAATGGAAATTAATTTGTTCTTAGTTTAAGAAAAATGTAAATACCTTCTTAAGATCGTTGAGCCATCTGGTGAGGAACTAGAAAGCAATGACGACGAAGAAAACCAAAGGAGCCGCAAGGGACCTTCCAGATGCTTCAAGGTTTGCTTCTTCTTCACCAATCATTTTGCTAATTTTTCTTCCTCAGATTGATTCAAAGTCGAATTGAACAAAAATCTTCTAATTTTAGTTTTCGAGTTTCTAGTTTAGGGGAATATGAGAGACGATTGTTCTGGTGGGAGGAGAGGCTTCTCTAGAAGATTTCTTTGTTGTGTTTACCTATTCCAGATGTGCATCTAATAGGTAAAAACCGGAATAGGTAAACACAAGGTTACACGATCTTTATATATTCCTTTATGTCCGAGAATTATTAATCTTAAGAATAGGTATTCTGATGGCATTTTTTTAACCACACAATAGAATACGTAATTAGTAGGAATAGATTGGTAATAGAATACCTATTACCCTCAACCAATCAGGCCATTGGAGACATTTCTCCATTTCTTTTTATTATCAACGATTTTTTTAGATTAATTACTTTCTTTTTACTTGATGCATACTTGCTACAAAATATAAAAGGCAACAATTCTTGTCCCACCAATTGGAAATTTTAGAAGTTTTAGACTCTTTTTTAGTATTTTGTTAGACAAATTTTGTTGTCTTAAATAAATGTCTAAAAACTTCACCAATTCTTAGATTATTTAAGACAATTATTAGATGTATTTAGACATAAATATCTAAAATCTCCTTATATTGATGTAGTGGGTAGGCCCCATGAAAAGTTTTTTGAGTTACAAAAATTATATTAATGCTTTATAACTAAATATTAAAATAATGCCCACAAAAACAAGGTTTTTGCATCCTTTACTCAAAACTTTCCAAACAATGGCCCACGTTAAAAGGTTTTGAACTGTCAGAAGTCATGCAGTGCAAATGCACTAACAATTAAGGATGAAAACGAAATTAAAAATTTGTAATTTAGCAAAGAATGAAAAATCGCAGGATTCATCATCTTCAACCTCTTGACAGGATGACTTGACCCGCATCTAACCTATTTTACAAAACCAACTATATCTTGACTTCTCAAACATTCAAAAGCCATTTTAAGCATAATTAAATTTCTCACAATACAATGATTTCAACAACATTAATATATGCAACAGACAAAACACCCAGTCACGCATATAATTGTAGAAAATCAACTACATTAAGGCAGAGAAAAGTTGTCTCTGATACCAACTATTAGACATGAAAAGAAACAATACATGTCTATTACAATATTACAATAAAAAAAATTAAAATGTGGAATTTAGATCTCATATCTCCTGCCATTAATGTTGAGAGATTTAAATAGGTGAGACGGCTCTTCTAAGCTTTTAACAAATTCAATAAGATGGCGTATCAGAAAAATGTCAAACTTAAGGACCTAATATCCCTTTCATAGAATTTATATTCCTTATTTTCTTCCATCAAAACAATAGAAGGTGGTAGTGAACAAATGTGAGGTTTCAACAAAAACCAACATACACGACCCATAGTAAATGGTGCAACCGTTGGGTCCAATGGACAACATAATAAATTACTTATAGATTCTGAGGGAAAAAGATTTTTATTAAACTATCCATATTTAAGAAGATATTCTATTATAATTTAAGAATTTTAGATATGACCTAAGAATCCAAAAAGTCGAGGGAAAAAGTCCTAAAAGAAAAATTTTACACATATGATAACATATTAAAATCAAGAGAATGATAAAAAAAAAACCTACATGCCATGCTTTATCTTATCTTTTCATTAATTCAAATTAAAAAATAATGTGCATGTCATGAATAAAGAAAATCCATTTTGAGTATCTAATCAAACATTTTAATTATTATTAAGAAGATTTGATATCAACTCTATTTTACAAATAAAAATATTGATTGGGTGTATCGAGTTGATCAATCATCAATATCTAAACACAAATAAAAATTTTCTTTTTTTATCACTTGCTATTGCATTTCACAATTTCTAAAAAAAATACATTTTTAAATATTAAATGAGAAAATTAAAAAAAACGTAACTATATTTCATATTGGAATTAATATGTATTTAATAGTAATTATAATGAATGAATTTTAATTTTGATAGATCCTCTAATTCGATTCTTCAATCTTAGTATCGTGTGAATGTCGTTTGATTAAATTTCACAAATGTGTTCTCCTTATTTTCCTGAGAGTCACTTGACTTGTTATCACATGAAAGTTAATTAATTTATTAAAGTTTCGACTTTTCTCTTTATAAACTTAACAAAACTTTATAATATCTTGAATCTTAAAAACTTTTCAACTTGATTCTTGTCTCCTTGAAAAATAAGTTTAACCTCTCTAATTATAGAGATTGAGAGTGTTTCGGCAATAGTTATTATCTTTTTAATTCTAAAAGCATCTTTCTTATCTTTTTTTCTTATTAAATGAATTTTATATATTATCATTGATATGCAAATATTGAAGAATATGAAAAGTCTATTTATATAAAGTGTAAGGATGACTAAACATAAAATAAAGGACCATTAACTGATTATGATGCTAAATAGTCTTTAACTATTAATAAAAAAAATTTTAGCAAAGGCTATAATTTGCAACTAAAAATTAAAAACAAACATCCTTGACATGTAAGGACTTGTAGCGCATGAAATAGAAAATATTATTATAACTATTTGTTTTTAAACTTTAAGTCTATATTTAATTGAGTATCTAAACCCTAACTTTTTTAATTAAATGAATAAACTTGCAAGTGCCTCCATTATACAAAACAAATGGGAGGCACTTATTTGTATCATTATATCAAGTTATCTTCTATTTGTTATATTTGTTTGAATGATGGAGATGTTTAATTATATACTTAATTCAAATTTAGAAACTCCAATTAAAAAGTTAAAGATTAAGATATTTAATTAGCTATGAAATCGAATTTGAGCTGACATTAGATGTCCTGTATATAGTTAACAAAAAGATTGGAGAAGCTACTGAAATATGAAAAGTTAAATAACGAAAATTACTATTATCCAATATCAAATTGTAATTATAAGTCAAAATGTTAAGATAATAATGATTATTCAATTAACCAAGTTGAACTCTAAAGTTGATAATTGCATAAATTTGTATATAACTACTTTCAATGAATAACATATATTTGTATTTGTAAAGTACTTAGGAAAGGCAATTTGTTTGTTATATTATGCAAAGACTTAAAAGTTTTACTCTCAAATCCAAATACTTTGAAAATAACATTCTTATATGGACTTATCCTCCTAAGTACACAATTATATATTACAAACTTAAAATTCCAATGATTTATTCCACTAAATTTAGTGGTCCCTACATACATTTATAACTGTGTAGTTGATGCCTCTCTCTATATATATATTATATAAAAGTGATTCAACTCTCTTTTATATTAAACTAAATAGTAAATTGTATAATATAAAACAAAAGTAATAATATGTTGAAATTTGTAAAAGAGAGTGAGAAGCTTATTCCATTAAAATTTAAAATTTTAAGTTTATAAGTGTTTATTGTACTTAAAAAATTAATTTAATTTTTTAAGTATATCAGCAAGTAATATTATCATACATGGAACTAAATGTCATCTATCTCATGAGTTTATTTATTTATTTTTGAATAATGCAAAAATATAATTATATTTATTTCATTCTTTTTATGTTAAGACTCAAGTAAAAACTTAAAGTGTAATTATATTTATCCCAATTATATATGACAATTGGTTCGAATTTAGGAGGAAGAGTCTAGGTGGGTCTTCTAAGTATATGGTACGTCAGAATTTAAATGGAGGACATGTTAGCGAAATAATGAAATAGCATAAAATTAAAATTGGAATAGCTTATTTGAATGCAAGGCATCATGAAGAATCACTACCCTAAGTCAAAAATTCCCCCTTTACAATGCAGCAGGACAAAGGAATCTGACCTAAGGGTTAACACCTTCTCCACCATCTTTAGTGCACTCCAAAGGATGAAGTAGACGCTGTCTCCAAGAATTAAGCAGAAGAACCAAGAAGAGAGCAGATTTGAAAAAGATGGATGTGTGTTATGTCGTTCGGTTCTCCAATGGTGAATCTATCTCCCTTACACTAGCCTTCTAGAGATGAGGGAAAACAACTATAGACTACGAACACTTAAAGAATGCTTAAGTAGTACGACAATACATTCATAAGGAACCTAAGACCAAACTCAGGATTTTATCTCTGTATATAAAAGATAGCTTAGAAAAAGATGCCTTTAAGATAAATTTTGCAGAAAGAAAAAATATGAGAAAGAGAGAGACTTTAGCATTATATGTCTGTCTATTGAAAAAACCAACACACTCGTTGACAGTGGGTATCTATATTGAAAAATAAGAACATTGTGGTATAATAATAAATATAGGAATTAAGACATGAACCTAAACGTTTAGGTAATAACGATTGCAATTAAAACATGAATGTAAGGAACGTTATTAACATTATGGAATAAAAAGTAATAAAAACGATGCAAGTTACATAATAATGTTATCAATGTTTTGAAGCAACACCATCAATCCCCAACTTAGTCCAAAACTTGATAACAAATCTATAACAATTTAGGAGAAAGATTGACAAATGACCAAGTGAACTAAGTTTTGAACTTAGCGTCCAAGAAAATTGGAGACAGAACCTATTAGAGAAATAAACAGCCTGAAAATACCCTGCTGTCATGATCACTATAAGGAGATGGCCCAAATGCTCTCATAGGAGGGTGCCTAGCCCCCCACAATCATGTAACTGAGTCCATCAAATGTGTATTGCTCACACCACCCAAACTTGGGCTATGGAACTCATTAAGAATTAGACAATCCAACCTCATCAAACGCAGTAAAGTCATGTTAAGGGATGCTATTCAACAACTGAATATCTCGATATTATTCCACAAAAAATATAAAAATAAGTAGTCACCACATAACTTTGTTTGATCCATTAAACTTGGTTTCCCATGATAGGTGTCCATCATGAGGTTACTACACAGTTAGGCTCAACCTCATGCCTTTAACATGCTCTAAAACTAGTTTCCTACTCAAAGTTTTTATAAACGAATTCGCTAAGTTTCTTTTTAACTTTACGTAGTCTAGAGAAATTACAACATGTCTAATTACAAGTATAAACAATTTTATGTCTCAGTCTGATATGTCTACTTTTTCCACTTATGCCTTGTTCTTGGCAACATGAATGGCAACCTGTGAATCACTATGAAGGAACACAGAAGGAATTGATTTTTCCCAAAGCAGGATATTTGTTAAGAGATTCCTTAGCCACTCAACTTCCCATCCTGCCAGTTCCAAAGCCATAAACTAATCCTTCATTGTTGATCTCGCAATACATTTTTGTTTGGAAAATTTCCAAGACATGGCAACTCCTACTAAGGTAAAAATATAACCACTAGCAAAGTGTATATCATTACTCTTCATAACCTAGTTAACATCATAATACCCGTCCAATACAGGAGGATGCCTACCAAAAGATAATCCATAATGCATAGTACCATTCAAATATCTCAATAAACAAATCAATGCAGTCTAATGCTCTTAATTATGATTATGAGTATACCTACTAAGTCTACTCACATAATATGCAATATCAAGATAAGAATAGTTCATCCAGTACATCACACTACTAAGAATCTTAGCATACTTAGCTTGATTTACATTATCACCAAAAATTTTCTTTAAAGTAACACTAACATCATAGGGAATTTTAACTAGATCAACATCATAGTAACTAAACTTCTTCAAAATTTTCTTAACATAATGAGTTTGATTCAACCTAAAACCAAATTCAGTCATATCAATATTAACTCTTAAAATAATGTCCACTGGTCCACGGTCTTTCGTATAAATGAAGACTTTAACAAACTCTTGGCAGTATCAATGAGAGAAAAGCTAGTACCAAAAATAAACATATCTTCTACATTAAGAGTTATGATCACACAACCATTGGCATCAGATTTCACATAAATGTAAGAATTAACATCATAAGAGGTGAAACCATGTTTAAAAATTTCACTTTCAAATTTCTCATGCCATTGTTTGGGAGCTTGTTTAAGTCCATACAAAGACTTAACCAACTTACACACATTTTCTTCTTGACCAGGAGCTCTAAACCCCTCGAGTTGGATCATATAAATTTCCTTATCCAAATCACTATTTAAGAAAGTTGTCTTAGTATCAATTTGGTGCACATTAAGCTTAAATACTGAGGTAATAGCAAACAACATCCTTATAGATGCAATTTTAGTAATAAGAGAGTAAGTATAAAAAAAGTCAAATCTTTCCTTTTGTTTAAAGCCTTTAATCACAAGTCTTGCCTTGAACCTCTCAATGGTTCCTTCAAGTCCTAATTTCTTTTTAAAAATCCACTTACACTCCAAATGCTTACAACCTCGAGGTAGATCAACTAAAACCCAAGTTTTATTATACAAGATTGACTCTAATTCACTATCTATTACTTCCTTATAAAAGGTAGCATCAACAAATCTCATTGCTTCCTCATAATATAAGTCACCACAAATCGTCATCTATCTCCTCAGGTTTTTTCACCACAAAGGAAGTAATAAATTCAAAACCAAAACTGGTGGATACTCTAGCTCTTTTGCTTCTCCTTAGTTTAATAATTTCCTCTTCCTCTATATCAGTATTGATAGAAGAACTAAGGATATATTCTCTAAGAGTTTGCATACTCACTTTTATGGGAAATATATTCGAAAAGAACACTGCATCTCTTGGCTCTATAATTGGTCCATAAGTGCTAAATCCCTCTTTCTTAACCATAAATCTATAAGTAACACTATTAGAGGCATATCCCACAAAAATTAAATTAATGGTCTTAGGATCAATTTTCTTCCTCTTATGTTCAGGTAGAGCAACCTTAGCAAGATACTCCCACACCTCAAAAAATGAAAGTTAGGTAGATAACTTTCCATATAAAGGACTCTGTTTAGAACATAACAAGCTGAAAGAATAGCTTCCCCCATTTAAAGTTAGGTAGACCCAAGGAAATCAACATTGCATTCATCATATCCTTAAATGTTTGGTTTCCTCTCGGTAATTCCATGTTGCTCGGATGTATAAGGGGCTAAAAGTTCATGAATAATCCCAACTTTTTCATAATAATTAGCAAGAAAATCAGTACTATACTCACCATCCCGATCAGACCTTATTCTCTTAATTTTCCTTCTAATTGGTTTTTAACCTCAGCTTTGTATTTCATAAACATTTCATTTGCATCACTTTTATTTTTCAATAAGTAAACCTTGGTAAATCTAGAACAATCATCCACAAAAGTAATATAATATCTCATTCATCCTTTACTCATATAATTTTTAAAATCACTCAAATCTCTGTGCACCAAGTCTAATAATTGTGACTCTCTTTCAGTCACAAACTTAAAAGGTTTCTTATAGTGTTTAGCCTTAACAAAAATTTACATTTTTCCATTTCATTGGTGATCTTAGGCAACAAGTTTAAGCTTTGCATCCTTTTAATTGACCTCACATTCACATGCTCAAGTCTAGAATGCTATAGGTCTAGGGATTCAACAATATAAGTGGAAGAAGTAGATGCATCCATTTCAATGTCAAGTACAAATAGGCCCCTATTATAAAACCCGTTACTAAAAAAGTTCCCATTCTTAGTAAGAACTAGCTGACCATAATCAAAAGTAAGTTTAACACCATCTTTGTTCAGTAATGCTCTAGAAATCAAGTCTCTACGAACATCATGAACAAATAAAACATTTTCTAACTCCAAAAATTTTCTAGAAGTGATTTTGAGAGTGACTTTCCCAACTCCTTATATAGGAACTCTGTTGGAGTTGCCCATGTATATGAATTTACCATCAGCAGTATCATTCAACTCCTTGAACAGATCTTTGTTAGTGCAGATGTGACATGTGGCTCTTGTGTCAATGATCCACTCGACCAAGTTTCCATCAAGGTTGACTTTGGTCACCACGGTAGTAATGATCTCCATATCATCATCATCAACTTCGACAATATTAGCTTGAGGGCTACCAAATCTCTTCTACTTACCCCGTTAGTACCCCTTCTAGTTTCTTTTCCCAAACTGTCATGGTTTATATCTTTGGTCCTTCTTCTCATGGTTAATTCTAGCTTGGCAAAAAGTAGCAGGATGGCCTAGCTTGTGGCACCACCAACAGTCACCATCCCTGTTTGTTATTGTTGAAAGACTTGTTTTGTCTAGCATTCTTCTTGAAGTTATTTACATTTCTATGTTCTATCATATTAGCCTTAATAGTAGGGACAAAGGTGAGAGATTTGGTCTTATCTTGTGTACGATTGACATCCTCATTCTTTATATGCCCTATGAACTCTTAAATCTTCACATCTTTCTTCTTATGCCTTAACTGGTTAGTATGCTCATTCCATAAGATAGACAGTTTCTCAATAAGGGCATTAGCTTGAAACAACTCACACATTTTCATATACTCAGCAAGGATTTTAGTAACTAGGTTTTCATAGTCATATAATTGGTCCATAATGGGCTTATCATCAACAACTGTAAATTTTAACCACCTAGCAACTACATATTTCTTAATATTGGCATTATTCATCACATATTTCACTTCTAAAGCATTCTAAATTTCCTTGGCAGTTTTGTACTTGCATTAGATATCAAACAATGGTTTTACCATATAGTTGTGCAACACTCCCCTAACGGTATAGTTATCCTTAGTTGTCTTAGGGTCAGTTTTGTCATTAGGAATTTCTTGAAATGATACACAATCGATTTCGTATTGTTGAAAGTAAAATAGAATTTTCTCAAACCATCATTTAAAATTTCTCCCATTTAGAGGCTCTAATCTAATTACGTCAGGTATAATCCTTTGGGCCACGGTGATAGGGGCAGAACCTATATGGGGAACAATAAGTGTAGAACTTACGTTGGTCTCATTCATAGATGATATATTGAATCTAGTAATAAAGATGTCTTACACAAAATACTTAAGCAACAGTAAGAACAAAACAATATTTCGAAATAAACACACGGCACAAATGAAATAATTGTCGACAAACAGTATAAAAAATGCAATAATTTTCATCAAGCAGTAGCAGTTTCAACAAAACAGTAGGCAGAATGTAATAAATATTCGAAAATAGTAGCAATGCAATAGATTTCCAACTTAGATAATTAGTTAAATAATGAAATAGCACAAAATTAAAATTGGAACGATTTATCTAAATGCAAGGCATTGTGAAAAATCATTGCCTTAAGTTAAAAATTCCCCCTCTATGAAGTAGTAGGGAATCGAGATTCGACACTAGGGTTAACACCTTCTCCACCAACTTTGGTGCACTTCAAAGGGTGGAGTAGGAATTGTCTCCAAGAATTAAACAGAAGAACCAAGAAAAGAGCACATTTGAAGAAGATAAGTGTGTGTTATGTCGTTTGATTCTCCAATGGTGAATCTATCTCCCTTACGCTAGCCTTCTAGAGAAAGGAAAAACAACTATAAACTGTGAAGACTTAAAGAATGCTTAAACAATACGACAGTACATTCACAAGGAAACCAAGACCAAACTCAAGATTTTATCTTCGTATAGAAGAGATAGCTTAGAAAAAGATGACTTTAAGATAAATTTTGTAAAGTGAGAAAGAGAGAGAGTGTAGCATTATATGTTTGTCTATTGAAAAAAACAACACACTCATTGATAGTGGGTATGTATATACTAAAAAATAAGAATGATGGGGGTATAACAATAACTATGGGAATTAAGACATGAACGTAAATGTTTGGGTAATAACGATGACAATTAAAAACATGAATGTAAGAAATGTTATAAATGTTATGGAATAAAGTGTAATAAAAAATGATGTACATTGCGTAATATTGTTATCAATGTTTTGGAACAACACCAACAACACAATTAAGTAAGTCTTCTAACTATATGGCAATGAAGGAAAATTTAGATGGATGACTTTAGGTAGGTATTAGTATTTGGTAATAGTAGCAATAAGTGTAGTATGCTAACCAATTGAAAATTACTATTTTAAGTCAAATTGAGTGTTTATTTTTTTGTGACTATTTGAATGTGAAAATATTATATTAAAATTGTTTCGTGATTAGTGATGGCAGAAAAGAAAAACTATGGATGTTGGAGTTACAAAACTCTAACTAAAATTATAATTTAAGCATATGCATTCGATCTTATTTTCAAAGCAGAGTAAACGAAAATTTGTGAACTTATCCTTACTTTCAGACTAGATTATGTGACAATTTAGTTTCAGCTAGATGTCCACTCTAATAGATGATTTAATAGTAATTGTAAAACTGCTTCTCTGTAAAAAATTCATATTATAAAAAGTAACTTATTTTGTTATCATTGGATAGTTTAAAATGGCAAAAACCACCTGAATTATGCTTGAATGGATGCTGGGAGATAATAAAAGGACAATAGGTCGTTAGTAAGGTTTGAAAATAAATTTCCTAGGCTGAAATTTCGAGTATGCCTGATCTTATTACATAATTAAATTTCTATTAGGACTTATATTTGATATAAGATTTTTAAGGAATTTGTGTGAATAGTGAAGTGCTTGAATTGTCAACTTTTTACATAAGATTTCACAATCCATCATTAACTATTTTTTACAACATCTTCTTTGATTTGGACTTCTATTGTCTCTCAACTCCCTTTTTTTTTAACTGTGAGCTTCTATTTCTTCATATCCATCAAGTTTTATACCAATTTTTTGTAGTTTTACTCTTAAGTGTTTTGCTATTACGGTTAGATTTACTTTTAATTTTTAACATCCTAATTTATATTGCTAATCAATAGAATAAAACAGATAGTAAGGACTTTAAAATCATTCTACTTATAAGCTTTGGGAAGATGCTAAGGTACTTTGATATGACATAAAGATACGTGAGTTATTTTCATTCTCACTGTATTAGCATTATGGTTTTATTCCCTTATCCTCAAGGCAGAATCATAAAAGAATTTCATGTTTAGGCCTCAACATATAAAAGGTATCTTATCTTTATTTATTCTTTTATATATAATGTCAATGCTTTTACTTTAAGATTGGATGTGGCTACACCAAGGTCCATATCTTTTGTACTCCCTAGCATTTCTTTATGTTTTCTTTTGATATCTTTTTATTAACATCTAAACTCTAATTAAGCATTTTCAAAGCACTAACATTTTATTTTTCCAACTGGTACATATCAAAGTGAAGAATATCTAATAAATCCAAATTTGTCTATAATTATACACCATATTTAACATATTTTTCTTGAGATTTCTTATTTTTGTTGCATATTTGGTACTTAATTCACTCTAGGTGCACTTGTAGGTAATTTCCTTTATGGACCAAAAGGAGAAGAATTTGGATGCAATTGTGGCATAAAACGAATATTTGAAGCAAATTGGAGATACATAGTCATATATATTAATGTTTAAGTCTCTTTGAACTTGTAAAGTCACAATTTTAGGTATTTTTGGAGCTACACGGTCGTGTAAGTGACCATGTATGTCCCAAAAACCTTAATTTTTACTTTAAAAAGACCTAAGTGATGGCAAATTAGAGAGAGCCAAAATTTTAAGAGTTTTTAGGTCATAAGAAACGTTTAGAGGAGATGATTTTGATCAAGGGTTGAGGAAAACACGAAGAATATGTTAAGAGATCCAGTAGAAAAAACATCAAATCCAAAATTGCAAAAAGATCAATAAAAGAAAAAGGGATATCTAGAATTATGATTTCTTTATTTTCTATTAGTTTTTATGCATTTTTATCTTTGATTTCGTTTTCTATAATTAGTAAATAAACATGTTTAGTGTCTAGGAGTGATCTAGTTTGTGATAACAATTTGTTTAAATCTTTTATTTAATGCAATTATATTGATTGATTCTTGCAATTCAATTATGCATTTTATTCTTTTTCTATTATATCTAAAATATTAGTTCATGATTTGATTTCATATGATTGAGATTGACAAATCCTCTTATATGTATAGATCTACCATAATTGGAAGGATTTGAATGTAAACATAGAGATAGGGTGACATACTCTAGATTAAAGTCAAACCTAATAGCGGAATTCATAAATCAATAATGCAATCCTAAAGGTTTTAACTAGAAATTAACATAATATATTTCTAGTTAAAACCTGATGGATTAGTTGTTAATAGTCTTGAGAGAGATATTAACATAATATAGGAATTTCCATATTCCAATAATCAATAATCTAATTTCATAGTAAAGGGTTAATATTTAATTATTCTTAAAGGGATTCATCATCTAGACACCATTATTTGATATTGATTCTTCTAATTAATTTCCTCTACCTTGTGTTCATTATTTTTTGATCTTACTTTATTTATTTATTTAGTTTAAGTTTTAATTAAAAACCAAGTTCTGATTCATAGATTAAATAATAGAAAAAGGGCAATTACTAATACTTATTGTCTTCATAGGATCGACCTGTACTTGCTTGTACTAGCTATAGCTACATCTTATACTTGCAATAAATTTAAATATTGATCTACTCCAACTTAATGAAGTTTTTGACGTTGTTTTAGGGGATTGTAATATTAGGAAAGCCTAGATTTTATTAATCTGACTATTATTTTTTATTATTTTAACTTTGGCTTATTTATTTAATTATCTTTTGAACTTCTTTACTTTGACCTTGAGTTTATGGGTTATTAATAGGATTTAAGATTTATTGATATAGCCACAAGTCATAATAGATGGATGGAGCAGTTAGTATTTTTGTAAGAGCTATGATGAGGCATCGTCTTTAGCAACATCACCATATTGGAAAGAAATGTTTGGTGAAATGTTTTTTAGAAGCCCAACCAAATTCCAGCTTGTGTATCTACATTTTTCGGAGTAACCACTACATTCATAAATTTCAAGCACCAATTTACATTTGGGAGAAACCAAGCATACACGACCAACCTCAAAGTTCACCATATGAGAATATTTATAATTTAGAGTGGAGCAACTCTTAGGCTTATGGATGGATTGATTACCTCGAGCTGAATATTTATGACAACATGCACCTCAAGTCAAGAAGCTAACTCGAGAGGATATGATGTCCAAATATGTCCAAGAATCAAATATGAGGCATTAGAGATTAGAGGCTTACGTACATAACTTCAAGAATTGGGTTAGTCAATTGGAGAGAATATTATCTAACAGACTGCAAAGGTGTTTGCCTAGTACTACTAAAGTATATCCTAACAAATATGGAATGAAAATCACCTTTAGGAATGGAAATGAGCTTTCAGAAGTAGAGGGCAAAGAAGAAAAGGAAGCCTCTATTTAAGAAGCGGAAGTTGAGAAGTGGCAAAATATAATTAAAGAAGAAGACGAGCCAGAAATCTTTGTCTAGGAAGAAAAAGAAGAAGAATGGACAAAGGTGGATCTAGAAGAACAAGAGGAGGAGCTAAATAAGGGAACCACTGATAAATCATTAGTAGTTACCTTCATTGCACATGGTTCCCACTTCCGAGAACATAAATTATTTCAGTTAATCGAAGATTCAGGGAGCTTTGTTATCTCTTATTTTGTTAACAACTTACCACTAAAAGAGGAATTAATGCAGTTAATTAGATTTATTAATTTTATAAATTATTTCCTCGCCATTATCTTGCAACATATGGCTTATTTATATGCTACTAAATTGCCTTAGGGAGAAAAGAGTTAAAGCAATCGACTCATTATAGATGGTAAACATATAGGGTATGTTGAGCTAATGACGTTAAAGAAGCGCTACATAAGGGGTAACCTATAAATTATGATAGGTTTTGTTTTAAATTCTATTTCATGTTGCTTCCATTTTTTGTGTTAGCATAAGACTTTATTTCATGTTATATGATGTCATTTTTATTTTATATTCCATATTTTGTTTCTTTATTGTTTTTCTTCATTTTTTTATCTTTTATCTCTTTTTCTTCATATTTTGCAAGGATGTTAGTATCTAATATCAGATGGATAGTCCTAAATCATAAAAATCAAAATAAAAAATCCTTATCACTTAAGGAAGTATCAAACTCCACTTTCTCACTTTTCATGTATGTTTATATTGTGTACATTAGGGGCAATGTACAATTTTAAATGTGGGGAAGGGGATATTAATTTTCTTAAGCTTACTATAATCTTTGTTATTAAATCTTATTATCTAATATTATGAATTAGCTAAAATCTGTTTATGGATACTTTATTTCTTTATTAAATATTGATTTGAATTAGTATGCAAAAGGATGATAGTTAAAAAACTTGCTTTTCTCATTCATATTGTTAATAGTCATTGAAATAGTCAAGTTAAATGAAAATTGCATATTATTTACACACATAAGACCATTTTTTGTGAGCTTTTGAACCTAAAAGCAAAAACAATCATCAATACTTAAACTATTTTATTTCTTTCATATGTGTTGTCATATATGGTTAAATGATTTTAGAACTTGCTTTTATTATACATATTTGTTAAATTAGAAGCACTAAAGTGATAAAGACACTTAGATTCAACATTTTTTAACCTATTTCTTTGATAATTATCTTACCATATTTTATCCCTTAGGAATAAACAATTTTGAGCCTTAGCCTTTTTCATTGATTATAACCACATTATTAACCTTTATCTTATTTTTCTTTCAAGCGTTTTTATTGTTTTGGACTCTGAAAGTTATTTTCATTACTTGAATGGTTGAAACTTGAAATTTAAATTTTAAAAGGTCTAATGTTTCTTTAATTGTGGTACATGATGAATGCTTGATCTTATGAAATATATATATAAAAGAATTTGTTAACATAGAAAAATATATAATACTAATGAATTTATAATGCAATGACCTATATATTATGAAGTAATAAGTTTTTTGTAATGATTTCTTGATAAATTTCCTTCAAATTTATTACACTTTTATTACCTCAATCATACCTAACCTAAACCTATTATAACCATTTAAAGACCTTTTTATTTTTGTCTCTAGTTTACAATCAAGGGCAGAGATGTGATAATATTGCAAGCTTATGGTTAAAAGTTCTACTATGCATTGATTTGAGAGTTTGATACTTTTTACTTTAAACACTTGAGTGCATTGAATGAAACCTTAGTGAGGGTATAAAGATTTAAGCTTTTGATTTTAATAAGATTATTGACGTGATTATTATTAATATTGACTAATGGTTATGATGTATAGTTTAATCCTTTTATCATCTAATGTTCTAAAACTATCTATATATATATTATATACTATATCTAAGTACTATCAACTGAGTTATCTTAAATGGGATAGATCATAAGTAACATCAAAACACAGTAATTCTCATAAGAGATACTTGGTATCTCATGTCCAAAGATCAATTATACAATAATCATGATAAGGAAATCCATAAACTTATAAGTAATATTCTATTTCAAATCCTTATAATTGGGTCAGTTCAGTGAACTTATTCTCTAATAAGCAATCACAAGTTTGTTTAAGTATCTTTATACTTTAATTTATGAGATCAATTACTTTATTCATAAGAAAGAAACATAATGTGTGCTAGTTTTACTATTTCATCAATATTCCATCTTGATGAAACTACAACTAGAAACAGTTTAAAAATAATACATAAATGTAAATTGAATCTTGTTGTTCTGATCTTAACTTAATTTCAGTTGGACAACAATTATTTCAAGAACTTTATCTTTAGTATTAAAACATCAATTGTAAGTAACAAAATACATAAAGATAAAGAATGCCTTTATTAATTAAAATAATAATGAGATACATAAAATTGCAACCAATTAATTGGCTACAAGGGAATAAACTAACAATCTCCCACTTACACTAAAGTCAATTTTGTACATATCTAATATCACATCTATCCATATATCGATCATATCTCTTCTGTGACAAAGGCTTAATGAGAGCATTTGCAAGATTATCTTTAGTGGGAACTTGCTCTAATGTTATTTCTTTTTGCTCCACCGTCATGCTGATCAAATGAAACTTCCTAAGCACATGTTTGGACCGTTGATGAGAGCTTGGTTCCTTTTTCTATATGATAACATTGTTGTTATTATAATATAATACTATAAGCTCAATAATGCTAGGAACCATACCAAGTTTGATGATCAACTTCATAATCCAAATTGCTTCCTTTACCGGCTCTGATAGGGAAACGTACTATGCTTCAGTTGTAGATTCAACAATAGTTACTTATTTGGAACCCTTCTAACTTACCACACCACCATTCAAAGTGAAGATGTGCGTCGTTTATAATCTGCTGTCTTCTAATTTGATTGAAAACTAATGTTTGAATTCCAGTGAACTCTCAATTCAACTGTTTCATTATAATGGTCCAAATTTTTGTTAAATTACTAATAATGGACTATTAAAGAGAAAAATCTATAAAAGTATAAGTGGAGCTTTAAAAAGCTTAAGTTTATTTTTCTCTTAAACTCTTTTCCCTGTAGGTTACTATTCACTCCCAACTTTCAACACTTATAACTTCACCGTCTGATCACCATTTCTGATGACTTAGGGCTCTACGGAAAGCTTTCTGGAACCTTCTACAAAACCTATAAACTTTTTTCTTCAAACATGACCCAGATTTGGAAGAATTACGATTGGAAGTTTCGATTCATTTAGGTAAGTCACCGATCTCCTATTTTAGTCAATTTTTGGTGTAACTAACACCACCATCGTGTCTAACGGCCCTAAAAATTTAGGAAATGAGGGAAACCCAACACTAATTGGCCCATTTTGTAGGTGAACGAAAATGGGTCACCTTTGAACTTTAAACCTTCGATTTTCACAAACCAAGAGTTTTGACACTATACTAGTGTCATTAGATTCTTGGAGGTTAACTCGTCATTTTTATGTAGGTGGTGAAGATCACCGCCCCTCCGATGCCGACGTTTGTACTCCATGCTTTGGTGATGATGATCATTTTCCGACCAGCCTAGAAATGGTCAGAAATAATTTTAAAAATTTCCAAATATTATGTTGATCAATTTTCATAAAACCAACGTATTGAAATTCTTCATAGCTTGTAAGATAAAAATTTTAAAAAGGGTTATGAAATTGGTATACTAGAATTATGATTGGATTTATTATTAATTTTTGCAATGTAAATATGGACTCAATTGGGCCCGAACTTGTAATTTGGAGACCCAAATTGAGTTGTGATTATTAGTGTTCATAGAAGTGTCTTTTCATTACAAAAATTACCCTTCTTTCAAAAGGGGGATGTCCATTTACAGGGGAAACTTAACCGAAATTTTTAGTACCCCTCGTAAGACATGACATCTTCATTTAAAAAAAAAAAGAGTTCTTTAATATTAAGTCATAGTCTTATTCTCAGAGTGTCTAAAATTGGTTTAAGTTTTAAAGCTTAATGGTCATTCTGACTTTTCTTTCTATAGATTAATCACGAGTTGAACCCTCCACTTTAAGACACTAGGTTTAACGTGAAGGAGCACATTCTACCTATGGGTTAATATTCATGGTTATGAACGTGCATTAGAATTTCATATTCATGATGGAAATCATCATCATTTTCATATGCACGCATGACATTCATATATATGGATTGACAAATGTATACGTATTTTTGTTGTGCAATGTTGTGCTTGTCTTGTTATGTGATAATACGGAGGATTGTTATAGTATGAGTTACCTGGTGGGTGTCAGTAGGTTGTGCGCACAGTGAGTCATTAGTCAGTGTAGATTTGGGTTAGTATTGGGTCTATTGATTTAGATATGATGCGGTTGGGGCGATTCGATGGAGCTTGCTCTCCGACGCCAACAGATATATGATACATGAGAGGTAGCATGATTGTGATGGTTCGTTCAAGCTTGCTATCAGATGACAATCACGTTGTAGTGAGACTGTGGTGGTTCGCTTGAGTGTGGCTCTCGGTCGAAAGTCCACTATGTTGCACCAAGTGACCTATGTGAAACAAGATAGCCCCTATGGCTATAGTCTATAGGTAAAGGGTCTGTCATAAGGTCATTCGTCAGTCCTTTACTATTATTTGTGATTGTGAAGATTATGTGACATGATATTGTTATGGTAAATGCATGCATGTTTATGAAAAATCATTATGTTATGAAATTGTATTACGAATGTAATACATTATACATACATACACACACACACACACACACACACACACACACACACACACATCTATATATATATATATATATATATATATATATATATAATATTTAGGAGAGTATAACATAACCATAGTATTAATTCAAACAACGAGGTCTGACTCCCCTTAACTATTTTTTCAGGATCTTTTTTTCAGATCTCTGTTAGCAGGGTACTTTGTCAGTCTTCTTCCTTTCCGATGATTTGATGTATGTTTGTTGGTGACCTTTGATTCTAGAGCTGCAGTAGTCTTGTGTATATTAGATTTCCCTTGTATTAACTATCTTAATATTGTAGTAGTATTGTATATTGTTAGAACTATTTGCTTATTATTAGCATAAGTTTGATCATTTTGAAATCTCATTTTTACTATGGATATAAGGAATTGATGACATTTTAGGCTTAACATAGATGAATATGCACCGTTTAGATTATTATTGTTAAACCTCGAGTTTTAAGTCCTAAAAGTGAGAGAGGAAAATACCATGACCGCATTCTCATTGCCTACGGAAACAAATTAAGTCAATACCTCCTGAATTTTAGACTAAGTTTGCGTTTATTTAGGATTTGGTAATGCCCTACCTTCAATTCGAGTTTTGGGTAGCTCAATGATATCAGAGCTATCAGGTTGCGGCCTGGGTCTGTCCTTTGTCGCAAGTTCGAATCCCAGAAAAATAATATGGGAATAAGACTTGTAGGTTAAGTGCCAAGTGTGCCCCACTTGCTGACGCAAGCTTGAAGAGAGGAATATATTTAAGATTTGATAACACCTTACGTTTAACTCGAGTTTTAACTAGCTCAAAAATTTCTGTAACGCATTTACTGTTTCCCCAAGTTTATTCAACGGTCAACTCAAATTTAGATGGAAGGCTCGGGTGGGACAGGTGACAACAATTGGGTCTTCAAAATTTATGGTGACTTTAGCTTTAGGTAGGTCTTCCCAGCGTTTGGTAAAATGTCAAGACGTAATTATATCCAACGGTCCACTCAAATTTAGATGGAAGACTCGGGTGGGCCTTTTAAGTAGGAATTCAGACAGAGGACAATAAGTAGGTCTTCAAAATTTATGGTGATGGCAGACAATTTAAAAGGAGGACTTTTAGCTTTAGGTAGGTCTTCTTAGTAAGTAGGTCTTAAAAATTTATGGTGATGGCAGACCATAAATGTGGTAGGCCCAGTTAAATTTTTTAAAAAATGATAAGTGAACTTTAATTTCTTGCTTTTGGAAATTTTGTGTACAATGGTCGGAGGTTGTTGCGACCTTTTCAAAATTCTAAAATCTTTCAAGCTCAAAAGATAGTGTAGTTTGGATAACAAAACCTTCCATTAGATAAGAAATAAGAGGGAATAATTCCTCTATTTTATGATGTCCCCAATAAGAGATGTTATTAGACATAAGATAAGATGCCTTGAAAATACGCAACAGCATAAAAGCAAGTTTTGTTTAATTAACTACTATTTTCTTCTTGTAATAAAATGAAACTTTTGTTTCTAATAATAAAATAGAATGATCAACAAACTAAAGTGAATTGGGCTGCATTAGTTTGGGATAAAGATATTAAACATGCACATTCATTTATCTGAAAATAAAAATTATCTTTCTAAATAAACAATCTTATTAATTTGACGGGTACCTAAACAAAATTAAACAATTTATCATTAAAAAAATCATATTTAGTAGTTCCTAAACTTATAATCATAGAGGATATCATCACAAATATTCATCAGAATTATTATAAGTATTTTCTATTTGTATACATATTTTTAAAATATAAAAAATAGAAGAGACAAATTTTCATGGTTTGTTTATATATATTAAATTTGAATCTGATAGTTTGATGGGAGAAAAAAAATTAATAGTTTAAGTGAAAAAACAAAACTAAAAATGTATACATGAACATATAATATGATACAACTATATATTATTAGATCTACTCTAACTTTCTATTAAGCCACACATACTAAAACATATGTTGATCTTAATTTTTCTAATTAATTGGTAGTATCACTTATCCCTAATTTACATCCCTATTGCAAATATGACATAAATCTCCACTCGCTTATTATAATTCAAGTATGTTAAGCCATTCATACCACCAAGTTCTTTTGCAACTTATTGACTATAAAAAAGGCTTAGGCGCTGTTACAGGCAAGTATTAGTATACACTGAAGTACGCTAATGTATAAGCTTAAGTACTTAACTAGTTATAATTGATTATTATTTGGTAAAAAGTATCTTTCCAAGTTAAAGTTTGTGTCAAAATCCTAAAGTTTAGTAATATTGGGAAAAGGACTTTACCATTATAAAAAGCTATTCAACTTAAAACTTTAAATTGACAAAGCCCTAGACTTCGAAAATATCTCTACCCATATTTAACAAGAGATATTCTATTATAATTTAATGGTTTTGGACTTGACTTAAATATCCAGAAAATTGACGGAAATGTCCTAAAAGAAAATATTTTATACATATGATAACATATTAAATCAAGAGAATAATACAACAATAAAAAAACCTACATATCATGCTTTTTCTTATCTTTTCATTAATTAAAATAAAAAATTATGTGAATATCATGAATGACAAAGATATAGGTAACATATTATGAATTTAAAAGAAAGAAAAATAAGAAAAACCATTTTGATTATACAATCAAACAATTTTAGTTATTATTGAAGGAAATTTAATATAAACTTCGTTTTATAAATAAACTATTTCTTTTTTCTTAGTACTTATTAGTGCATTACACAATTTCTAGAAAAATAACATATTAATTATTAAATGAGACAAATTAAATGAAAAGTGTAAATATATTTTGTATTTGAATTAATATGTAAAAGAAATATATTACAAAAAAAGTATAGAGATACTTAAATAAATGTGTAGGTCTTTGTTACCAAACAAGTTTCCTGAACTTACTCGATATTAGAATTCTATTTGGAATATTATTAATATATCTTTGAAATTCTTATTCTGATGATAGTATAATTAAGTGATCCTTTAACTTACAATCTCTAAAGTACTCATGTAGTGATTGTTGTATTTTGATACTACGTAGACCTATCATAGTCAAGGATAACTTAATTGGTAGTTATTAGATATAGCATGAACTGTATGGAAGTAGTTAAGTAATCAATATATGATTCGTCACCTTAAAATGATCAAGGATTCCGTTGTTCTTGATTAATATTAATTCAATAGCTCATTGTCTAAGATGAAATGATACTTTAAAAATAGTTTTCAAATGTCATTAATATAATCAATTACTAATGATGAGGAGCTAATATAATTGGACTCAGATAGAATAGATATTAACTTTATACTTTATGTCTAATCGGTATATTAAACGATAAAGAGATTGAGTTACATAAAAAAATTATGTATAAAAAAGTTAGTCAAAATTACCTTAAGATTATTAATATTTAGGTCATCATGATGTATTGTTTAACACTAATCTTGATTTATGAATATAGATTGTTTAATTAGAGAATTAAATATAAATTAAATGAGTTTAATTTATCTTATTTTACATACAATTTAACTTTATAATTTATATTTATTGTCAATATATTTAGTAGTCTAATGTGTCATACAAAAAGTTCTTAAAGAGAGAAAAGATAATTTAATTAAGTTAGACTTGATTGTAAAGTTTGAAAAACTTTAAAGCTTAAATATGTTATACTTAACAAATAAGGACTAATATGAGATATTATATCTTATTTAAATCTAGTTAGTATGTAATTAAAATTAATTATAAGTTTAATTAAAATTAAGGCAAACTATTTTGTACACCAGTTTTTCTTTCAATGCTTAATATATATTTTCTTATTCTTCAAAAAAGTTTAATTGAGATTAGAATTATGTTTCAACTAAAATACCAAAATGTCTAATCCTACTATAAACAAGTGTAGGCTTTAAGGAGCTATCACTCTTTGTTTACTCTACTCTATATCTCTTATAAAGTTTTGTTAATCAATTTTAGTAGTTACCATTAGATGCCGGAAGTTTGTGTAGCTATGATGGTGGTGATGAACTTGTTTTAGAGATCAGTTGGAAGAGAGCTAGCAAGAAAAAGATAAAGTTTTATAATAAGGTATAATTTATGTTTGTTCTTATTATATATACTTTAATCATATTATAGAAATTGAAGTAATCAATATATTTAGGAAAATTTTTGTCACCGGCTAAGATCGGATCCTGTCTTGATTTGCTAACATATAGTTCGTTAAAATTTTGACACCTAAAATAAGATATTTAATTAATTACGAAATCAAATTTGGACCAACATTTGATTTGCTATATATATTTACCAAAAAGATGATTGCAATTATCAAGGACGAAAATGTAAATGAAGAAAATTACTATTATCCAATATAAAGTTTTAATTATAAGTCAAATTATTATAGATAATAATGAATATTCAATAATGGAGATTTTAAGGTAGAACTTTAAATAGAAAGCAATCTATTTATTATACTATGCAATGACGTAATAGTTTTACCTTCAAATCCAAAAATTTTGAAAATAATTTCTTGTAAGGACTTATCATCCCAAGCCCATGATTGTATATTAGAAAATCCAATTTCCTATCATTTATTCTACCAAATTTGGTGGGGCTGCATATGTTTTATGACTCTATAATTGATTCTTCTCCTTATATTTCATATTTATTTTTTTGTTTCATAAAACATATACATACATATATACATATCAACATTAACTCCTTACAAATATGGCACCGTTGAAAAACCATACTAAAATTAAAGATGGATATGTAATAGGGATCAGATAGTAATCTTTGTAATAAGGATTCAACATTTCTCCTATTAGAGTACTAGTTTCTCTATGTTCTGATTAGATAGAGCATTTGATTAATCTCTAATCTTTTTTACTCCAATCATATTTGTTTTTCGTTATTAGCCATTAATTCAATTAATAACATTTGTTAACTATTTACAAAGATTCGTTACACCTTGGTCAAGGATTTTCCGAATCAATACTCATCAAGAACAGCGAAATATTTTCCACAATTACTTTAGGGTGATGAATCATATCTTGATCACATAACTACCTCTATATAGTTCATTCTACATCCATTGACTATTGATTAAACGACTCATAATTAGAAAAGGTCATAACTAGTATCAAAACATAGCAATTCCTACACAAGATAACTTTAGAGACCTCAAGTTAAAGGATCACTCATATAATCATCATAATAAGAATTTTCATAGACCTTCAAGTAATGTTTCAAATGGATTAATTCGCCCTTTGTTATTTAGATTTAGATTTATTATTTAACTTTTTATTTATTTTTATTTAGATTTAGTTAGATTTAGATTGATA
>JAOTAY010000191.1:30342852-30354891 GCA_025629805.1 Erythroxylum baracoense | reverse complement strand
ATTAAATTATTGTTTTTATTTAATTACATTACATTATATTTAATTAAAATATTATTATTAATTAATTAAAATATTATTATTAACTAATAATATAATTAAAATATTTATGGAGAGGGGTTTTCTTGTAAATTTATGTGTGTGTTTTGTTTCTGTCTCCTTCTCCATTTTCTTGTCCTCTGGTTTTGGAAGGAACAAAAATTTTATGTCTCTGTCTCCGGAGTCGGGACAAAAATTGATGGAGACAGCAAGCAAACAGGTCGGGGACAGAATTTTTCTGTCCCCGTCTTCCGTCCCCACCCATAGGGACAACAACCAAACGCAGGGTTTGAGTTCATTTTCATGGTAAACGACCAAAATTTGTTCTCTAAATAGTAGAATTGGTTTTTCTTTTTTACTCCCCAGAAAGTTTTTTCTGCCTCTTACCTGTTTTCAGTATTCAGTGGATATTATTGTAGAAACTACGAAGTCTCTTTTCTGGGTTAGTGAAAATCCCCTTAAAAGTTCATATCTTTTTCTAATCTGAACCATAGTTTCTAGTTTCTGGATAAGATCTAAGACCACTCTTCTGCATAGAAACGAAACCTATTGCTTCTCTTAATTCTTGAAGCTTCGTAGTTTGATTTTGATGTTTGGGATTCGTGTGGTAGCTTTAAGTGACATTGTTTGTTTGGTTGGAGTTGTGTCGTCACTTTTTTGATCAATTTTTATGACTTAGTATGATAATTTTGGAAGTCTGGATCTTCTGTCCAATTTTATGATGTCTTATTATATCCCGTAAATCTCAGCCATTTATTTATGTGGGTCCCGCGTGAGTCTCGTATAAATGAATGCAGGGCCCACATAAATGAATGGCTGAGATTCATAGGACAGAATAAGACACCATAAAAATTAGACAGAAGATCCTGTCTCTAACTTTGGATATCTTGCTTTTGATGATCCGGGTTTTTTTATTCTGGTTTGGTGTATTGTGCTGTGTCCAACTAGTTGTTACGTGCTTCAGTTTCTTATATATATATTGATTACTTCCTTTATTCCTTTTTATTTTTTCTAGTTTCTATTAGTGGGGCTTATTTGATTACTATTTTTAACTACCCCAATATTTTCCTATTTAGGTTGTCCGTAACTGTGTTAGTACCATTTTTTTTGGGTGATTCATTATTAATCCTTTTGTTCCTTTTCCAAAATTCACTATTCCTTATTTGGTCCGTCTATTTTCAGTTTCTTTTATTGCTCTCGTTGGGGATCATTTTTTGTTAAAAGAACATTTTGAGCTTAATACGGGTCAATTTAAACTTACAATAGATTTTCTGCCTTGTACTTAGCACAATGTGATGTCTCGGTCTTGGTACTTGAATTTTTATGAAATTTACGTTTATATCTTTCTACGGTCTTTATGGATGATTATGTCTTTTATGTTCAAATGAAGCTTTTCTTTGAGATATTGTTAATTGCTTCTGTATTTTATTCTGTGGTTATAATTTTTCTGGTTGCTATTCTTGTACTGGTTGGCCTTTAGCCTTCTTTATTTTCTTAGTTATGATATTGATTGAACTACACAGGTTGTGTGATTGACTTATTGTTGTATGATAATTAAGTATTGGCTAGGTAGAAGAAATGGGAGAAAGAAAAGTACCAAACAAGTATTATCCACCTGACTTTGACCTAGCAATGTTGCCTAGAATCCGGAGACCAAAGAACCAGCAGATTAAAGTAAGAATGATGCTTCCCATGAGCATCCGATGCAATACGTGCGGTAATTACATTTACAAAGGCACCAAGTTCAATTCCCGCAAGGAAGATGTTATTGGGGAGGTATTAGTTTCTCATTGTATTCATTCTCTTATTCTTTTCTATTCTTTTTCTTTAATTTCCAACATCAATTAACAACAATAATTTAAGTGCAGACATACCTGGGCATACAAATATTTAGATTTTATTTCAAGTGTACCAAGTGCTCTGTTGAGCTCACCATTAAAACTGATCCTCAAAATTCAGATTACGTTGTTGAGAGTGGTGCCAGCCTCAATTTTGAACCCTGGCAAGCTGAGAATGAGGTCCTATATATATATATATATATTCTAATTATTATTTTAATTATTTATTATTAAAAATTTTGATTTTATTTCTAGTTCTTTATTTAATTTATTTAATTTACATTTATTTATCTTTGTTATTTAGATTTAGATTTATCATTTAACTTTTTATTTATTTTTATTTAGATTTACTTAGAGTTAGATTGATAGATTAAAAAAATTAGATTTATATAATCGAATACTATTCTAATACTATAATAGTATATATAAACTACTATAATGAATAAGTCATGAATATAAAATCTAAATGACGAATCAAAAAATTTTGTGGAATCATGAAATACGGAAAGATCCTTCGAATCTAGTCATATCATTTGGTTATATTGACAATTTCAAAAAGCTTTGGAACTGGTGCCCTAACGCTTTGATGGCCTGATGTGGCCTAAGTCAATAAGATCCTTGAGCTACCTTCTTAGTTCCGATAGTTCGAAATCATTCTATATGGCGAAAATGCTGGCAGGCTACCGGCTCCAGCTTGATCCGGTGGTCTACCGCGCGTCTAGGTGGAAGTGCCTTTGGCAACTACTCTGGCATAATGTCTGCAAATTCATTGAACAATTGGTCAACCAGGAAAGTCATTTCAATCCAATCCAATCTTCGGGTCAAAAAATGATTAAAAAAAAGGATATGTTAGTGACCTAGCACGACAAAGCACTCTCCGAGGGCATGAAATGTCCAATTTTTCAATCAGAATCTTGATAGCAATGTCTCTGTTTTATTCTCCAGTCGAAATAAGGGAAACTCTATTCAATTTTTGATGGAAATAGGGTTTTGGTGAGTCAGTTTAGTGAACTTATTCTCTAACAAGTACCTGCACATTTATTTAAATATCTCAATACTTTAGCCTATGAGATTGACTACTCCCTTTATAAGGAAAAATAAAACATGTACTTGTTTTTTTACATAATAGGGATCAGGTAATAATCTTTAGATAAAGGATCCAGTATTTCTATTAGAGAAGAAGTTTCTCTATGTTAAGATGTAAACATATTGCAACGTTGAAGCGCCAGAAAGTGTGGCCCAAAAATTTTTAAGTCTCTAGAAAATATGAAAGATAATGTAGCAGCATCAACTACACAAGATTTATGCTTCTTCACTTGAGAAAGCACTTTAATTCTTTAAGAGTCAATTACGAAATGTCTGGTCTTTATGAAGGAATGGGGTGAACTCATATAGACTTAAACAAAGCAAATTTATTCAAATTTAATTGCTGATTCAAAACATTGGTAAAACTTTCAGGACCAAATTTTCTGATAGATCAAAATTTTATGATAAATTTTGTTTTGCAGTTATTTTCTTCCAAGTATCTGATGTTATTATGTAAGTTAGATGCCAGGATATGCTTTTGCAGATGGAGGCAGCAAAGGAAAATTCCGCGACTCATACTTTTCGGTGGTTGACGCAAAATCTAAAATGACTGCGGTCGTCTTAATTTTCCGCGAAACTGTCGATCGTTTTTTCTACGTGGAAATTGGTGTCTTGAGCTTCAGCTACACCCTATAAATATCACACTGCTCAACCCTACTTTCCAACACAAGATTTCCACTATCCCAATCAATATCGGGCTTAGCTTCCGAAAATGAGTTCCTTCAAGATCGCTTCTTATTTTCTTGTTGCTCTATGTTTGATTAGCTCAACTCATGCAGCCATTTTCGACATTCGAAACAATTGTCAATACACAGTGTGGGCTGCTGCCGTGCCTGGCGGTGGCATGCAACTCAACTCCGGCCAATCCTGGTCTCTCAACGTGAACGCTGGCACGGCAGGGGCTCGAATTTGGGCTCGAACCGGGTGTCAGTTCGATGGAGCTGGACGTGGCCGCTGCAATACCGGTGACTGCGGTGGCTTGCTGAACTGCCAGGCCTACGGTTCACCACCAAACACACTAGCCGAATACGCATTGAACCAATTCAACAACCTTGATTTCTTTGATATTTCTCTTGTTGATGGCTTCAACGTGCCTATGGAATTTAGCCCAACTTCTGGTGGGTGCACAAGGGGCATCAAATGTAATGCTGATATTAACAGGGAGTGCCCAAGTCAGCTAAGAGCACAAGATGGGTGCAACAATCCTTGTACAGTGTTCAAAACCGATGAGTACTGTTGCAATAGTGGGAGCTGTGGTCCAACACCTTTGTCTAAGTTTTTTAAGGATAGATGCCCTGATGCTTATAGTTATCCCAAGGATGATCGGACAAGCACATTCACCTGTCCTGGTGGGACTAACTACAAGGTTGTATTCTGCCCATGAAGTCTTAATAGCTGTCTTTAACGTATAACTAATGCTGTTGAATAAACAATTATATGCCTCGACATAAAACCCAGAATGAAAAATATTATGTTGGATAAGAAATATATCATTAGGCTCTTCATGAGTCTACATGCTGTTATAAAGGAATATATGCTTAACAGCTATATCTTTCTCTTTCATTTTATATCTTGTTTCGATGTCTATTGTTGGGAAACTAAGTGGGATCGAATCACAAACGTAGCGAACAAAATAAAATTTTGTAAGATTTCTCAGTCGAATCTCATTACTTGAAAAATAACTTGATAATTGAATCATACAAAGAAATCGTAACTAATTCAAAATTTTTGTTGAAACCTTTCCAATGTATCACCACAAGTTATTTAAGTATCTAGCCTCTAATGGTATCCAGAGAGCAAAGAAAAAAACTCAAATTTTGATAGGAATAACTAGGATTGCTAGCTCCCTTATGCTTATTTCCTACAAATAAAAAATATTAGGTTTATTTTTTATTAAAATTAAATATTCTAATAATAACTAAAGTCAAACTTTAATTATAATTTAATTTAATTTTAATAAAATTAAATATCTCATATTTAATCCCTAAAGTTTCTCAAACTTTTTAATTAAGACTAATTTAATTTAAATTATTTTTTCTTTTTAATTACTCCTAGTGTTTGATCTATTAAGTTCTTAATATGTTGACAATGATTATAAATTATAATTATAATTCATAATTAGAATAGTTAAATTAAAACCATTTTTAATGTATCTTTAAATCTCTAATTAAACAATATATAATTATAGATTAACATTGACATCCTGTAAATGTCATGACCACCCAAGTATTAGGAATATAAAACAAGCCCAACAGTTGTGATGTATAATTTAATCATTTCGTCATCCAATGTTCTAATTGGACATGATTATGGATAAAGTGTCTACTCTTTTAAAATCCAATCATATTCGTTCTTGCTAATTAGTAATTGATTTATAATCGATATTTGAAAATATTTTTTCAAATATCTATTCACCTTAGCTAGAGAATTCCTTTAATCACCACCAATAAAGAACACTAAAACTTTCTCTGAAATTACTTTAAAGTAACAGGTATATATATATATATATATATTAAAACACAGTAATTCTCATATGAGATACTTTGGTATCTCAAGTCCAAAGATCAATTATGCAACAATCATGATAAGGAACTATAAACTTATAAGTAATATTCTATTTCAGATCTTTATAATTGGGCTAGTTTAGTGAACTTATTCTCTAATAAGCAATCACAAGTTTGTTTAAGTATCTTTATACTTTAATTTATGAGATCAATTATTTTATTCATAAGAAAGAAACATAATGTGTGCTAGTTTTATTATTTCATCAATATTTCATCTTGATGAAACTACAACAAGAAACAACTTAGGAATAATACATAAATGTAAATTGAATCTTGTAATTATGATCTTAGTATAATTTCAGTTGCAAAATAATTATTTCAAGAACTTTATCTTTAGTATTAAAACATCATTTGTAAGTAATAAAATACATAAAGATAAAGATTGCCTTTATTAATTAAAATAATAATGACATTCATAAAGTTGCAACCAACTGATTGACTACAAGGGTATAAACTAACAATCTCTCACTTACACTAAAGTCAATTTTGTACATATCTAATATATCAATCATATCTCTTCTATGAAAATGGCTTAATGAAAGCATCTGTAAGATTATATTTAGTGGGAACTCGCTCTAATGCTATTTCTTTTTACTCCATTATCTTGTTGATCAAATGAAACTTCTTGAGCACATGTTTGGACCGTTGATGAGAGCTTAGTTCCTTTTCCTATATAATAGCATTGTTGTTGTTATAGTACAATAATATAGGCTCAATAATGCTAGGAACCATACCAAGTTTGATGATGAACTTCTTGATCTATATTGCTTCCTTTGCCATCTCGGACAGGGAAATGTAATATGCTTTAGTCATAGAATTAACAGCAGTTACTTGTTTGGATCCCTTCTAACTTACCACACTGCCATTCAAAGTGAAAATGTGCCTTGTTTATAATTTTCCATCTTCTAATTTGACTTAAAACTAGTGTTTGAATTCCATTAAACTCTCAATTCAACCCTTCCATTGCAATGTTCAAAATTTTTACTAAATTACTCATAATAGACCAATAAAGATAAAAGCCTATAAAATTATAAGTTGAGTTTAAGAAAGCTTAAGTTCATTTCTCTCTTAAACTCTTTTCCTTATAGGTTACTATTCATACCCAAGTTTTGACACTCATAACTTCATCATTCGACCACCAAAGAAAATTATCGATAGAATGTGAAAGTTTTCTGTCGGTAAGCTAAGTTAGTGATAGAATTTACCAATGGAAGGAGATGTCGAAGAAACGACTATAGGCAATAATTGGCGATGGAGTACAAATTTTTCATCACTAATTTACAAAAGGATGTTTTTTTGCTATCGATACATTTAGCAATGGAAGGTTTGTTTCGGTCTGTAAATGTAACGACAGACAAGGCTCCTTCGTCAATAACTTTACGAATGGATTTATCAAACCTGTTAGTAAATTTTACCAATGGATCTTAGTGGTCTGTCAGTAACTTGATCCGTTAGTAAATTCATTGCATTTTATCGATGAATTTTGGTGGTCCGTCGATAAATTCACTATGTTTTATTGACGAATTTTTTGTCAGTAAATTTACTAATATTGCTTTTTGAAAATTTCCCTAAAATTAATTTTATTTGATAATCTTATGATTGATGTATAATTTATATAGTTATCTGCTGATTAAATTTTGATTTGTTTCTACATTTAATTTGTTAAAATAGAAAGTTGATTAATGATATAAAGTAAAAATTATCTTAATTGATAATAAGAAATTATTATCTACAACAATAAGTATTTAATTCATACAAAACATGCAACTACTCTATTCATTTAGTGAATGAGGATGCTCTGAATGTTGTGATGAGGTGCTGCCCTTCATTTTCAACTCATCCATCTCATTATGGAGTTGGGCTATGTACTCCACCGACTGTTGCAATTAAGTTGTCAGCGCTTGTACTATGGTCCAAAGGTCATGTACTTCATTCAATGCAGACCACCGATTAGGTGTTGCTGTGCTGGATGTGGAGGATTGTAAATAACATGTGTTCACAAATGAACCTAAGCTGAGGATCCTTCCACGACAGTCTTTACCACCCACTATATGAAGATATATTTGATTCTCATTAACATCTTCAGACTGCTGAGACTATCGTTGAATGCTTTCTTATATTTGGTCCTCTCAAAAGACAATGTTTATGTTAATAAGTGATAATTATTAAGTATTAATATTAAAGCATAAATTTCACATACATTTAGTTCTCTACATCTGGTGTTGACGAAGGTCACACCGTCATGCTTCTTAGTGTGAGTGTGCAAAAAGGGCTGACGGGGTGTAAGCTTCCTATCCATAGATTTTTCCTACATTAGAATAAAATCTTATAAGTGAACTATAATATATAAAAATTTCAACAGAATTTTCTCTATTTTTATGATATTTACCCCTATTGAACAAAGAAATTAACTCAACGACACAGTCATATATAGCACCAGATATTTATACTATTATCATTATCCATAATACACATATTTTCATTTTAAAATTCCCACATCAAATTAAATTGAAATACATAAAGTAAAAAATCAGAATATAAGTGTAAAATGTAGATACTTACAAGTCTATCTACATGCTCATGGTAGGTAATAGATCCTTCAATATGTAAGGGAAGACTCTCTACCCCTAGTCCTTTACATTTGTTGGCAGAATTATGCTCTGAAATAGACATTGCCTCGGGTGTTCTCTAATACTATTGCCAACGACTCCATATTTCTTCAAAAATATAAGGAGGTCGTATGCCAATCTTATGTATCGCACCAACAAAGTCTCTATAATGTGTACAAGTTCATCTCCCATACTTTATAAATGACTGCGTCAAATTCAGAATCCTAAAAAAGTCTTTATAAAAAAAGGAAAAACATACGATAAGTACTTATAACCTACAATATTTATCTAATTAATGTATAAAAATAATTAAAAATGAAAAAAATTATTTTTTATACCTTAAACTCCTGATAATAAAAATCCTTTGTCGCTTGAGACATATTATTTCATATATAACCATTAAGATTAATCTTCTCTTTGAACTTGGATGTTAGCTTTCTTAAGCACGGTCCAGACGGAATCAACCTAATATAAAAACAATTTTATATCATTTCTAAATTTAAACCTATAACTTAATTATAAACATATGGTGTTTTTATGTATTTTCACTTACATATTATTAACAATTGTGATGTAAGTTCTTCCTTCAACTCCCTCAGCTTCAGGCTGGTGGCCGTCTCCTTTATCCGTAATGTTTACCTCTGATATCTCGGTCGGTATAGGGTGGTGGATGGTGTAAAGTTGATGAACGAGCTTCAATAGGATCCTCTTAAATACATTTGCCACCTTCCATTCTATCATGTATAGATACACTAGAATAGCTTTAAAGCAGAAAAGGCAACAAAAGATTCAATAGCATTACCTGAAGCAGTTGCGACAAGGACGATGCATACACACAATGGCTTAAGTAACAGAGGAGGGGGGCTTCGGTAGCGACAAAGATGAGGGCACACGGTGGGATGGCAAGGACGATGGGGCTTCTGTAGGCACAAAGAGGAGGGCAAGGACAGCGACAACAGAAGAAAGAAAAAAATGTAGCCAAATACGATGGAGGAGGGGGGAAAGGGGCCCATTAGTTTTAGGTTAAATGAAAACGACGTCATTTTTGTTTTATTAAAAATGTTGAAGCAGAAGAAAATGATGATGTTTACCTTTAAAATTTACTGACGGAAATGTATTTTGTCGATAAACCCAAAACTTATTTATTCCGCCAAGCATTCCCGCCTTCTTTACCGACGAGAATTTTCTACCGTTGCTATATTCCGTCAAAAAATTTGCTGGGATAATTCCCCTCCATATTTACCAACATATTTTTTTGTCTCAAAATGAAAATTTTCCTGACAATGTTACTTACAAAACATGATTTTCTGTTCAAAATTTGCTACAGTTTCATTTCCATCAATAATTTTCCATCGCTAATTTCTATTTTTCTTATAGTGTACAAAACCCATAAACTTGTTTCTTTAAAAACAACCCACATTTGGAGGAATCACGACTGAACATTTCTGTTCATTTAGGTAAGTCACTAATCTCCTATTTTAGTCATTTTTTGGTGAAACTAACACTACCATCATGTCTAATGGCTCTAAAAATTTAGAAAATGAGGGAAACCTAACACCAATCGTCTCATTTTGCTAATGAATAGAAATGGTCACCTTCGAGCTTTACACCTTTGATTTTCACAAACCAGGAGGAGTTTCAGCATGAGACTAGTGCCATTGGATTCTTGGAGGTAAGCTCAACATTTTTAGGTAACTGATGAAGATCACCACCCCTCCGGAGCTGGCGTGTGTACCCCATGCTCTGGTGATGGTGGTGATTTTCCGACCAGCCCAGAAATGATCAGAAATAATTTTAAAAAATCTCAAATATTATGTAAATCAATTTTCATAAAAGCAATTCATTGAAATTATTCATAGTTTGTGACAAAAAATTTAAAAAATCTTATGTTCTTATAGAAATGCATGAAATTGATTAAATTGAGTCGTTCTCAATTGGAATTGAGAATATCTTAATGTATTGGGTATAAATGAGGGTGTATGGGTTAGAAATTGGTATACTAGAATGATTATTAGATTTATTATGAATTTTGCGATGTAAATATGGACTCAACTGAGCATGGACATATAGTTTGGAGGCCCAAACTGAGTTGTGATTACTGTCCATTTTATAGGGGAAATTATGCGAAAATTTTTAGTAGGCTCCCCATAAATGTGACATCTTCGTTTTCAAATAAAAAACAGAGCTCTTTAATATTGAGTCATGGTTTTATTCTCGAAATGTCTAAAATTGGTTTAAGTTTTAATTCCTAATGGTCATTCTAGGTTTTCTTTCCATAGATTAATCAGGAGCTAAAAGACAATAGTTTCAGCAGGAAGGAATGCATTTTACGTGTGAGTTAATATTCATGGTTATGAACATGCATTAGAATTTCATATTCATCCTAGAAATAACCATCATTTTCATATGCACACATGACATTCATATATATGGATTGACACATGGATACATATTTTTGTTGTGCAATGTTGTGCTTGTCTTGCTATATGATAATGTGGAGGATTGTTATAGTATGAGTTGGTGAGTGTCACTAGATTGTGCGCATAGTGAGTCATTATTTGGTATGGATATGGGTTAGAGTTGGATTTATTGATTTAGATATGACGTGGTTGGGGTGGTTCGGTCGAGCTTGCTCTCGAACGATAATCATGTTATAGTGAGGCTATGGCGGTTTAGTTGAGTGTGACTCTTAGACAACAGTCCACTACATTGGACCAAGTGACTCATGTGGAACAAGAGAGTCCCTATGACTATAGTCTATGGGTCAAGGGTCTATCATAAGGTCATTTGGCAATCCTCCACTATTATTTGTGATTGTGATGATTATATGACATGATATTGTTATGAAAAATGCATGCATGTTTTCGAAAAAAATCATTATGTTATAAAATTGCAATACGGATGTAATACATTATAAATATATACATACATATGTATCGTTTGAAATCCTTAGGAGAACATAACATAACCATAATATTAATTCACTCAGCAAGGTCTAACTCCCCTAAACTATTTTTTAGGATCTTCTTTTTAGATCTCTTTTAGTAGGGTACTTTATCGTTCTTCTTCCTCTCCAGAGATGTGATGTAAATCCCCAAACTTTCCCTTCTATCAGTTTATAGATTTTATTTTGGGTGAATAGTATTTCTGGATGAATGGTGAACCTGGGTAAACAATATTTCCACTTGACAATTTGGCCCTAAAGAGGAAAGTAATTGATGGTGTGATTCGTTGAAGTTCAATTACGGTTAAGGTGTAAATAACCCGAAATCTTAAGGTTATTTTCATGAAAAATCAAACGGAAAAAGTTAGCGTTACCTATTCGGCCATATTATGATTGAAGCAGATGAGATGATGTTTTAAACAAAACGTTTAAAGTAAATTTCAAAGTTAGATTTTGAAATGGAAACTAATGGAATAACTTATGGTAGTTAAAACTAAATTGATAGCTGTAATGCTTTATTTCCTATAGTGAAAATAAATAATTAAACGAAATTTAAATTGTGTAGGTTAAGAAGAGACACTCAACACATGAGCATATTTGACAATAAACAACAATACTGTGAGTGTATCTTTAAACTGATTTTATGAAAGAACAACGGTTACTATTTTTTCATGAAAAGTATGTTTATGGATAAGTTCATTGGTATTGCTACTTGAAATTGAAAGCAAATTTTTATAAGATTTATATATATTCTTTGAGATGGCATCGAATTAAAATTGCATATGCACTGAACTGGCACGACAATGGAATTTGAACATGAACTAAATTTGTTTAGAAATGTGGTGCACCTATGTATTAATTGTTGTTTAGCATGTCGTACATCATTAGGTCTCCTTATACATATGATTATACTGATCAGAGTACATCCTAACGTGCATGGCAAGGTCTCAGGGGGGGGGGGG
>JAOTAY010000191.1:30330074-30342752 GCA_025629805.1 Erythroxylum baracoense | reverse complement strand
TTCACGACATATGCTCCATTTCTCCATCTTCTTCTTCTTTCTCTTCATCTTTCTCTTCTTCTCTCACGAAAATCACTATCACCATCACCATACTGATTTTTGGTCTAACTCTTTCACCTTGATTCTCCAAGATTTGTTCTCTTCTCCATTTTGTCACAAAGACCTAACCTACACCCTTTTATTGATGATGTACGTGTAAGATAAGGAAGCTAGGGTTTCTTGGAGAGTTTGAAGGAGCTTTGAAGCTAAATCAAGTAAATAACCTATTACTCTTCATGGCTTTAATGAATGGAGCATGTTTGATAATAGTTAAGAGTTAGATCTTCATGATATGAGGATGGGTATATGCTAAAAATTTGTATGAGAAATGGGGGATAGATTCATGTCTTGCTTATGTTTTGATGGATAATAGATTAGGGAATGACATAATGTTGGATTGAGTGAGTGAATGGTGTATAAAGAGTGCTGGAGAAATATTAGTCATATATAAAAATTTCCATTGCCATTTGACCATTATTTTAACTACCATTCATCAATTATTCTACCATTTGGCATTTTTCGTAGTCCAAAAATGTCCTTAAATTCAAGAAAATTCCCAAATTTTCACCAAAAGTTTTTTAATTCACCACTTATACACTCCAAATCAATTGATAACACATATAATTCACAATTCCAAATATAATCACATTAAATAGCAATTTTTCCTGGAAAATGTCAAATGAGTGCATATATAGCCATTGTAATGTGTGCAAAAATTCAAATTCACATGTGTGTATGCTAACATTATGCATGAGCATGAAATGCAATTTTCTTTAATCTCTCTTTGATCTTACAAGTATGAAATTTTTAGGGTTCTAACCCTTAGTATGGGAACAGGATGTTACACAACAGATCAAAGCAGAGCATCAGGCCCCAGTTGGTAAGTTACAGTCATTGCCTATTCTGGAGTGAAAATGGGAGAGAATCACAATGGATTTTATAATGGTTTGCCAAGGACTCCGAGGCAACATGATTCCATTTGGGTCATTATTGATAGATTGACTAAGTCAGCTCATTTCTTGCCAGTGAGAGAGAGTAACTCACTAGATCAGTTAGCTCAGAAATATGTGAATGAAGTAGTGAGATTACACGAGGTTCGAGTGTCTATTCGAGCAACTTTTAAGCACGGAAATTCCAGGTGGGTTACATGTTTATATTGAGTTGATGAGCCATGAGTATTTTTCCGAATCAAAAGAGTTAAATGATTTCAATTACTTTATAAATATTGCATTTATTGCTTCTTGAATGATTGAAGTATTTGCTATATGTTTGGTACATGAATCTTAATGATGATTTATGAAATGATGATCGAAATTGTATTTGAAAAATATCATGCTTATGGAAATCATATTTTCGAAATGTGCCATTTTGGGCAATAAGTTTACAAGCTATGAAATAAATGTTATGTGGGTTTGGTTTGGTCCATTCTGTATGTCAAGTGCACTTTGACTACAGGGTTCTCCCGCCTGCCCTCAAGTGGCATGGAGTTCCTTTAGGGACCCCCTCATGTTTACGACTACGCAAAAACCACTATATGGGATTGCGTTAGTTCGTTCTATTCATGACTACACAGGACCATTTCATAGGAATGTGTTAGCTCATTCTGTTTATGGACCTACCCAAACCATTATGATTGCTTATGAGTTTATGATTGGTTGACAAGTTTGATGAATACATGTATTATGTTGTTTATAATGTGTTTGACAAGGTTGAGAATTTGGGAAATACATGTTTTATGGTTGCAAAGCATTTTACTGTAGAAATGGATATTTTCAATGGTTTTGCTTGTTTCTCCGCTATAAACTTGTTACCCACGAGCTTTTAAACTCACCCCCATTCCTCCCCATCTCTGGGTGAAGAGCAGATAATCCTCGTCGTTTTTGTCAATGGTAAATACTTGGTGAGGAATTCTTAGGCTAGCTGCTCCCAAGTCGTAATCTGGCCTGAATTCAACGAATTGTACCATGCTTTAGCCCGATCCTTCAATGTGAATGAAAATAATCTCAGCTTCATCGCATCGTTAGACATTCTGTTGAATCAGAATATGTCACAGATCTTCAAGAAATTTGCGATGTGGGCATTTGGATCCTCATTGGATAGATCGTAAAATTGCATACTATTTTGTAAAATGTTGAGTAGCACCGGCTTTATCTCAAAATTATTTGTTTGGACCACTGGTCTCGCCACTCCTTGAGGACTAAAATCTAACCTCGTGAAATCCATCAAGGTCCTTTTCGGTCCTCCTTGCTCTCCTTCTTCAGCCATATCTTGTTGTGAAAAGTTCAGACGCTTTGCCCTTCATAATTCTCTTTCGTGCCTCTTGATGTCGGGAAATTCGTCTTCGCTCACTTCTTTTGTTCTTCGTGTGCTCCTTATGTTCATGCACCTGCAATTACATAAGGGAAAGTATCAAAAACTCTTAAATCAAAATAATATAAATTAAACAAGATGCTAAACAATCAATCCCGATAACGGTGCTAAAAACTTGTTGATGGTAAAACCTATCTACTTGTTTTACGCTCAAACACAGCAAGTGAACGGGTTGTGACTTGTAGCTTAAAAGAGAAGATATCAATCCCACAGGGATTGATGCCTAGACACCACTTAATTTAGATAAAATTTTGTTTAAGAAACGAAATTTTTTAATAAAAATAATCTGAAAATTTTTAATAAAAATTAAAAGACTAACTCAAAACAATAGACAATACCAACGTGTAGAAAAATTCAAATTCAAGAATCTAAAAACTAGAGATTACTTTTTTCCCTACTTTGTCTCCTCCTATTTTATTGATTGTATTGTATCTCACCTTAAATTTTTGAATGCATTAACTACCCTCTCTCAAGGTGTAATTAATTGTCCCTAATTGAATTAAAAGGAATCAATTGGATAATCTCTCAGCCTACCCAATGACTCAACCTATTCAACTAGTTATTAAACTATCCTATGGGTGATCAATTGATTAGTCGAGATCTCTCTTCTAACTTTCAATTAACGTGATGATCATAAGTCTATAGGTCTCCAACCCTCGTTGTAGAATCCTACACAAATTTATCTTACTCACTCTCTCAATTTGTTGCAAGATAACAAATAAAATCAACAATTACCAAAGACAACTTCATTCAATTCAACAAAATAGGATTTCTAACAAAATAGTTCAAAAGCAATCCCTAAAACTAAATTAGCCTAACAAGTTCTCCATAACATCATCAACATTCAAATAAAACATTTTACAAAGAATACAAGAAGTAAGATTGACAGAAAATTGAATAAAAAGACTCCTTCTCTTCTTTGCCAAAATCTGAAAATTTTGGTGTTGATGTGCTATTTTTCCCAATCTTGATGATGATCCTTGACTTCAATCCTTCCTCAAGGCTCCAAACATGTGTTCCTTACTCCAAAGATGGTGTTTCTACAGAAGGGTTTCGTCTCTTCTCTTTAAGATGGAGGCTTAATGATGGTTAAATAGTCCAAAAATCCTAAGTTTAATGAAGCCCCACATATTGTCTCAGATTATGATTCCCACAATCGTGGGAATTGGCATGATTCCCACGATCATAGGAATTGGTCACAAAACACTTCCTCTTTTTTTTCCTCTTTGATTTGTAGCTCAATCTCCAAGTTGCTCCATCTTTCTTCCTACACAAAAATAGTCAACTCTTACCCTAAATTAACATCAAACATAAAAGAACAACAATGGAAATCAAACTAAACGAAAACATACAAAATAAATCCTAAACTACAACAATAATTAACAATTATGCAAGAAACCAATGCCAATTTCATAGAAAAACATAGACTAATGCACACCTATCAGGTACCTAATAAATGAGTGAATTGGATGTTTATATAATTTTAAAAATTTTAAACCAATATACGCAATGAATAACAATTAATATAAAGTTAAGTAAAATGTTAAACAAAAATCAATCAAATAATTGAACAATATTTTACATAGGATAAAAAATAAAATGCAAGCTAATTTATAGTGGTTTGATGAACAACCTTTGCCTACAACTACTTCCAAGACTCTTATTCGAATCCTACTGTAATTTTTCTTTTAAGGTGAAGAATAACCTTTTTATAATCTTTCTCAATAAAGAGGAACTTTTTTACAATTTTCTTCCAAGGTAAAGAGAAGCCTCATAATCAATTGGAACCACCACCAAGTATAATGATATAATTCCCAAACCAAATATTACAACTTAAAATACGTCACTTTATCACTTGATAACTCTAAAGAGGCTCACTCACACAAATATGTGACAATGATGCTCAAATGATTGAAAAATACTTAGAAATGTGTGTAAACTATACCCAAATGCTTCTTAATTCTAAAACTAATGAGAAAAAATATATTTATAGTGTTTCAAGACTTTTATTAGCCTTTGGGGTCACAAAGTAGTCATTATAATGACTACTTACAATGTACTAGTCGACCAATATGTATTGAATGTACAAATTCACTAACCATTGAGGCACTAGTCGACTAGTAGCATATTTATTGTCTAATAAATTACATTGGTTGACCAATACATCAACCATTGTTACAACAAACTCACAGAATACCAAATTTAACAACTTTAACCTATATTAACCACTAACTCCTATAGGTCGACCAATCACCCTAAAAACATGATTTTAACAACTTCAAATGCTCAAACTCAATTTGTTTGAAAAATTATGATTTAAAAACTTCCTAAACTATTTTCTAAAGATTGTTTGAAAGATCGAAAGGTTTTTTTTCATTAAAAGCAAAAGCATCAATGCCTTTTGATGAATAAAATACTTGTACAATAAAGTAAGATAAACTGATTATGCCTGATGAGATTTTAAGATTATTAAATTAATAAAGTGAAATTATAATTAATAATACCAAATGTAAAATGATCTTTATAATACTTTATATTCTTTTGTTCTTAGTTGATCTTCATTTCAATAGTTGCAAACTTCAAATTCTCTTTATCAATTTCATAAGCTAGCTTTTGAGTTTATGATTTTATTTTATTATTATATGCTTTTCAACAAAATGTTAAACTCATTAGTATTAACTATATTTTTAAATCATTAAAAAATTTATTGAAATTTGGTTCGATAATATCCCCCTTTTTTATAATGACAAAATATTAGTGATATTATATTTTTATAACAATTTAATCACTAAAATAACTATCATATGAAGAAAATGATTAGCACCCACTTACTATAAAACATAATTCAATATCAAGAAAATAATTTAATATTAAGAATAAGAGTACTATTGAATAGCGAAGAAATATTCAAAAATTGATAAAGTTGTGATTAATGAGGCAGTATACAACACGTATAGGTGGACGCCAGAATGTGTGAAGGAAGAAGGTGAGTTATCACCTTAAATATTTGCCTTGGTCATGGAGGCACTTCATAAGATAATCTTGAGGGTTATTAAAAGAACAAAGGGATTCAAATGTCATGCAAAGTGTAGGAAACTTATTAGTTAGCTTCATTGTCAATAACACAAGATATATATACCCAAATCTTAATTAAATTTCAAAACTTAAAAAACACTTAATATTTCATAAGTAGAATCTTATTCAAACACGACAAAATAAACAATATTATAACTCTTTTATTAAGTTTAAATTATTTAACTTCATAATTTTCTCACAACATATCCCTCTTTCACATCAGTATTCGAAATTTTGGTGTGGTACTCTTATCATCTTCTTTTGAAATGAACTTATCATAAGCTTGAATTCATCTAATCTCCACTATATATATATATATATAGAAAAACAAAAATTTTAAAGGACTTCAAATAGGATTGTAATGTGGCTGAACAATTAAGGCTAACCAAGGAAAGGGAGTAGGAGAAGTAAAAAATTCATAATTAGTATAGCAATAACAAATAAATCAAGAAAAATATCAATCCTCGCTCCACTAACTCCTTATATTCTTGTAACCACCCATTTTCCTTCATTCTTTTCAAGCATAAGAATCCATGTTGATCGATTTCAACACTTCATTTTATTTTTTATTAACCTTTTTTCTTTATTTCAACTTTTTGAATTGGTATGAGATTCTCCATTTTTATATGGCCTTTTTCATACACTTTGTCATTTCCCCCGTACATAGTTCATTACATCCCAATTCCAAAAACATAAAAATATTTAAAAAAACTCGACTAATCATTATTTAGGAATAAGTACTTATATTTTGTTTTTAGGAAAGGGTTACTAAGAAAAGGGCTAGAATTTATATTAGGCATAAATGAGCTCACTAATGGATTATTGTATAAAAAAGGGTAGGTAATTTAACTAAAGCTCGATCCCCAATGCTTGTATCATTTTAATTCTTATAAAAATCATACGTGTAATCTCAAAAAAGATGAAATTGAAGTTTTAAAAATTCAAAATCAAAGAAGATATCCACATAAAGAAAGAAAATTTTTGAATTAGTTCCTCACAAAATCACTTCAATAAAATTAAAGTGTAATAAATTAACAAATTCAGTTTCATATTACTCACCAAGTCAAGATTTGCATAGCAATTACTTAGCCATATTTTGCATCTAATTTTTTCCATTCATTCTCAACTAGAAAGTAGGAACCATACATAAACTTATTCCATCAACTTAAAGCCATTAATGAGAACCTAAAAATAAAGCTAAAAATATAAAAGTTTTGAACATTCTGAGAAAAATAATCCCATATACTTGTAACAATATTGTCCCCATTAATGTGCATTAAGAGTGAAGTAATAGAAGGGTCCAAAAAACTTCCTAAACATTTAGAAAATTGAATTAGAACTTCTCAATCATGAAATATTCTACCATACTAAAAATCTACATAATAGTGAATATTAGTAGAGGCTTATAAATAATAAAATGTAAATTGCATTTAAATTTTTAATATTTTCAATTAAAAAATAAATAAATAAGAGTTAGTTAAAAATATATAATTAAAACATTCTAAACATTCTAAATGTGTAAGGCCAAAGTCACTAGGATGGTGGAGGCAATGGTGGAAAATGTTGTTGATGGGTTCACATATGGCTTGCATCACTATAATCTCTCCATAATGTCTGTCAATAGGTTAGTTGCTAATTGTTATCCTTTACGACCTAGTAGTTGTTATAATCTCTTCTCCTTGCCCCTCAACATCTTCTTACCCACCTCCTCTTTTGATCTGGATTATTTGAATATCCTCTTTCTAGTTTGTATGGATTAATCCACCTATCATCCACTTAAGTGTATCCAAGCAACTCCATTTAATCATCACTACTATAATTTGTCTCTTTGATCTTAATAAACCCAATACCGGAGGGGTTCACCCTTTACTTTTCTAACAACTAACTAATTAACAATAAGAACATAAAATTTTTGTCTTGTGATTTTTTGGTGATTACATCATTAAAGACATACTAGTACTAGTGGCACTTCCGTTAAAGATTAGATCCGTTAGGTATAAATCTATGGTTTAACCCTCTAGACTAAGATTATATGTTGTGGCTCAATATGTAAGCCACCAATCGGGGTTGTATAGCTAAGTGCGTACATATGGAGTGCATCCGTCTAAAAGAATAGATGATACCCAAATATGAAACTATATAGTCCTTATCCATTTAGTTCTACCTGTCATGCCCTAAGAGCCTCCTATTGTGAAAGCTCAACCTCCTACCTTTTGATGGTAGCCTGAAATTTCTTTAATTATTTACTAAGAAATCAATACTTTAATCCCTTAAATATAAGAGTATATGGACAAGTTTTTAGTTTAGACTTTTCCTCTATGTTAGCATCTGACTCTTCTACCAGCTCCGAGTAATACTTTCCTTAAAGAGTCAACAAATAATCCTACTGTAAAATTTAAAGTTGATTTTGAATTTGAACAACTCTATCAATATCTAAGATTATGATCTCTTATATAACCATATTGTTATTGCTTCACTTATTGTACTATTCCTCATTCTCCTTATAAGTGAACTTTGGAATATTCGCCAAAGGGGTGGCGTTGAAGGGGATGAAGGAATATAACTCCTCCTCATCTTTTTCTTGATTATTGGAGCCATCCTTTCTTCACACAATCAGATGTGCCAACACTTCACCGTATTTCATAACTTCAGTCCATAAGTTTCTTCTAAACTTCTAAAAATCACAAAAACCATGATGTCTTACACGATATGTCAAAATTAATACAAACTCCATAATTATAGGTTCATATCCTCGTAATTCCATAAGAGTAGTAATGCATTCCACAAATTCTCCCTATTAAAGCTCAATACTATATATTATTGTACTACTACTATGAAATAAGAGAGAATAACTTACTTGGACAATGTGAAACTCAAGATTTGTGCTTAATATCTTCCAAAAATCCTTTAACACTACATATCTAATATGTATCTTTTTAATGCAAGAATCTAATACTATTTGGTTTTTTGAGATATGAGTTTTATATTTGAGAGAAGGATTTGGGGTTTGGAATGTTAGATTTGTGTATAAAGTCAAGATTTGGGTGCAAATAAAGAGTTTTAGACATTAGGTGGTGATGTAGAAGAAGGAATTAGGATTTTGGGCTAAAAAACTTAAGCCTAGCTTTTATAGTGTCAAGTTTTAAGATGAGACTAGCACCTAAAACATTTAAATACTATTTCCAATTTTTCTTTAAAGTGGTGCTTGCTTATAAGATTAGTGTCAAACTCACTTCCCAGATTGGCATTAGTTATATTCTATTTCCTAACACTTTACAACACTATTTTACTACTAGTGTATATCTAACCTTATTGACCAAAGTCGATTATCCTTTGTAACCCTCAATCTATGTTTCAACTTGATTTTCCATCTCTTAAAGACATATCAAACCAAAACTTAATAAAGAAATTATGTTGGGTAAAACATAAAAAGTATTATAAAATCTTATAAATTTTGACCCCCTACCCTTTTCACACTTAAATATGGAATTATCCTTAATGTCAAATAATTAAAATGATTGTTCTATCACACGAGGTGCTTAAGGTTGAGAGATCTCTCCTAAATCTATACAAGTTTAGTGAGGTAAAACTTCAAGAATTCACACAAAATTTTACCTACAAAAAAATTTATTCAAGAAATCACAAACGAAGAAAGTAAAATAAACAAAAATAAAATTAAGAATCATTGGGTTACCTGTTCACAAGCTCTTCTTTATAATTTTTTTAACTGGACTTCACTTTAAAATCTATACTCGTATAGGATTGTTGTTTGGATTAACTTGTTTACCTATATACATAGTATACGAAGAGAAAGAGAAATTAGTAGGATACATATGATTATCTACATGATCTGCATAGCACCAATAAGGAAGCAATGTCTACAACTTCATATTGGGTGCTTATTTGGTAAAAGGTAAAGGTATAAGTTGTCTCTATAAACTAGAAACGTCATCCCTACTTGTGAAATCCTCCTTTTTTCATAAATCCTAAAGATTTATATTTTTTCAGTGACTCAACATCAATAGCCTTAACAAATTCATATAGACTAGTGTTTATTAAGTTTATTCTATATTAGTTGTCATCTAGGATATAAGGTCATTTTGAAGGTCTTATAGATATGGAACTCCATCTACCTCTCGTTTAACATTTCCTTTAGCCACTGTAATTACAAAACCCCTTTAGTAGTCAATAATGGTCTCCCTAAGGTAATGGGGACCCAATGTTGTACTTTATATCAAAATTCGATAAAAAAGATAAATTTTCTTACTTTCACGAGTAAGACTTCCACTACCCCTAACTGGATATTTTATGGAATGATATACCAACTAGAGTGACACATTCACTAGTTTAAGCTCCACTATTACTAGTTTCTTAAAAATAAATAAAGGCATAAGATTATTACTTATGATTAAATAACATAAACAATTAGTAACATTATAAACACCACTGAAAAAATAGTAACCATGTATCATTTAACTTTTAAGGGAATTTATTATACAAGGTTGCATTGCACTCCTCTATCGAGGCATCATAGCATACTCCTTTAATTCATTTTTATTGGATAAAATCTCCTTCAAGATATTCACATATAAAGGCTTTTGAGCTAATGCTTCAAAAAGGGAATATTAATGTTTAGTTTTTTTAATAAATATAAAAATATCTTAAATTTGTCTTCATTTTTCTTTTTAAACCTTTAAGAATATGGCATTGGCAGCAAATAAGGCTTCACAACAACTCTAGATTTTTGTTCTTGACTAGCATTGATTGAAGTTAGAACCAGTAATAGTTCCTTTTTATCTGTATCTTCCTTATTCTTCTTCTTAACTTTTCCTTCCTTCTTCATTTCCTTATGTCTAGCAACACCAAAATCAAGCATTGTGCCACTCCTAACTGTAATGATACCACTAAATCTATAGGTTCAAGTTAGTATTACTTATAAGCTTACCCATACCTCTTTCACTCACCGTCTTAGCTAGTTTTCTCACTTTTACCTCCAGGTTATAAAGTGATTCATAATTAGACATCATAACCTTTTTAAGTTTATCCAATTTTACATCCATAGAATGTATGAACTATTTAAGCATCTCTTTTATGCTAGTACTTTGTGGTGGCGACTGCTAAAACTAAGGTCTTTATTGGAACTCTAATGGTACCATTAGTCATCCTACTCTAGCTCACTACTCATTCCATAAAAATTTGGGATAATTTCTCCACCCTGGGTTATAGGTGGTGGAAAAGGTATAATTCCTTATAGCTTAGTTTCTCTATAAGTAGCCATTGAGTTTACATTATCACTATAATTTGAGGCAAGATCATTATTAATTCATCCATGGGATAGATGCCCATACATGCCAATTCGGTAGCATGTCTCAATGTTGCCTATATATTAGTTAATAAATATCTTTATCTGTTTTGAAAGGTTAGCTTCTTTTATCACCAAATTTGAAGATGCATACACTTAATAAAGGGAAGCTTTTTATTTTTCCCTTTAACACTTTGATTAATGAATTCCTTACTACGGTTTTAATAATATACTTATCCTCCTTAATGGTTTTTGTATAGATTGTACCTTAAATTGCATTACTAACTAAAGTTTGACTTGTAAGTCTGAGGCCCTCATAGAAAAATTGCATCACCATCAGTTACAAGGAATACTGATGATGTGAGCATTGATTAAACAGGGTTTTATATCTTTCCCAAAGTTCATAGAATGTCTTTCCTTTTAATTAAAGCTTTAAATTTGCATCCTTATCTTGATGATCTTGTATAGATGGAAAATCTCAATATAAAGGCATTATAAAACTTATCTCACTCCTCAAAATAATCCACTTTGATTGAGATTAATCATGCCCTTGCTTAATCTATGTAGTAATAGAAACATCTCATTTAAAGCTCATCTTTTATAAGGCATTCAATGAAAGTATATGGATCACCAAATAGAATTCCTTTATAAATATGATTGTGTCCTCCCTATGTGGCCCACTAAAGGTTTATAGCAATTGTAGATGTACTTGCTTTGGCTTATTGTTAGTTTATGCGCTATAGTCAATCGCTTTGGTTGTAATTTAGTGATAAATTATTTAAAGGCATTCTTTATCTTGAATATGTTTAGATGTATATGATAAAGTCCATGGGATAATTGTAAATTACAAATGAAATTATAATGAGATTATAATTATGAGATTCATATTGCATATATGTATTATTCCTAAATGTTCCTAGTCATTGTTCTATTAAGATTGGACATTAATAGAATGTAAAAAGACTAGCACACGTTTTGTTTTTCCTTATGAAGGAAGTAGTCGATCTCATAGGCTAAAGTATGAGATACTTAAATAAACGTATGAGTGCTTGTTAGAGAACAAGTTTGTTGAACAGACCCGATATGAGAAATCCATTTAAAACATTACTTTTATGTCTATGGAATTCTCATTGTGATGATTGTACAAGTGATCCTTTGACTTGAGACCATCATAGTTATCTTGTATGGAGATTGTTATGTTTTGATACTATTCATGATGTATTTAATCATAGGTCGTTTAATCGGTAGTCATTGGATGTAACATGAACTATATGGAGGTAGTTGAGTGATCAAGATAGGATTTATCACCCTAAAGTAATTAGGGAAAATGTTTCGTTGTTCTCGATTAGTATTGATTCAGGAAATCCTTGGTCAAGGTGAAATGATGCTCTGTAAATAGTTTACAAATGTCATTAATTGAATTGATAGCTAATGGAGGAGAATTAATATGATTAGATTCAAAATTGAGTAGACATTAATTTTATGCTCTATGTTTAATCGAAACATTGTATGATGAAAGGATTGAATTATACGAAAAAATCATGCACGGAAAGATTAGTTAAAACCACTTTGACATTGCTAAATATTTGGGTGGTCATGATGCGATGCTAAACGCCAATCTTGATCTATGATTATAATTCGTTTAATTAGAGAATTAAAGATAAATTAAAAGAAGTTTTAATTTATATAATTCTAATTATGTGTAACACCCCACTCCTGCTGGACCCGAACCCGATATCGATGGTGATATCCGAGTCCGTGCCCTGCGAGGGTGGTGTGCTACATCACTAAACAATCAAAAGTCGGTATAAGTCTTTTTTTTTCTTACGAATATGCGCAAATCAATAATCACAAATTTGGGCCCACTTTTATTCAGAAACATTTCGTTTACA
>JAOTAY010000191.1:30307445-30329974 GCA_025629805.1 Erythroxylum baracoense | reverse complement strand
TTTTAATTTATCTAATTCTAATTATGAATTAGAATTAGAATTTATAATCATTGCCAACATATTTAGGAACCTAATGGGTCCCACATATAGAATAGGATGAAGAGAGCAAAGTTAATTTAATCAAGTTGGACTTGAATGTAAAATTTAAGAAACTTTACGATTAAATATGAGATATTTAATAAATAAGGATTAATATGAGATAATGGATTTTATTTAGACAAAATTGGTATTTAATTATAATTATAAATAATTCTAATTAAAGTTTAATTGAAATTAGATTTTAATTTCAATTAAATTACCAAAATGTCTAATACCTATTATAAATAGGCTTAAGCTCATGGAGCTAGGACTTCTTGCTTAACCCTCTTTGTAAGAGTTATAAAGTTCTCTCGACTCATTATGTGGATACAGTTAGAGGCCGAACATTTGTGCGGCTATGGTGGTTGAAACGGATCGGTATTGTAAATGATTTGAGGGGTACGATAAGATTATTATCAAGCTTCAGAATAAGATACGAATTAAGTTTCTGCTTTATTATGATTTGTGTTAATCATTTTATAAAATTAAAGAGATCTTGGTTTTCGGGAAATCAAAGATTGTGAAAAAGTTTCGTAATTATTCTACCGCGGTAGGGATCGAATCCTGACTTAGTTTCCTAACACTTATAGTTTCCCATCATTTGACTTAGTATAATGTATAAGGGACTTACATTAAGCATAGGTACCTGGATAACTCCAATATGCATCCTTTATGGCTACTATTACTCATCCACAATAATATCATATTGATTAGCAACCATCTCCTTTCTCCTTCTCAGTCTGTTCTGTCTATAATTTCATTAGATTTTAGGATCAAATTGAAGTAAGATGTCTAAGTTATTACTCTTGAATCCCCTGTTTGGCACCAACTTACTAAAAAAAAGAAAGAAAATGTAAAATAAAATAAAAATAATAATTGTATAGTTCCCTAATAACGATGCCAAAAGATTTAATCTATTGAATTTATCTACAAGCATAAACTAGAGTAAAATCAAGAGTATCAATTATGAAGGGACTAAATCAATATATTCATCAATCCTAATTAAAAAAATATAAATAAATAAAGAAAAATATTATGGAAGATAATTAATTTACCGAACTAACAAAAGCTTGTAAATAAACTAATGAATGAAAGTAGATAAAGAAAATATTAGAGTTTCAAGATTCACTTAAATGAATTCTAATTATAATAAGAAAATTGATGAGATAGGTTAAAATAACAATTATCTTGAGGTATCTATTCCTTCTCTCGAGTCACCAAGTATACTCAATTAGGCAACTACTATCTCTCTATGCATAATTTAACCTAATTAAATCTATTAAGCATAGTTAATAGATTTGATTATCACTATAGCCTATGATACTTTCGTCTCTAGTGCTTAAGTTTTCATTCTTCTAATGCTCATATCATATTTCACCTCTTAGTCTTTCATACATTCCCTAAGATATAATTGATAATAGTCAATATAAACTCAACAATTAAGAACAAAGAGAATAAATTTAACCAACAAATAATTAAATCATACATTAAAAATTAAAATCTTCGTTGGAAGCAATATCCCTAAATCTAACTAGGGTTTCTAGCCATTAAACATAATGAAAATAAAACCAACCCAAATCAATCTCAACATAAGGGGAAGAATATAAGAAGATAATTAGAGAAGTCACCAATGACCCCTCCAGTGTTCTTTAAATCCTCCTTTAATACTAAGAAAGATTAAAACTATGAAAACAAAATCAAGGTGGGTGTTAAAAACCTTCCAAAAGTCCCTTAAGCTAAACCTAATAAGAGTATTTACCATTAGGGTTATAAATATAGATTCATAAAATGCTTGAACTTAGGAATTTATAAGTCTTTGTAAATTGTGCACAAGGATTAGCAGTCTTGCATCTACACCTGTTCTAGTTTGGTCTAGAACTTTTATTCTTCACAAAACAATACGTAAATGACACTTGACACTAAGTTTTAACTGGCACTAATTTTGTTTTATAACTCTCTTTGTAAATGCATGATAAGTCCAATGCTTATTCATATACACCACTCTACTGTTGGTTTTGTTCTAATTATCAACTTCTTTAAACTTCACAAAAGATAGGAACCTATCTCCCCAGTAAGTATGATGCCTGTTATGACCTTATCCACCAACTTCTTCACTTTCAATTCCATTTTTTTCATTAAAATCATCACCTACAAGAAAATGAACTAAACATAGGAGAATATCATATAATCCATATAAAACATACTATAAAAATGAAAATATCGTGTAATTTATCTCCAAATAATATATAAAACATAGATCTATCACTTTTCATATTACAAAAGAGACTAAGTAAAAAATTATTTTCTATCAATCATGGTGTATTCTTTTAAGGATTAGGACCAAGTTTATGAAAATTTTAAGATCACCATATTATTTAAGACCACCATGTCAAGGATGTAGATTTAGATTTTTGTATAAAAAGAGGGGAAAATGTATAAAGAATAGGAACGATATAAAGTTTTGCTTAGCCAATGCCCATACCATTAGTACTCTTTACAACTAGTTACAAAACTCTTATAGGAAAGACTTACACTCACATATCATACCTTATTACACACTGTTTCATAAGAGACCATATACAAAAAAAAATTGTTAAGGAGTTTAAGGAGAACATTGAGACCTTTGCCAAAAATTTATCAACTAAAGTGGAAAAGGGATAATTAAAAGCTTCTCTTTATAAGATTCAAGCATTTCTAGACTTAGCATCAAAAGTGGCGAACATGTCTAACTAGATAAAGATTTTATTGAACTTTGACATGGTTAATAGGGAGATACTCTATCAATATGGCATGTATTTAGCATCCTTCCCATATAATTATAAATATGGAGTCGACCTCGAAGTACTATAAGGATGCAAACTATATGGCTAGATACAAAGATAAACAAGCAATCAATAATAATCATCTCCTCACTACTTATTATTAGGTTAGAGGAGTTACCTAAATTTCTCATGGAAAGAGCATCAACCTAGAGCAGACAAACCTATGGCATCACCTGGGTTCTAGCAATAACCTTAGTTTTAACAACCACCATAGTCATAAAACAAGAGGATGGAAGAGATACTCAAACAAGACATGTCTTCCAATGATGCAGAATTGGATAACATAAGGCAACTTAAATCTCAAGTGGGTAGACTTAAAAAAGTTAGTGTAATCTACTTGCACATCCATTTATAACTTGAAGGTGCAAGTGAGTCAATTAGCTAAGGTAGTTAATAAAAGAGGTCAAAGGAAGCTTCCTAGTAATATCGAGGTGAAATGTCAGTCATTACACATAGGAGTGAAAAAAAAACATTTGATGCCAAGGTTAGTTAAGGAGGGGAAATGCAAATTAAGGAAGGGAAATGCAAAAGTTGGACAAACCGAAGACAGAGGATGAAGTGAACATAAACAAACTAGTGTCGATTAGATACTTAATTGATGTCGATCTCGACTTAAAGCTAGAATAATTTGTCAAAGCTTCTCTCTAATCACTTTAGAGTTATAAATTTTATATTGATTGCTCAACTACCTCCATATAATTCATGCTACATCCAATAACTACCTGTTGAACTATCCTTGACTAAGATAGGTTATAAGCAGTATAAAAAACATAAAAGGACCAACTCAGTAAACTTATTTTCTAATAAGTAGGGGTGGCAATAGGCCGATTCATAATATCTTGGGCCTGGGCCCAACCGAGGCTTGAAAGGGTCAACGAGAGGCTCGAGCTCAAGACAGGCTAGCTGACCTAATCCGATTTATTTTTTAAAAAAATCAAAAAATGATATCATTTTATCACTCTCCCTCGGGCCCAAGCTAGGCTAGATCCAAGCCAACTCGCGGCTTGATCGGGCCCAAAAATCTGGACCTGAGGCCAGGCTTAATTGCCATGCCTACTAATAAGCAGTAAACTTATTCTCTAATAAGCATTTACACATTTATTTAAATATTTCCATATTTTAGTCTGTGATAATTCACTACTTCCCGTATAAGTAAAAAACATAAAATGTATTAGTTCTTTTAATACTTTATTTATTTATAGTCCCAGTAGAACAATGATTATAAATAATTTAAGAATAATACATAAATGTAATATGAATCTCATAATTATAATATCATCATAATTTCTTACAACATATATTTATCTCACAGACTCTATCATATACATTTGAATATGTATAAAATAAAAGATGTCTTTATAAATTATATCACATAATTATAACCAATTAATTCCCTATAACATATAAACTATCAATAATATAAGAAGTTGCCTTAACTCAAACATAATTTTTATTCATTTGGGAATTACTAAAAGGATAGCGCAAGTAGTAATCAAATGTGGTAATTAAGAAACAATAACTTATACAAAGGCTATTAAAATATATAAACACAGTTACATAAGAAGATATAATTTTGCAAGATAAAGTGAATATATATATATATATATATATATATATATACACAAATGATATAATAACATTCTCAATAACAAAATTAATTTCGAGAAATACATTTATTGGACAGTATAAATTACATGGAAATTATTATAATGATTGTTTGTATGTTTATGTTCCACAGCGACATTGATGACAATGAAAAATATTGACCTTGATCCAATCGTGAACATTTCCTACGAGACACAATGTAGACATGAAAATGAACCCACATCCTATATCTTCGGCTTAAGGATTCGTGGTAACTTCCCACCCTAGCTCATACATTGTATAAATGATTCTCTAACCTTCATTATTTTCACTATATAATCATTTATTTTCCTCGGTGATAAAGATACCTAACAAGGGAAGCTCTGTGTCTCAGTTTCTCTGCGTTTAAAGCTTTCATTTGTAGATCTCTGGTAGGTCCTCTCAAGTTTTGGTTTCAAATATGACTAACGGAACTCTTGAAGTGCTTCTTGTTGGAGCCAAGGGTCTTGAAAACACCGATTTCCTGAGTATGTCTCCCCTTTCAACTTCCTTGATTTTTCCCCCTCTTGATTGAGATATACATATGGATTGTTTTCTTACTATGGTTTTGCTTAGATCAGTTCAGTAAAAATGAAATCTTTGAGGTCTTATACGAGTCGTGATAATTGGCATCCATATATATGTTATTTCTGTTATGTGATGTTGATCTAACATTGACTTGGACATTTGATGTTAATCTTGTTGGTATTTGAGGACGTGAAGGTTTTTCTAACTTTTGGACAGTTTGACTCACTACCCATTGGATCAATCTTTATGATCAAATGTTCAAACGTGTCCTAGATCAATCTTTATGATCAAATGTTCAAACGTGTCCAGTCTCCCTCATGTTCTCGGTCTTATTATGAAGTTTCAACTTTGATGAGGATAGTATATATGTGTGCAGATAACATGGACCCTTATGTCATCCTAACTTGTCGCAGTCAGGAGCAGAAAAGCAGCGTTGCTTCAGGTTTGTCTAAATTGCATTAAAATGTGAAATGCACTGAACTTACTTTATCAGATTTGGCAGAATCGTCTTTTTCACGTTCTTGTGGATGAGATAATAAAAGGGCTAGTGACTCGTTTGTATTAGATTTGATTGACTGGAGTGAATATACAGTTTTGATCCAATAACTGCAATTTTTACTGGCGAGTTTTTGAAACTGAAACAGAGCTGATTTTGCAGGCAAAGGAACTGAACCCGAATGGAATGAAAATTTCGTTTTTAATGTGACAGATGGGGTGACGGAACTCCATTTGAAGATCCTGGACAGTGACACCGTTGGTGGGGATGATTTTGTCGGGGAAGCAACGTGAGAACTAGTTATAGTCAACTAAACTTCACGGCATTTTTTTTGTTTTTTTCCCTAAACAAGTCTCATTTTACATCAATGAACAAACTAATGTTATTTGTTCATATGATCCTTCGCTAGCATTGAACTAGGACCCCTGTTCCAGGAAGGAAGTCTGCCACCAACAGCATACAACGTCGTTAAAGACGAAGAGTACCGCGGAGAGATAAGAGTTGGTCTCACCTTCAAAGCAGAGGTAATTACAATGCTTTTGTGTGCATCCCGAAGATATTAGAGAGTTCTAAAAGTTCTATTTGTCAGGATTATATAATCGGAAGAATGCCTCTCTTGCCTTTGGCTTGGCTTGTGTTAATGTTGTTACATTTGGTTTGGTTTAAGTTTTATTTTGTGAATTTTGTTTTTCAGGAACGCCGGAGTCGAGGTTATGCTGCAGAAGAGGAAAGTTACGGAGGATGGAAAGAGTCTGATGCAGCCTATTAAACTTAAAACTGGAAATAACAAAAGAATTTGAATCTTTTGGCTCCCTGGATTTCGTGTGCATGTATTTCGAGTGAACTTTGAGGTAGACATGTCGATATGCTTAGCTTTCTCAATAAACTCATTTTCGTTTGATTACTCTCATCTCCACTCTCCAATGCTATTTCTCTCTTTATCTGCAGCACAAAATAAGAGGAAAATTACCAAGTGTTTTCTTAATTGCAAAAGTTTTAAGTCAACTCATCAAAATTAATATCCATTTTCTTGATTAGTTAAACACAATAATTGTTTAAGGTCAAACATACATGGCCAAGATGAAAGGGGGGAAAGATTATTGGGATTAATCCTCACGACAAACTCTTTCCATACTCAGGATTCCACGAAACCTGCAAGATCATTTCTAAAGAATTTCCAATTATATTTGAGCAGGCTCTTAATCATCCATTAGATGCACAGAAAATTTAAAAGAAAGAAGGTCGAGATATCCTTCTAACAAAAATAGCTCCTTATCGTGAGGGATAGTATGCAGAGCCACCCAGATTAATATCGTACCACCTCCCTCAACCCGTAGCGCCTTCCCAAGGACCGAAGGGACAAAAAGACAAAAAGAAGGAAAACAGGGAACTAACAAGAACATCCGATTAAACATCATCAAAACACCTCCAAAGATTGGAGGTCTATTTACAACGGTGATAATCTCTGATATCATAATACAAAAGCCAAAATGGCTAGAGCCATCTGGTTGACATACAAAATGCACTTACGGCAGCAATTATACATGACGAGCAGAATGTTCATTGATTAGTAGCTATGTGCTACGACTTTACCTTGTGATGCAATCCTTTATTGCCCTCCAAGTGAGGCTGTACTGGTACTGCAATTTGGTAAGCCCACATTTCCGGAGGGAGGGGCTAAAGGATTATTCAGAGGCCACAATGGTTGGAATGCGTGCTGTCTTTCTGGAACATCAAAGTGGACTGATATATCATTCTGAAAGCCAATATGTGGCGGTGCCAAATTAGCATCCCTATGGAACTGGATAGTATTAGCTGGTTGCTGTTTGTAAGCTTCCTTCTGGGTTTGAGAAGTGTTGACTTGTTGGAAGTAACCATGCAGAGCCAAAGGATCCTCCACCGGCAAGGCACCTGTAAGAGTCTTGACTGCAAATTCAAGGCATGGGTATTCTGACCAATAATCTGAAAGGGAAAATGGTTCTGACTCTGGATTCTCATTTATTTTCTCCATATCCAGCTTAACTGACTGATTTTCAGTAATAAAGTAGTTACAAAGAGGCTCCTTGCACTTATCTGATGACACCTCAAGTTCAGTAGCCTTTCTATTTGTGTAATCATGATGATCGTTCTCTGTTTCTGCTCCAGCCTCAAGTTGCTCGGATGCTTCATCTGCCAAAAAATATGGGGCTACATATATACCTGAATTAGCAGCCAATCTAGTAGACCTTCTTGCAGCATTTCTGGCAGAATGACAACCAGTCGCCTTCTCTGCTACTGACTCAGGTTCAAGGCCAGAATTTTGTTTCGAAGACCTATGAAGCAAACCAAACTCTTTCCTTTTGTGGGACCTCCTTGAGTTGTTTTGAGTTTTCTTATTGTCAATCTTCTCTAAACCATTGTCATTTACAGTAATTTCATTCTTATCAACAGCACTCTCAACTGGAATTGCACCTGTAAGAGTCCTGAATGCAAATGCTAGGCATGGATCTGATAAGAATTCCTCAAATGGAGAGATGCTCTCAAATTCTGACTTCTCATCATTGCGTATGTCTTTCTCCGGCTCTTTAAATTGCTCTTTACTAAAAGCTTCACTGTGATGAGAACTCTGAGTCATTCTTGATGCTTCTCCTTGTAATGCCATTTCTGCATCACCAGTAGACTGCCATGAAAGATCATTTCTGGGATTACACTTCAGCTGCTGAGATGCTTTGTTTATCAAATCATCCAAGAGAATCGATTCACATCTACAAGAGCTGGTTTCTTTTTCAGAAGAATGTACACCAGACAATGTAAATGTTGAGAAAAGTTCAAGTCCTGCCCGTTGTTCTGAGGAGTGACATGGCAAGTGAAACTGTTTCTTGAAGTCAAATGTGCTTGATTTATTTTGTTTATTTCTTTTATCACCTCTTTCCATTCCAGTCTCCAGAAAGCTCTGATCTTTTACAACGTCTCCACTATCTGAAACAAATCCATTATTGCCATCAACCATTTTGAGCTGATTTCTCCTGGAAGCCCCACCCATTTTGGTTGGTGTTGTATCTATCATGGAGTTTGTTCTTGACTGTTTATCAAAACCCGTTACCTTATCATTTGGGCACTTCATAGGGGAAGTACCAATTGAAAACCAAGGCTCTGACTTTGATATTTCACTTCTCTGTACCCTTAATAATTCATCTGTTAAAAGTGCTGACTTGCCAAGAACAAAACTCCCATTATCTGCGTGGATGGCTTCCCCTGCATTATAATGTTGGAACTTAGATGCAAAAGGCATCAGCTCAGGTTCAAGCCCCGCAAGTCGTTTTGAAGAACGAAGACGAAACTTAAGTGCTTTCTTGATGTTTTTGTTTGAATCATCCTGATTGTCTCCTTCAAGACTCCTTGTCATCTCTTTCTCAAGAAAATTCTGCTCTTGCATGGTATTAACTTCAGTATTTAAAATAATGCCATCACCACTATCAACTGACGCTTCTGACTTTAGCAATTTTGCACAACTTATCATACAGTTTTCATTAGACTCAGCACTATTATCTGCTTGATGCCTCTGTGGGGCAATCCAAAAAGTTGACATCCCCAACAACATAGGTTCTGAGATTGCCGCTTTGCCTTCTGGTATTATTGAGGCCTCAATTTCCACAAGTTCAGTGCTTGCACCATCATAAGACACCTTATCTGTGACTGCAGGTTTCCCTGCATTATAGGATTGGAGTTTAGTCATGCCTGGCATCAGCTCAGGCTCAAGTCCGCCAAGTCGTTTTGAAGAACGGTGAGGTAAGCTAATGCCCTCCTTACAGGATTTACTTGGAACATTCTGGACACTTTCTTTGCATCCATGTTCCACCTGAGTATCGAAAGAGTTCTGCTGTGTGATACATGATTTTTGATTTAGAACAAGTTGATTACCATCAACCTTTTTGTGTAGACTTCTAATTGACCCTTCTTCCTTTGGAAGTTGTGACCATCTTATAAAAGACTTTTCCTCCAATGAAGAATCATTAACAGACATAGTATCTTTTGGAGACTGGTCTATAAGCATTTCAGTAGCAGGAGTAACTGAAAGAACAGGTTCTGGGCTCACTAGTTTGCTTTTCCCTTTTTTTAGAGCCTCATCTTCTGAAAGTGCTTTGCTTGCCACATCAGAACTTTGCTTTTCTACACCAGTAAGTTTCCCTGCCCAGAATATTGGTTTCAGTCATGGTGTAGAGTGAGAAATAAGTTAAACTAAACCAGTCGTAATAGACTAACCAGAAAAATGCAATTGCCTGGCCCCCAACTGTATTTGCTTCTGGCCCTTAGCAGGACGTGATGACTGAAATTTGTAATTAAAAGAAACAAAAATAAGGTATAATCAGTGCTGAATTAACCTTATAGTGTCAGCAAAAACCCAAGTATAATAAATGTTACTAGTCAATAATGGATTGGAAGCAAATTGCCCTATTTTAGTTTCAATACTGGGGTAAGCATGACATTAGGCTTTATTATAGGTTACCTGATTTTCTGTCAAAGACTAGTGAAACTTTAAAGTTTTAATCAGACTTTATAAATATCCTATCTCAACCAATTCTCAAATTAAGGGACAGTTCGTGCAACCTTAATTCATTTGGTGGAGTGGCGATATCCAAATAACTTTTGCTAAAAAGGTCAATAACTTTTCTGCTACTGCCACTGCTTAAGGGCTGAAGGTAGCTGAAAAAAGGGACAACAGGAGAATCCTGCTCAAACTAGGATAATTTGCATCATGTAGTGTAAGGTTAGCATTCATGTCTTATGCAAGATTACACTTCATACCGAGGAAAGTGCTGCTGGCCCTCCTCCCAATTAAAAGATTGTAGAATACAAGGATAAAAGAGAAAAGTTGTAGACTCAATAAGATTCAAACCACTTTCAAGGTGTTCAAGTGTATTTGAGGTCATTGAAAATACCAAATAAGAAATGCAGAAAGTTAAATAAAAGAAATTAAGAAATTAAAATTTCTGAATTAAAAAAAAAAGAGATGGACCATGAGTACATATTTTACATCATTGGAACAATCTAATGTATGTTTGCTGTTGTCATAGAAAAAGGAGTTCCAATATTTGGAAAGCCTAATCACTGTGAATCAGTTGAAGTCACTTTGAATTTCCAGGGATTAGTTTTCTGCATCAAAATGTCAATATAAAACTTCTGTCTATACTTTATGTAAACTATTACATAAAATCAAATCATTCTGTGTTCCATATGGGGAGAATGTTCATATATACCAACACTTACATTTGGCCGATAAAATCATATCCAGATACATAATATTTGCTTTCTAAACATGTTATCATGTTTTCTGAATTTATTGCACCAGGATTATAGGTTGCCAGAGATAGACAAATGTTAATAAAACTAACAACTAGAGCAACATGGCATACATATAAGAGAGGCGATATAGGTTAGAATATACCGAGGTTTGCTGAGCAAAATGGTTTCTCTTCGGTAAAAATGCGTGTTTACTGATCTCCCCAGTTTCAAGATAGCGCTGAACCTCCTTCCTGGAGCGGAAGACATATCCAGTTACTGGATCAGTGTAATACTGTAACAAGAAAAAAGGAAAACAAAATGTCAACACTGAAATAACTCAAAATCAAATAGCAAAACTTGACTCTGTCGTCAACCATCGAGATACCATGTTCCACGAAATCAATATTTACATCAATACTCCAGCAAAGGTGCCCGAAATTCTTACTGGGTCTTTTTTGATTCCATTTGCACTCCTTCTAACCTTGAGTTCCTTAGTCCACCCTGGCGGTAAACCTTCTATTGGACACTTCTCAACCTTAACCTAGAGTTTGAGTATAGAGCAGGGTAAGATGTCTGATCATTTTAATGATAGAAGATGATAACATTGACTTTGGTATGCAATAGGTGAACATCGCAAATTCATTTTTCATTTATTTAAACAAGAAATTCTTCTGATTTAAATTTAAAACATATGAGTTCTTACAGATGAAGTACTCGAGAGTCAGTTGACAAATCTAAAAATTTCTGTAAGTTATAACTTTTTATTTGTATACTCAACAAACTATATATGGAATTTCAATGTTTTATCCCCTTCCTTAATAACTTGCGAGAGAAAGCTACATTTCCAAAAAGCTTTGTGCACTCCATAGTTCAAGATAATTACAGCATAATTTGTTACTGCATTCTTTTGTTATGTGGTTGCCTGATGCAAAAGAACTTAAGAGTTTATAAAAGAACAAAAGAGGACAAATCAATCAACCATAAGCTTTAATTTGGTGGGATGAAAAGAGGAAATTAAGGTGACAGCAAAGACAAGGACTGAAATTTACCTTATGCTAGGCTTCCTTATTAGATAGGAAGTTGTAATAAGTCAAATACATTATCCTAGTTATTTGGGACTTAAACTTATTTAAGAATAAGAAATCTTGTTAGAGTAGAATTCAAATTCATTTTGTATAGCTTATTTAAGATTCCTTTAGTAGAATAAGAGTTCCAAGACCTTTCTGTGTGTGTGTGTGTGTGTGAGCGTGTCTGTGTGTCTGTGTGTGTGTGTGTCCATGTGTTTGTGTGTGTACCTAGCCTTAAATAATATTATCCTGACTTTTTTATAAACTTGAGTTTTAGTCGGGTGTGATGCTTTCTATCAGTGATTCCTAATTCCCTACCATCCATTACTTGTTTACCTCACTAAAATTATAGCACTTTTAACCTGAATTTTCGGCAACCAAAATCCTTTTAGCCTAAATATCTAGCTATACCAAACCTGAAATTGTAACAATCGCAAACCTAAAACTCAAATTCCAGCATCCAGATTATATAAGTTTTGTGTCTTCTATTCATCCTACATTAGTTTGGTATCAGGGTTTTGCTTCACACTGACAACACGTAGAGGAATGGTATATAGAAAACTACTTAGGGACCTAAAGCGAGATGAAATACTTCTGAAAATTGGAAAAAATTAGACATCACCAATCCTCATTCATAAGGTGCTCTGTAAACTAACTTAAGATGCAACAACTCCCATAAGAAAGTATGTTGAATGATTTTTGGAGAGGCTAAACAACCTTGAAAGTCATATCCTAAAAGCCAAAACTCCCACAAGAAATAATTGTGTTAAACAACAACCTATACATGATGCTAAACACAAGGAAGGTGCTAATAATCAAGGGAAAATCTTGGCTGAAAATCATATTCAGATTGTGATTCCTCAAATTTAACAGGCACTGCCTCAGAGAAAGTGTTTGTTCTAGGTATGAGACCATTGGCACCTCTCCATAAACTAATCAATTAGAATCCTTGAGCCTATATGTAGAATGTGCTCAATACTTGATGGCGTGGAGAGTTTGACAACAGGAGAAGATCAGTGTGTTAAAATTGAAGAAAAGGAGGAAATGGATTCTTTGGTAAACCCTAAAGCTGAAACAACTGAACAACAAGTTTAAACATTTAAACAACAAGCTGAAATACCTGAAAAACAAAGTAAAACACAAGAACAACAGACTGAAACCACAAGACAACAGGACAACAAGACAAAACAATTGGTCAGCGGACTAAAATAACAGAATAGGATGCTGAAAAAATTAACTGACAAGTACCAAGGGTTTCGGTGCATGTTGGCTCAAACCTTGATGATATCCTTGGTGTTGAGAAAACAACAAATCGTAGATTCCGTCATAGTGAGTGATGAAAGAGTAGTAGATTTGAACAAAGATGCAAAATTAACACAGCATATAAGTAAAGAAGCTGTGAGTGCCCTTGCAAAGTCAAAATTCAGCAATAATGGCAATTTAATGCATTTGACTACAAGAAGCAACAATACTTATGTTCTTGATCCCTATGTGGTAGAGAAGACATGTGGTTTTGTTCTAGAACCATCTCCAAATACAACTGTCGAGACAAACTTTACGTTAAATGACCAACTGTTAAGTTCAGAATATGATAAACTGCATTTTTGGAACACCAACACAAGGAATAAGGTGGCGTGTTGGAATAATTATAGAAGAATTACATCCTTTTTCTAAGTAAGGACAATAGCAGAAAAACACAAAAAAGAGGAAAAGCAATTTTTGATATTAGGATCTTAGAACCTAAATTTCGATATTTGTCATTTTCTAAGTTGAGGACGACTTCCAACAAGAAGTGGAGAACTGATGCAAAGAGGTAAAGAAATAAAGAAAGAGCAAATCAATCAACCGCAAGCTTTAATTTGGTGGAATAAAAAGTTGAAGTTAAGGTGACAAAAAAGACAAAAAGGGTTGAAATTTTACTATATATTAGGTTTCCTTATTAGATAGGAAGTAGTAATAAGTTTGATATATTATCCTAAGTTGTTTAGGACTTAACTTATTTAAGAATAAAGAATTATTATTAGAGTAAGTTTCAATTTCATTTTGTATATTTTAGTTAGGAATGCCTTTACTATTAGAATAGAGGTTCCAACAACTTTCCATTTGTGCGTGGTGCGTGTGCGCGTGGTTAACTTAGCCTTCGAGAATAATATCCTTAATTTTTTCTATAAACTTGAGTTTTCAATTAGAATATGTGATGTTTTCTTCTAAGAGTTATTCTTAGACTCTAGGAGTGATTTCGAGTTCCCTACCCTTCATTACTTGTTTACTTCACTAAATTTCCAACACTTTTAACCTGAATTTCCAGCTATACAAACCTGAAATTCCAACAACCTAAGCTGAAATCCAAATATAAAATTCAAACTCTAGTAGCCAAATTTTGTAAGTTTTGTGGGTTATATTATCTTCTACTTGCTCTACATCATTGCCAATTGCATATGCTGTTCTAGTCAAGATTTTCCATTTAACTCTAAGATCTTACTGATGATATAAATCAAACCCCTTTAATGAATCAGCAAGCCTCCTATTATTAGTTATTTGCAAAGAAATTCAGAATGATTTAATACCTTCAAAGAAAGTGATCCTTATCGCCAGATCTTCCACATTGTAGAATGTAATGTAAACAATAAACTGGAACCTAAACAAATAGAACTTTCAAGAAACTACAATATGTAGTGCAGTAGTCCAGAAGAAAAAAAAAAAAAAAACCTTCTTAGTGTGGTTTAAGATACTGCATGATCTCTTCTTGGATATCCAGCCTTTCTGCTTCTGAGTCTCAAGATATCGTAACACCTGTGGCTTGGAGTAAAATCTATATCCTGTTGATAAATCAACATAACACTGCAACACAAATTATAATCAGAAACAAATATTCACGCATAAGAAAAAATATAAAGAGTTAACTCATTTTGCAATTAGATATGGAGTCATAATATTTCAATTGCAGTTAGATATATAGAGTCAAACAGTCTTGGAAAAAGTGGTATTTAACATCTGTACTGAAGCCATTCCAAACCATCTAAAAGATAAGTAAGATATATTTAAAAGTATCAACCATCAAGAAGGGATTGAGGGAGAAGACAAAGGGACTTTGCTCTGCAGATGAATCGAAGGAGAATAACATTATGTCATTGTGTCATTGGTTATAACATATTGAAATCTACTCAAAGTATCAGTTATCATCCTCGCTTTCTTTCTAGAAATGGACTTCTTTGGTGAGATAAAGTGTCAGCATTACCAAAAAAGTTGCAATTACCTCAGTTCGAACAATTGTAACAAATGGAAAATCATGAAACGTTATGCACTTAAAATTATTCATATTCATGTAAAGGGCTAATCATACTAATTCATTAATGATTTGCAGGAATGGAAAGGTTTATGTCAATCAGGAGATTTTAAAAGCCAAAAATGGTAACAAATATAGAAAACAGCATTTCACTTTGAAATTAAAAAGCAACAATGATCAATATAGGTGATACCTTGTATATTTCTCCACTCCTTGAGCCACTATTTCTCGACCTCGCCTCCATAATCCAACCATGGGGTAACCATTTAGGATAATCAAATGTTTTAACACGCTGTTCATGATAAACAATCAACAATCAAGTAAAAGCATACAGGAAAGTGGAATAACTAATATGAATGTACATGCAGGCGTGTGTGTCAAATTATCACATATTCCATAGACACAAGCGTAGGGTGATCCTTGGAGTGCCCCTCAATGGATGTATTCTTCAATTGTGGTTGGTAAACCTGAGCTTTTTGTGCTTGAATATAACGTACAACATCATCCTTGGAAGAGAACTTCTGACCACTCCCAGTATTCAGATAATACTGCAAAAACCAAGAAAGATGCGGTAAGGTTTAAAATGCAGCTATTTTGATGGTAAAGTTACAGCTAAGCTGAATAATAAGGATTGGATGCTAATGTTTGATGTGGGTCACTTCCACTATATTGTTTTCATTGAATATACTTTTACAAAAGCTGCAAGGGTGAACCAGAAATTGGCAAGAATAACCAAGTATTTGGTAGCAACTTGATGTAGGACGAGTAGAAGAGATATCAAACTAGCAGTTGGAACCCAGAAAACCTATAAAATCTAGCTGTTCAAATTTTGGGCTCGGAATATCCATTTAGGTTGCTGGAAATTCAGGCTAGAAGTGCCAGAATTTTAGTAAGGAAAACAAGCAATGGAGGGTAAGGAACTAGGATTACTCCTAGCAGCTAAGAATCACCCTCGGAGGAAAGCATCACACTTTCTAGTTGAAAACTCAAATTTATAGAGAAAATTCAAGTTTTTTTATATTAAAAGACTGGGTACACATATATATAGAAAAGTTACTTAGAATCCTTATTTTAGTAGTAAAGGGATTCACACCTAAAATATCCAAAATAGAATTGAATTCTACTCTAGTAAGGATTATTTATTCTTAAAAATTGTGTCCAAAACAAACCAGGATAACGTATCTTATTATCACTCCCTAAATATGAAAAACCTAGAATAAAGTAAATTGCAACCCTTGTTGCCTTTGCTATCACCTCAACTCTCACTCTTCATTCCACCAAATTAAAGCTTGTAGTTGAGTGATTTTCCATCTTTTATTTCTTTTCTAAACTTTAAACTCTTTTACATCAACTATCCTAAGCTTGTCTGAAGTCGTCCATGACATAAAATGTGACAAATATTGATTATAAAAGTTTGGATCCAACTTACGAAATTCAGATTCTAAAATCCAAGTGTTGTCAAAACTTGATTTTCCTTTTTTTTTTTCCTGTTGTTTCCCTTGCTTCAAAAAGGATGTAATTCCACTATAGTTGTTCCAATATGCCACATCATTCCTTGTCTTGATATTCCAAACATGCAGTTCTATCTTCAAAGCTTAACTCAACATATTGGCCATTCAAAGTAAAGTTTGTCTCAAAAATTATATTTGGAGATGGCTCCATAACAAAACCACATGGTTTCTCTACCAAATAGGCATCAAGAACATTAGTATTGTTACTTCTTGTAGTTAAAAGCATTAACGATTTTCGTTGAATTTTGACTTTGCAAGGACACTTACAACTCCTTTTATTCATATCTTGAGTTAATTTTGCATCAACATTCAAATCTACTTCTCCTTCATCACTCACTATAATAGAATCTACCTTAACCTGATTATTTGTTTCCTCAAAATGAAGGATATCATCAAGTTTTGCACCAACACCCTTAATAGTTGCAAGTTAATCTTTTCAACTCCCTATTTCGTTATTTTAGCTTGTTGTCATATTGTTTCATCTTGTCGTTCTTATGTTTTAATTTGTTTTTTAAATGTTTCGACTTGTTGTTTAATTGTTTCAGCTTTAGGGTTTTCCAAAGAATCCAATTCCTAATCATCTCCCATTATCAAACTCTCTATGTCATCAAGTACCTGAGCACGTTCTACATCTAGCCTTGAAGGTTCTAATTGATCAGTTAATAGAGAGATGTCAGCAATCTCACTACCTAGAACAAACAATTCCTCTGAGATAGCGCCTGTTAAATTTGAGGAATCAAAATCCTAATATGATTTCTCAGCAAAGATTTGCCCTTTTGCTACATGTTGTTGATTAATATCAATCCCTTCATTTTGCTTACTAGCACCTTCCCCATGTTTAACATCAAGCATAGGTTGTTGGTTAGCAAAATTATTTCTTGGGAGAGTTTTGACTTTTAGGAATTAATTTCAAAGTTGTCTAGCCTCTCCAAAAATTCTCAAACATGCCTTCGTATGAGTGTTACTACATGTAAGTTAGTTTTTGGAGCACCTTGTAAACGAGGATCATCAATATCCAATTTTTTCCAATTTTTTAAAGTATAGGATTTAAGAATCACCCTTAAAGGAAATGAAGGGTAAGGAACTAAGAGTCACTCTTAGAATCTAAAAAAATCATCCTTAAAGAAAGCATCACACTTTCTTGACAACTCAAGTTTGTAGAGAAAATTCAGGTTTTTTATTATTAAAGGATTGAGTACACATTTCTTTAAACCCCTATTCTAGTAGCAAACCAATTTCCAACTAAAATATCCAAAATAAAATTTAATCCTATTTAATAAGGATATTTATTCTTAAATAAGTTTTAAGTCCTAAATAAACTAAAACAATGTATCTAACTTAATATTACTCCCTAAATAATATTAAAAAAACCTAGCATAAAGGAAATTTCAACCTTTGTTGTCACCTCAACTCCTACTTTTCATTCCACTAAATTAAAACTTATGGTTGAGTGATTGGCGCTCTTTTACTTTTATTATAAACCTTAAACTCTTTCACATCACATCTTCACTGTAGTAACTGATATCACTATTGATGTCAAATTTTCATAATCACTCACGAAGGAGGATGATGCATTTAGGTCAATATAACTTATTAGCTGTATGCATCTATGGAACTATATGGCACAGGTGAGTACCTCTTTCTCTTTCTCTTCACACACATGCATAACCTCACACACTTGCCTTTATGTATATATTCAAGTTCAATAACAAGCGAGACAACAACCAAGTCCTATCTCATTCCCAACATTCAAAGAAAATCCATATGCAACAAAACATAGTTCATTGTACATCAATACCACTCGTTTGAAACCTAAGAAATCAAACACAAGCCAACGCCATCATTTGTTTTTCTTAGTCGTTCCATCTACTAATCATCCAGAAAATATCACACATCTTTTACAAGCTATCTAAATATCTCAAGATTTTGACCAAAGATATCTTTTCAAATTTTACTAAGAAAGAATGTTGTCTCCACGCAAGAGAGATAACATATCTATACATGTTCAAGCATTAAAAACATGTAAAACCTACTAGAAGTATAAAGTGAAAATAAAACAGGCCACTTAATACTTCCCAACAACCTCATTTCTGTTATTGGCAATGGAACACATTGACTCAAAATCATAACCAACATCACTTCTAATTAATTTTGATCCCTAAAGAGAAACTATTGCCACTAAATACACGGAAAAACAATGGTAACACATAAAATTTGTGTCCATCAATCCATTATTCTAATGCCTGAAGCCAAGGAAGGAAAAAAAAAACTCGTCAAAAACGAGTCTTCCTGCTCGTCAAAAACATGTCTTCCTGCCATAAAACTCCCAAGTATCCAAACGCTGCACAAAAAGACTATCTTTACAAGTTAAATAACATGCAGCTAAATTATCGAAAATTTGAAGAACAATACGCCCTGCATGAGCTAGAAGAAGCACCAATAGCCATCAAATAATCTTATAACCTCGTTTTGTTAGCCCTCTTAACAACTGCACCACAAACAAAAAGCCCAAAAGTTGAACTAATAAGCAAACCCTAGTTGTCTATTCCAATTCAGCCCTCAATGCACCAGGGCGCTTCCCATCTAAACATGCAGAACTCAAAAAATACCAATACCCTAGGGAGCAATACATTCAATGTCACCATGAAAACCCAAAAAGAAAATTGCAGAAATAAGAAATGTTTAGAGTTGCAACTAAAAGTCTCTACCTTAATCTTGCGACCGGTCTTAAGAACATTGAATTGTACGGTCCAGCCATCAGGAAGGCCCTCCGACGACTGATCATCCACCATTCTCCGGCGATCAAAAGATTTCACACACGGAGTCTATAACTTGAGCTTAAAACTCTTGGGTTAGGCCTCACTAGAGTGAGTATGAACAACTTGAAGTGGACTAGTCAACGGAAATCTGGTAGTGGGAATTCTAAGACACGTGTTCGTCCTTTAAGGCACTCGTCTAACTTGTTTTAATAATATTCAATAAATTAGTAAATTAAATTTTTCAACTAAAAATTGTCATATTAATTAAACTTCAAAATTTTGTGACGTCATCTCACTCATCCATTCATTATCTTAACAGAATTTCAAAATTTTTAAATGAATTATCAAAGTATAATCTCCAAAATTGAATCCATAAAATATTATTTTATTAAAATTTTGCAATCTTATTTCATTGAAAATATTTAAAAATAAATTTTAAAATAGAATTATCATAGCAGAGTTGTTATGGAATAAATGTTACCAATCAAACCAAGAATTTATCCTGACGGTGAGTTTATACTATGCCTCAATTAGAAAAAGCTCCCCTTCTTAAAGAATGTTTCCATTACTCTTGGTCCCAAAAAAAAAATCTCTAGCTCACAATAATAGTAGGTATATAATCCACTAGAGACTTGTTAGATAGATTCAAATATTTCAACTTGTCTAACATTCCAATAGAAGCTCCCATGTTACAAAAAAAAATATCATTGTTAGATAAATTCGAAATTTTAAACTTTACAACTAAGTAGAAAGTCCCGTTGAGTTTATTCTCTGAAAGCAAAACTTTATCTAAACTTGAATTAAAAATTCACCAAAAAATGATAGAAATCTGGAGTTCATTTAGATTTATTTATATTAAGATTTCTCTATTTTTGTCTTTTAATTTTTTAAAACATGTTTTATGGCTAAACACCTTTGTATGTTTATAAAAGAAAAACCTAGTAGTTATTTTAGTATGGATTGATTTGATTTAATCTATGATATTGGGTATACTTTTGTAAGCTATCTTTGATTGGTCTTAAAGTTGATTTATACATGTTAATGTCTAAACTTAACTTAATTCACCTATAGATAACTCAAAAGAGCTTGCTTGTAAGTAAAGGAGTTGAACGACCTTCTTGAGAGAGATTTACATGATCTTCCCAGTATTAGAGTAAAACCTTTTATGGGATTTTCCAAAGTTTAATGCATTTAAAAGGGTGTTAGTAATCGTAGAGGCATAGATTAGCAAATTAGAGGGTAGATGATTATAGCTTGATAGGGTGCATTTTCAATGCCTTAGGAATCTTGCTGATCCATATAATATATTCATTCTAAGTTAATTAAATTATGAAGTCAAAAGTACTATTAAGGAAAGTACTCTTCAGAATGCAACTATTTGATTGAATTCTCTTTTTAACTTATTATCTTTTTATTTATTTCATTGGCTATTATCTAGGTCTATATTTAGTTTTATTTTATAATCACTATTCAAAATAAAAATCATCTCTTTACTTATTATCCTTAGCCTAGTTAATAGTGTCAGGCTTTCTATTCCGTATTGCTTCTTTATAGGATTTGATTTCTACTTACGATTATATTGCTCACCAGTGGTAGATGCACTTGTCGAGTGAGCAATAGATTTCTTATAGGAAAAACTTTGGTAGCATTGAAAAACATAGATTATATAGAAAACACTCGTTAAGTTTTGACATCGTTGTTGGTGAAGGAAATATTTTTAGAAACCCATTAATTATTTTTCTAGTCCTGTACATTTGCTTTCTTCCTTTATTTTTATTATGTTTATTTCTGTTAGCTTTATTTATATCTTTTTTTTAATTTTGTTTCACAATATTTGTGCTTACTCTTGTTTTAGGGGTAACCATGGTGTATGATAAGAATCTGACAATTTATATTTCTCGAAGAGTATATAAAACTTAAAAAAAACCTTGTCATAATTTGAGGGAACGAATAAAGTAAGAAAATAGAGATACGTAAGAAATATAGCTTTAAAATATGAAAGAAAAAAGAAGAGCAATGATGGAGTACAATAAATCATCTCTTATGAGAACAAAATCAAGCATCTCAAGGTTGAAGGTAAATGCTCATTATTTTAAGATTCAATGTAAACCAGACGATTAGACAAAATAAATAATTTAATGGATTTCTTAACAAGGATCCTAATGCACCATTACCAATTTTTTAAGAGATTTAAGACACATTTAAGATAAGTAAGGGGAATGAAGATGACATAGGCTATGACTATTCAAATTCACACTAAGAGATCAAGAGAAGCAATGGTTAAAAGCATTATAAGCTACACTAATTACCCCGTAGAAGAGTCTTGCAAAGAAGTTCCTTGACAAATGTTTTCCACCATCTAAGACAACAAAGTTAAAATAATATCTCTTCCTTCTAGTAGTTTGAAAATGAAACTTTATATGAAACATGGGAGAGATATAAGGATCTAATTAGGAAGTGTCTATACCATATACTTCTAAAATGGATGTAACTGTAGACATTCTAAAATAGTTTACCTAGTAAACTCTACAAGAAGGATGATAAATGTTGGTAAAATGTTAAACAATAAGACTTTAAAGGTTGCCTTAGAGCTAACAAAAGAGATAGAAACAAACAAGTATTAGTGGTATTTAAGAAGGGTAAGAATGAATAAATCTATTAGAATCTATAATATAGATGTTATAACTACACTAACAACTTAAATGGAGGTGATAGCCAGAAAATTAGACAACCTAAACCCTCTATTAGGAATAACTCAAGTTATAAGTTGTGAAGTTTATAGACGAGGAAATCAAGGAATGAAGTATAAAGTTGGGAATCCCATGTTGAAATCAACAAGCAAGTTGATTTTATTATATGATTCTAAAGTCAAGTTGATTTGAGGAAAGATTCTAGCTAAAGACTCATAAAATATGATTGATTAATAAATTTATATCTTGCTTTAGTTGTTTATGTTTTGTATTTTTTGTTTTTATTTTTATGCTTTATAGTTAATAATACAAAGAAAGGCATATGTAAGCTTAAGGAGAAACTTTGAAGAATATTTGAGATTAAACATCCAAAAACATGCTAATACAAAACTCAAAAAGTAATTATG
>JAOTAY010000191.1:30277957-30294640 GCA_025629805.1 Erythroxylum baracoense | reverse complement strand
GGTTTGGCGGGCCACGGGTCGGCCCGGCCGGGCCCGCGGCCCGACAAAACGGCGTCGTTTTGTCCAAAACGACGCCGTTTTGTGTATTTTAACATTAAAAAATATATGGGCGGCCCGGGTTTGGCATCCCTACACAAAGACAATTTCTGCATAGAAGAAAAGATTCTTCAAGAAGTCCTTTAATCTGCTGAAAATAGAAATTCATCAAAATAACTGATAGTTGTAATGATGCATATCCAATCTTGTGTTTATCTATTATATTAGATAATATTTCTTACACAAATGAATTCTATTCTTCTAGAGCTTTTCCAAAACCTCGATTCTTCAAAGTTTAGATTTAGCTGTCGAGCTAATTGTGCATATAAATATTTGTCAGAGAAGCGTTGAAGTTTGTCCAAGTTGTCTAAAATTGCAATTGATCTAACAGGTGTCACCTGTATACGATCACTTTGGCCAACCTTTGTTTTGTTAGTGAATATATAAAATTAATTAAGCTAGCCTCACACAAATCATTAAAGAATAAAGAGCACTTTGGAACGAAGTAAGTCACTCTCAAACTTTAAGCTTTTGTGTGAGGTTAACTTGATTAGTTTTATATATTCACTATCACGCTTGAGGTTTGAGAGTACTTAAGGTTTGAGAGTGGCTTACTTGGTTCAAAGTGCTCTTTATTCTTTAATGAGACTACAAATTCTGTAACACCTTTTTTAAATGTTCCCTCTGTTTGTACGAACTATGGACGTTAGAATTGCAAATTCTGTGACATTGATCTCACGCAACATTGACGGGTGATACCTTCTGTAAGGCTCGTTGGAAAGGAAGTTACTCAAACCAATCCTGGCTTGCATTTGCTAGACCAGCTTTCATCCTTACCTTAAAATTAACTTCAATCAAGAGGAAGCCATAGAAATCTTTGGCTTTTGCAGTATTGCTTACAGCAAAATTTAAAATGGCCCCAATATTTCTCTGTGGATAACCTGTTCTTTTCATGCAAATTTCGTCTACTTGTCGTCCTCTAGCACATGGGTCCAATCCTTTGGTGTCTTTCTTGATATGGCTTGTACGAAAATAACATTTTCGTTTTTTAGTTTTTTATCAACTGAAAAGTATCATTTGTTTTGTCTTAAACGCTTAAACGAGTCTGATACGAAAGAAAATGATTTGAGAAAGGATGTGTACCGTAAGCATAAAGGATGTAACTATATTATCTCACTCAACAGATGTCATTCTAATCTATGTATAGATTGTCTGCCTTAATTCACTACTTGCCAACTTCACTCTTTTTAATGGTATTACTAAAGCGAACTCATTTTGGCCGATACTTTATAAAATCTATAAAAATTTGAAATTAACTTCAAGAAAATTAAAATAGATATATAAAAAGAATTTATCTGTGGACTATCAAGAATTAAAAATCAAGTTACATAAGCGTTCGAATGACATAAAAAAGAATCCTTTAATTAATACATTCAAGATTCAATGAAGAATAAGATAAAGAACCATTCACGACTCTTAAGTAGCAAAAATATCAAAAACTATACAAACTATTTTCTTGTGTATTTACTTTTCAAATATAATAAATCACTCATGTTTCACTCTTTATTTAGCTTTTCTCGATGCTAATATCATGTTCTTTTACTATTTTTCACTCTTTGCTTCTCTTTATATAAGAATTCAACCTTACAAATTCCAAGAATCCAATAACTATCACTCAAAAAGAGAAAAATAAATCACGAATTAAGAAAAAATATGAAACCGAATAAAACAAGGAAGGCTAGCAAGAACTTCAAACTGAATTAAGGAATGATTTCTTTAGTCATTATTCCTGTACAACTTTCTTTTTCTTCTTTTTTTTTCACAACCATACAAGCAATTAGTTTGAATGACACGAAACAAAGGAATTTAACAAAGAACAAATCCTTTCACAATAAGAAATATATATAAACCCTAAAAATAAAATGGTGATGATATTTATTTTTTTAATTGAAACTTTTAAAAAAAGAATACAATGTAATAGAATGAAAGGAATCACAAAGAATACAATTTATTCCTTATTTTTTCAACTAAGAAATGAGTATAATTTAAATAGTACAAAAACAAAGAAGAAAGGATACTGCACCTGATTCAAATACCAACTAATGTAAACCCTCCTTGGAATATATCGTACAGAACTTGTAAATAAATTTGAATCAAAATTAAGAAAGCTAAAAAATGTATAAAGAGAATTGACCTGCTGGTCATGAAGAATAAAATTCATTGAGTGTTTGAACATTAATTACAAAAAAAATACTTTTAAATTCTAGGTTTAATGAAAAAAACAAAGTAAAGAAGCACTCAGGGGCTCTCAAATAATAAAAATATCAAAAACTAAAACTAAAAAGAAACATATATTAAGTACAAAGGTTTCTAGTGGGTATGCATGGCCTGAGGCATGATCATAGGCTAGATTGTGTCAGCTGCGAATCTTTTAGTGCTATGACGCACGATCTAGGACATACTCATGTCTGAGACATTTGATCTGTTTTTAACTTTGTGGGGTTATAGTTATACACGATCGATATGAGATATGCTTTTGCTTGAGGTTATGGATCCTTCTGTAATATTGTGCAGATAACTATGGTTTGGGTTATGCTCGTGTTAAAGATTATGTTTTCACTGTAACTTTAACTCTGACATCTAGAGAGGGGCATAGATTGGAACATGCTCATGTCTGAACTAGTGTTTAACCAAAGATGAGTATTTTACATCCAAACGTTCTCCATCTCCACTCGTATAATCGACTCAAACCAACATGCATTGAAACTCCATATTTTTGACTAATTGTGCTCACATCAATCACCCAAAATGCAAAGATGAATAAATTGGCTAGATTGAAGCTAGATAAGCAATAAAGCCATTCATGTTCCCTTTTACTTTTAATCAAGTCACACCTTGGGAATCCTTGCAATATGCATTGTTTGACTTTCTTGAAAGAAGGAAACATGCCACTAACATGCCTGTACATGGAGATTAAGCTATTATTTCTCTCAAGAGTTTCTGGCTTCACAATATCCCTCGTCGTCAAAGCCAACTTGTACAAATATGACATTTAAATCCAAATATCCTAGTTGCTGATATGGTATCGGTTTGACTTCTTCTGTAAACAATTGTCACACTAACGAATGTGCATACAATAAGATAGTCGGTGGCTCCCAGAGCCTATCTAATATGGACCCGTATTTGTACTTAATAGTTACTTATTGAAAGATTTTATGGTCTTTCTCTTCTTTCACACGCTTCTGGCTCAAAGTCCAAGACGAATGGAGTAACAGCTAACTTTCTATATTATAGAGTAATCCTTCGCACCGTTGCAAGTATATATGCTGTTTTATAATCTCTGAAGAATAAAAATCAAGTAAAGTTGCAATTACGAGTAACATTAACTCCTGTCAAAACTGCCCCTTTCCAACATCTATCTCTGTGAACCAATCAAAGAAAAAGGGAAAGAAAGATAAAATTGACTCCCTATATTCTGCAAAGATCTACGTGTAATAGGTACTTACTGATACATACATAAATCTATTCTGTGATGAAGTAGCTATCAGTTGTGCAGAGGGTTTGGTCCCGCTGGAACTGTTCTATCAGAGACTTCAAAAACTGGGGATTTCTTATCTTCTCTGGGCCCTTCAGGAGCTTTTGCAGAGAAATGCCACGAGAACTGAGCAGAGAATTCAGTTTCGACATGTTGGCTGTTGGTTTGATAACTCATACTTCCATGGAGGTGGCGGCAACTTGAGAGGTAGCTAACTGCCAGTAAGATCACCATGACTAGAAATGGTAGCCTTGGATTTGGAATCCTCATGGTCATGACGATGGTGAAAACAATGAGAAGTGACGGAACAAATTCAAGAAGAAATAATTGAAGCCAAGTTTATTGACACCAAGTAGCAAGGAAAAGACAGGTTTGAAGTCTTTTATTATAAGATCAAGACATTAAACCTGTGGCGAAGATACAGCCAAAAATCACAATTAGTCTTATTGAAATGCCAGCGGTACCCTCTAAGCTGTCAGGTAATTGCAGTTGAAGCCCTTGAGCGAGAAAAAAGCTCCAAACTTTGGTGGACAATCATCGACGTGTCTATATAGGAAGAATGCTAAAGGTTAGTATAGTCAATTTGAAGAACCTGGTTCGAGTATTAGTTTGAACATAGTATTGATGAAAAGCGTTGACCTTAAACGAGTGTTTAGCTTAAATTTAAAATTTGTGATATAGCTATTGTATTGACAAGGGATTGAGGGACACGTGCCGTGACCGTCACCTGACAAGTACACATGTTCTATGTGTTCGGATCCTTAGCTTCATGGCATGTACTTGCGTCCAAGTTATAGATGCATATAGTAAATGAACATCAAGTGTTGGGATCATCCAGCAGTACTGCTAATGAATATTAGCGCGTACATACAGATAGGCTCATTACAGTAGTGGGCTCCTTACCACACCGTCTGTTGCTATTTGCTGTAATGATAAGTAGCCAATTAATGCTGGAATGGTCAGAGATGGAATGAAGTGATGAAATGTGGAAGGAAACCTAAGGTTTTGGTTCAAGGTTGGTGGCAGCATGATACACACGAAGGAATTCGTTTCTTGGAATTTGTCATTTACATTATAAAATTTCACAACTCTTTGCATCTGGGATAAGAAAACTTTGATGCCATAAAAGTCTAGTGTCACTTCAGCTGACTCTGTGGCCGTCAATGAAAGGACATGATTTCTTTTCCTGGAAGAATATACGGACAGGCTTTAGAACTTAGCCATGTTATTCAAGGGTGACGGGGTAGGAAAAGATTAAAAATGATGAGGGTTTGAAATTTTCCTACTTTGGAGATGGGCTGTCCTCTGATCCCATGTAAAAGGATCCTCTTTTTCCGCGAAATCTCGGTCCGCAGGATCAACTAGAATCTGCTTTTGTCATTGTCTATAAAATGGACTAATTTGATTATGATTTATTTGTCAACCAAAACTGCAGTTCATGTGATTAGATTTAGCGTAAACAAAATATGTTTCACGCTCAAGTGTATGACCAGATTTTAAAGAAAATTGAATTTCGGCGCTACTGCATAAGGTTGAAACTTGCTGTATCAAAAGCTGGATACCTAAATCAGCAGAAAACTAGATTTCGCGAATCTTGTTTTAGAATAGCTCAAATAATGAAGAATTTCTTCTGTTTTATTTTAAATAAATTGGCATTTTCTGTTTTCTGTTTACTTGATTTATGTTGTTGCTGGTTCTGTTTATGAAACTAGGCAAATCTAAGACTATTGATTAGCAGCAGATTAGTTGTTGTAACTTTCATTATTGCCTCAGAATTAGGTACTTATGGGACCTGAAACTTAATAGCATAGTAGAAATGTGGTCCGGCACCCGATTTTATTATGATAGGTTATGTTTCTGTGTATTAAGTCTACACTTAACATGGTTTTCAGATGCTACTTATTAATAGGAAGGATAATTATGTTGCTGCAAAGTCAAGGACGTGGGCCTGCGACGTGTGCAGTTTTGATGGGAAAGAATAAGGATGGGCAAAACCCACTCTTACCTTCCGAGTCTTGTAAATAGCATTCATCAAGAACAAATAATTTTACTGCAAAAATTAAATTGCATATTTCTATTTATATTTATTAAGTCAATGTTACTGAAACATAGGAACTTTAATTTTTGTCTTTAAAGAGTGTGTAAAAAAAGCTTGTATTTTATGTATCTATTTGTTAGATTAATCATGAAAGGTGGTATACAACGTTCTTATCGGGCTAGATTCTGAACTTATAATAATTCCACTTTATTTTTATTTTATCTTACCATCAAGGCTACGGTTTAATTTAAGTTAAATTAAATCACTTAATTAGCTATTATCTTAATAACAATACAAATGTGATAATCTGAGGCAAATAAATATGGGTATTGTAAAGCTCTCAATTCAAGCTTTATTAGCATGAATCATGATGACTATACTTTTAAAATATAAATATTTCCTTTTAACATTATAATATTAAAGAAAATACAAATTACGATCTTTGAATTTATAAATAAAACAAATATTTTATTTCATTTAGGGTTTATTAAATGAGATGAAACAACAAATTGTGTATGGACGAACTTTATCATCTCTATTGTAATAAAGTGATAAGTCTAAACTTGAAATCAGGATCAATAAGACTATCTCATATTCTGTATATAATCCTTATATGAATATGCCGACAAATCTTTAGTCATAGAATCAACTATATTAAACTCGTAACTGAGTTGTTCAAAAGTGATTGTCTTTTCTATAGCATGATTTCATGTATTCGAAGCACATCCTTTAGGATGAGTTATATATATACTTCATGTTTAAGATCTCAACTCAAAAAGGTAGTTTAACATCTATTTGATATAATTCTAAATTAAATATAGCCATTAAGGTCATGGTTATCCTTGATGAATACTTCTAAAAAATTAGAGAGAAGGTTTCATGATAATTAATGACTTCCTTTTAAGTTAGATTCCTGGTCACAAGTCTAACTTTATTTCTCTCTATACTAACATAAGAATCCTTTTTAGTTGTTAAAACTCATCTACAATCAATGACTTTTGCCGTTCTATTAACTAAGCAAAATCCCAAATTTGATTACTATCGACGAATTTCAACTCTTTTTCAATAACTTTATACTAGATATTAAAATTAACATCACTTTTTACCTATGAAAATGAGACTAGATTATTATAAGAACTTATATTTGACCCCTAAAAATACACCACATAATTATTAGAAATTATAGGTTTCCTTATCCTTATGGACCTTTTATCGCCCACATCTTATTGTATAATTGGATAAGAAATATGATAAATGCTAAATAGACTATATTTTTAGTCCTATATTTAATGCATTTTATTTGGGCAATTGAGATTTTATTTTTTTTGGTACTTATCTTGCTTCTATTATATTTTTAGGTCTCATTTTCCATCATGGATAAAAAGGAGAATAAATAGGGAAAAATTAGGACAAAAATAGAAAATTGAAGCTATTTTAGTGGTTGATTGTGTAAGTTTACACGACTGTGGACTATGTTTCTTTACAATGTTAAAGATTGAAATAAGATTGAGGGACATGATCATGCACACGACCATATGAGTGGACTGTGTCTACTTCAAAAATCCTAATTTATTAGCTATAAAAAAGCAAAACAAAGATAAAACAAAGGGAATTCATAGTAGATTCATAGGAGACTCAGGAAAGCACAAATTGATGGATTATAATGATAGAAAAAAAGAAAAAGGAAACATATTCTAAAGTGAATTTCCATTAATATAAAATGAATTTTATGAAGATTAAAAGGAATCTTATCATAGTTCTTTTAGTTTTATTTTTTTCTTTTAACTTTGATGTTATAATCATGAATTAAACATTTTTGGTATTGGATTAGATGAACCTTGAGATAGACCTTATGGTGATTTCATTTTAACTTAATTCATTCTTTGTTTTTATTGAGATCAAGTTATATGTTCCTAATCATACTTGAATTAATATTGCTAGCATATTATTTCATGTATGATTTCAAATAATTGAGATTGTGAAATCATTTTGTATGAACAGGTCTACTATAATTGAAAGGAGTTGTAAGCAAACTTAAAGATAAGTTGACGTAAATCCTTTATATTAGGGTCAAACCTAATAATGAAATTTATGAATCGATTAATGCATTCTTAAAGGTTTTAACTATAAAGAGATTTAAGGTAATCAACCAAGGATTAGTTTTTAATATTCTTAAGAAAGATATTAACATAAGATTAAAATTTTCATAATTTACTGAACTAAATAGTAAATTGTCTAGTGAAGTTATGATTGCATAAGAAGTCTAGAGGGGGGTGATTCAAAATCCAGATACCAATGTTTTACTTAATTGTTTCTTAGTTTAATCATCATTCTAGTTAGTTAATTGTGTTGATAAACTTTTGTTTATTATTTTAATTTTGCATTTGATTTATCTTAAACACCATAATTTGTTAGATTAGATAATAGACAGATGGTTAGAATTAGTAATTCTAGTCTTCGTAGGATCAACTCATACTTACTAGTGCTAGCTATAGCTATATCATGGATTTTTTGTTTGAAACATAAAATTACATATCAAGTTTTTAGCACCATTGATAGGGATTATAATATTAGGAAATTCTTATTTTTATTAATCTATTCATTTTTCTTTTCTCTTTAGGTAATTTTTATTTTTCCTTGTAACTTTCTTTCTTGATCTTGTGTTTGTGGCTCATTTTTAGGATTTAGATAGTCATTGTTATAGCCACCAAACACAATGGAAGGATGGAGAGAACAATATTCTCAAGGGATTATGGCATGCCATCACTTATGGAAGCTTTGGAAGCTTAGAACGAGAGGCAGGTGATATGTATTTGGTAGCTTAATTGATATCCATGATGTGTTGTGACATTTGTAGAGGTAATCACCCTATTCATTGATGTCAAGTATCAACCAATATATGGGAGCATCTAAATTGCATGGAGAACTAACCTCAAGATACCCATTACAAGAATACATAAAATCGAAAGTGGAGTAATTATAACGACTTTGCATGAAACGATCATGTTTCATCTATATTTTTAGAACATCAACAACAAAAGGAGTATCAATATCTTATAGATGTCCTCATGAAAGACATTGCTTTTAAGAGGCTACCCTCTATACATTTAAAGAGGAAGATGTTTTATCCAGATACACCTAGCCACTTTAAAGGAACATGTGAATACTATAACTTTATGAAGTGAAGAGGAGCTAGAGGTTGAAGATATAAAGGAAGTTGTTATTTAAGAAAAGAAGGAAGAAGAGAAAGAGGAAAACGAAGAGGAGGAACCAAATAAGGAGGCTATTGAGGAATTATTAACAGTCATCTTAAGTAGAGGGCTCCTACTTCCTACAAATAAACTTTCAAAGTCAATTGAAGATCCATAGGGTTTTATTATTCCTTATTTTATTAACAGCTTGTTATTGAAAAGGATAATAATGGAGTCATTTGGTTTTATTAATTTTATACTTTATGTCCTTATTATCTTATAGCATGTGGCCTATTTTCGAGTCAGTACATCCTTATGTAGGAAGACAGGTGGAAGCAAGTCATTAATTACAGATCTAGGTTGGCTTTTTTGAGAAATCTAGATGTGAGACTCATAAAGAAGAGCTGGTTGGGAGGCAACCTAATAATTAGATGTTTTTAATTTTATTGAGTAGTTTGAGGATTTTATTAATAGTTTAGTTATTTTCATAGTTTTATTTTGATGGCTTAACTTCGTTACTTAAGAATTGATGGAGTTCTAAAGGTTACGAGAGCAATATCACCCATTACTTTAGGTAGAAAATATTTTAGTGGTATTGGGTGGAAGTTAACAACATTGGATAAGGTTGTGAATCTTTTTCTTTTAAGGAAGTACTAGTTATATTCGCCCTCTCCTTTATTTTTCATATTTTTATTGTTCTTGCATATTTTGTACATTGAGGACAATGTACAATTTAAAAGTAGGGAAGGACTAAGTAGTCAAGGTTGTCATGTTGTTATAATTAGCTTAATAATGAATAATTTAGTGATAGATGCATAATTGATCATATTTATACCTCATATTTGATGTCTTTTTGCTTGATATTTTATACTTTTATTATATATTTGGTACTTAATTTGCTGTAAATGTGTTTATAGGTTATAATTGTCCTTACAGACTTAAAGGAGAACAATTCAGATAGAAATGCAACATAAAATGAAGATTTGAAGCTAAGAAAGGCTACGCGACTATGCATTAGCCTGTGTACTTCTCTCAAGCCATGTAGAATCGTGAATTCCAGATATTTTAGGTTATACATGATATAGTACATGGTCGTGTATCAAGTCGTGCATCACCTAGAACCATAAAAATCACTATAAAAAGACATATTCAGAGGTAAGAGGGGGGAGCAAACATTAAGAGGTGATAACAGAGCCAGCGATCATTCAGAAAGAGTGATTTTGAGTTAGAGAAGTGGAAAAAACAAAGAAATCATCGAACGAGCCATTAGAATACAAGATCAAATTTCTACCTTCTAGGAACATTCAATAGAAGATAAAAAAGGAGATTTAGAATTATAAACTTGTTTTTTTCAATTCATTTGCCTTTCTGTTTATGTTTTATTTTGTGTTCTATCATGTCTAACTAAATTCTTTTAGTGCCTACGTTAGAAGAACCCTAGTTTTGTACAATAATATGTTTGGACTCTTTCATTATTATAATTGTTTGGATTAATATATCGTGATTCAATTACGTGTTTAATTTACACTGTAATATATCAAGAATATTAGTGCATAATCTAATTTCATAACATAGAGTTTGAGAAATCATGTGTGTGAATAGATCTACCATAATAGGAAGGAATTAATTGCAATCCTAGAGACAGGATGACATAAATCCTCTGGATTATGATCAAATCTAATAGTGGAATTCACATATTGGTAAAGCAATTCCTTGAGCAATTCAGTTGATAATCTTACGATTCGATTAATTGTTATTAGACTCAAAAATGAGCTATTACTATACCATAGGAATCTCCACTGTCCAATAAATCAACAAAACAATTATATAATAAAAGTAAGGGTTTTTAGGGGAATTCAAAACCTAGACACTAATTTATGATATTGACTGTTTTCAAGTGATTTGTTACTTCTCTATTCAATCTTACTGCCTATTTTATTTTATTTTATTAAGTTTTATCTTCTTTAATTAAAAACCAAAAATCCAATCTATAGACTAGATAATAGAATGATGGTAACTACTAGTATTCATCATCTTCGTAGGATCGACCCGTACTTGCTGGTACTAACTACAACTATGTTGTACACTTGCAGTTAATTCATAATTGACACTAAGTTTACATCAATCATGTTTTTAACATCGTTTCTAGGGACAATGATATTAGCAACACTTGAATGCTATTACTCTAGTCATTATCTTTTGTATTTTATTTTATTTTTATTGTATTTTGTTGTATCTTGTTTTATTTGTGTCTTATTTATTTAATTTTATTTTGAACTTCTCTAATTGATCTTAAGTTTGTGGTTTATTTTAGGATTTAAGATTCATTGTCATAGCTACAACTCACAATGGAAGGATGAAGCAACATTACTATTATCGGAGCTAGAATATATCTTCACAATCTATAACATCACCATAAGGGAGAGAGCGAGAGGGTTCCTCACATGATTTCGAAGGCTCAATGGACGTCTACGTTATGATATGAAATTTTTGGGAGTATTTATTACAATCATGAATGTTGAGCACCAAATTATATATGGGAGTAACCTACCATGTACAATCAATCTCAAGATGCATAATACGAGAATCTTTATAATTTATGGTGGAGCAATTCTTATGCCTATGGATGGAATGATTATTTTCTAGCTGGATATTTACAACACCAAGCACATTTAGTTAACAAGCCAAAAGTCTGGAGGATATGATGGCCGATTTCATTCAAGAATCAATCACTAGGCATCAGGAAATAGAGGCTCGTATACAAAATATGATGAATTGGATGGACCAGCTAGTGAAGATATTATCTGACGAGATGTAAGGGAGTTTGCTTAGTACTAATAGAAACAGACACTACAGAATGTGGAATAGCAATCACCCTTAGTAACAAAAAATAGTTGCCAGTAGAAGAGGAAGAGGAAAAGGAAAAAGAAAAAAAGTATTACAGAAAAATTATTGGAACTCCTTGCCAAAATGAAAGCTAACTGATGCAAACTTAAGATTGAAGAAAAGAAAAAGGTTGGCTTCATAATTGAGTGACATTCCAAGAAGAGATTTTTGAAGAAAAAGAAGTCTCCATCTAAGAAGAGGAAGTAGAGGAGTGGCAAGAGGTAATTGAAGAAGATGAACAAGAAACTTTTGTCCAGGTAGAAGAATAAGAAGAGTGGACAAAGGTGGATGAGGAATAATTGGCGGAGGAACCAAGGAAACTACTAATAAGGCATTGATAGTGACCTTAAGTACGAATAGTTCCCACTTCCTAAAAGATAAACTACTTACGTTAACCAACGATTAAGGGAATTTTGTTATTCCCTATTTTATTAGCAGTTTTTTATTTAAAAGGACATTAATGCATGCAATTGGATATATTAATTTGAAAATTTTGATATATTAATCTGAAAATTTATGTCCTTATTATTATTTTGCAACAGATGGCTAACTTATAAGCTACAAAACTCTTATGTGGAGAAACGAGTGGAAGCAAGCCATTAATTATAGACTCAAGATGAGGCCAACGTGTAGGCTACATAGAGCTAATGATGTTAAAGAAGCGTCGTATGGAAAGTAACCTATGAGTTAGTTTTATTTTTATTTTATTTTTGATATTATCTTGCTTTTGCTTTCATGTTAATATAGGTTTTAATTAATTAAGTTTTTGTTTGGTGTGTATTAGGATGGAAATAATTAGCATGTTATGGTATGTGTGTTTATAACTTATAATGTTAACGTGCAAAGCTTTTTATGTTTGAACATCAAAATTTAAAGTTGTACATTTTTACAAAGAGTTATACGCTCTCTGGATACACTGATGCAGTTTTGCACACTTTGATACATGTCCGTGTATCAAATGTGCAAACTCACAAAAAACTATATCGTGTATCAGATCGTGCACTCTTGTGAGACACCCTAAAATGCCCTAACTTCTCATATTTTTCTTTTTCCTTCTCTCACTGTCATCATCACCTTTGCTCTCTTCACCTTAATTTTTGCATTTTTCTCACAATCTATCAACACATAAGTAAGTAATCTTATCAATTTCTATTGTTTATGATGCTTAATTAGGTATGTTGTGTTATTTAGCTTAATTATGTGCGGAAATGCTTTAATTGAGAACTTGGAGGTTTAGGCAAGTTTTGATGATCTATTGCCTAATTATATTTTGATAGTTGATTATTTTCAATACCTAATTGATTTTATAACTTAATTTGACAAATCACACGACATTTGGGGGAAAATTCAACTTAATCTGCGTAACATTGCAATTTTGCTCATTATATGTTTAATTGCAATATTTGTGTGTATAATTAGGTTAATTAGTTCATTCTGACATTAATTAAGATTGGGTTTGTGTTTAATTGCATAGATTTAGTATTTAATTGTGTCAATTTTGGATAATTGGTAACTTAAAGTTTTTAATTTCATTTTTAAGGTTAGAATTGTAATTTAACAATTACGTTAGTTTCATTTGTTAATTACAAAATTTTTAATTTTAATTTTAATTTTGAGATTAATTAGTTGATAATTGATTTTCTAATTAAATGTGTTTATTTGTTTGTTTATTTATATGCATTAGTTTATTAATTTTTGTTGTTGTTTAATTTTTCGTAGTTATTTTGTTTTCGTAATAACTAATTTAGTGAGCATAATCAAAATTAAGTGTGGGGAAGAGTATATTTCTAAAAAATTATCTATCTATTTTCTCATAATTGTTAAAAGTTGCAGGCAAAATGACACGATGACAACGTGATAAGGAGACTCCAAGAAAGAGGCATCGAGGTGAGTCTTTTATGACAGTCTAGCCCCCAGAAAGGCCATGGATGCTTTTATTCAATGTTAGGGTTCAGAAAGAACAATATCAAAAGTTAAAAGAAAAGAAGTTCGAAGCTTATACAATTTATTTAGCATTAAAGTGAAGACAAGAAGGTCGGTATGATATGTGTTGGACCTTGCATTTCCCAACTGGCACGAGGAATGGATGTATTTGATTAGCTACCACCGATGCAAAAGATGATGACTATGGTAGCACTAAACCTAGCAGTGATGCAATATATGTGCATGGCATGTCAATATCAATTCCCACGGGGCACATTACAAACTTATTAAGGTGCCTGATGAGCCAGCACTAGAGGGTGGAGATAGGGAGGAGCAACCGTAATTATAGTCACCAACATCCCAGATGGGGCGGGGGTACATAGCACTAGAGGAGCTTAATCCGAACTAGCTGATGATAGCTTAATTAGAGAGATAGCGGGCAAAACTTGTGGAGAAGATAAGTGAGCTCCTATCTACAGTTGGATGGATGGAAGAGCTGATGCTCTTAATGGCCAAGTGACTAGGCATTGATTTCATCTAGCAAGGGCACTTTCGTTATAGCTCCTCCACCTGGCTAGGATCATCACCATGGGAATCCTCTTTTTTCGAACCATCTAGGATCACAAGATGAGGGAGATGCTTAATTTTGTATAGTATTTCTTTTTCTTTATCTTTTGTATTTATTTCTTATTTTCGTTTTGTTGATTATTTTGTTTTCTCTAATATTATAGTTAATGATGTTTTTATTTCTTAATTATCTTGTGTTATTTGTTATTTTTATTTCTTTTGTTCCTTTTATCCTTTTTTCTTATATTTTACAAGGATATAGTTTACTATTGGATGGATCAAAATTCAGAAAATTGTCATAATAAAGTTGATTTACTTGAGGATAAGCAAATGCGTAATTGTGGTGGAGTTTGATAAATACTAAATAGACTATATTTTTGATCTCATTTTTTATTCATTTTGCTTATTTATTTATCTATGATTTTCATATCGTTTTTTGGTACTTACCTTGTTTCCATTATGTTTTTAGGCCTTATTCGCGTTCATATATTAAAAGGAGAAGAATTAGGATGAACAAGGACAAAAAGTGGAAGAATTGATCCTATCTAGGCTGTGCTTGTGTAAGTCTACACAGTCATGCAGATGTTGTACAACTCTTTAAGACCTTGTTTCTTCACAATTTTTAAAGGTTGAAGTAATATCAAGGGATAAGTCATACATATGGTCATGTTAGTGATCATGTCCACTCTATAAACCCTAATTTCTTTACCATTTAAAGGGCAAAACAAAGAGAAAACAAGGGGAGTTTGTAGAAGGTTTATAATAGGCTCAAGAAAACATAAATTAATGGCTTGGAATGATTAAAGAATGAAGAACAAGCAAGAAAACATATTTTGGAGTAGGTTTTCATCAATATAATGTGGATTAAATGACGATTAAACGGGGTCCCACCATTGTTCTTTTAGTTTTATATTTTTCCTTTAGTCTTGATGTTAAACGTTTTTTGGTTCATCTAAGAATAGACCTTGTAGTGATTTTTTTAAACTTAATTCATTCTTTGGTTTCAATGAGATTTAGTTATGTGTTCATAATATTATTTCATGTATGATTTCATGAAATTGAGATTGAGAAATCTTTTTGTATGAATAAATCTACCATAATTAAAAGGAATTGCAAGCAAAACTAGAGATAGGTTGACATAAATCCTCTAGATTAGGGTCAAACCTAATAGTGAAATTTACGAATTAATTAACACAATCTTAGGGATTTTAACAATGAAGAGGTTTTAGTTAATCAACCAATGGTTATTAACAGTCTTGAGAAAGATATTAACATACGATAGGAATTTTCATGGACCAATAAATGAAATATTAAATTTATTAGTGAAATCATGATTGCATAAGAAGTCCTAGGGGGATTCGAAATCAAAGTACCACTATTTTCCTTTATTGTTTCTTAGTTTAATCTTCGTTCTAGTCAGTTAATTGTGTTGATCTAGTTTAGTTTATTATTTTAATTTTGCATGTGATTTATCTTAAACATTGTAATTTTTTAGGCTAGATAATAGAAAGATGGTAAATACTAGTAATTTTAGTCCTCATGGGATCAACTCGTACTTGTCAATGTTAGCTACAGCTACATGATGCACTTGCAGTTTAAAACATAATATTACACATCAGAGTACTCCCACTAAACTCATAATCTTTAAGGAACCTTACATTTTTCACTTCAATTATGTTTGACGTATTTAAGGGATAGTAAAACCTAAATCTTTTGAAGTTCTCTACATAGCCAATAAAATGACCGTTATTCATCCTTATCCATAATTTCTTTAGAATATAGCTATAAATCCTTACATTAGTACGATAACCCCATATGTGCAAGTGTCTTAAACTTGGTCTCATTCTATTACGTATTTCAAAAGGAGTCTTAGGATTGAATATTGACGGAATCCTATTTAAGATATACATGACAATTTTTAAGGCTTCACTCTATAAACTTACTTGGAGATTATAATCACTAATGATAGTTCTCACTATATTTAAAAGGGTATGGTTTCTTTGTTCTACCACACCATTTTTTTCTAGTGTTCTTGGTATTATGTACTATGTAATAATGCATTATTATTAAAGAAAAATAGCAAATGGACCCTTCTGTTATCCCATCTTTATAAACGTACCATAATATTTACCCCTATCAGATCTTACAATCTTAATCCTTTTTTTGTTTTATTTCTCTACTTTTTATTTGAAAACCTTAAAACATCTAATGCCTATGACTTATTATGTAATAGATAGAGATACACGAAACTTGAATGATCATCCATGGATAATATAAAGCATCTATGACCATCTGCACGAGGAGTAGAAATTGAGCCACATATATCAATGTGTATAATCTCAAGAATCTCTCTACTTCTAGTGACACCTATAGTGGATTTTTTTTGCTTATTATTAATGCAAGCAACACTAGTTAGTTTACCATTATTAATGTAACACCCCACTCCCGCTGGACCCGAACCCGATATCGATAGTGATACCCGAGTCCGTGCCCCGCGAGGGTGGCGT
>JAOTAY010000191.1:30246283-30274222 GCA_025629805.1 Erythroxylum baracoense | reverse complement strand
TAGCCCTGATTTCCACACTTACTCAATCATTATATCAGTTCCCTACTCATTCACTTTCTTTCTCATAATCATAATTGTATAATGTTGTTTACATTAAAATTGAAAACTTATTTTACTTATACATTAAGAAAATCACTGTTTCGTTTTGCTTATATATTTTCTCTTTTTGAGATAAAGATAGTACTAGTTTTTTGTTTTTTTATATATGAAAGCTAACCTTTATCAACTTTATTATAGTGTTAATTAGAACATTAGCAGCCTCACAACAGAAGGCTCCTCATCCGGAAGTCAAGGTCTGATGTCCTTTAGTAGAAAAATATACGAGACAAAATATTGTGATTGCAGCAAGTTAAGGCTTGTAAAAGAGCTTTTGAAGGATTATTTCCTAGTGTCTTGTGTAAATATTGAAATTTGTAAGGCTACTTTCCAATGTCAACATCATTGAGTCTAAGCAAGTCGTCATTTTATTCGACAAACAACAACATGAAGATAAGTAACATGATTAATTCAATTTTGTAGATGTGGATCTCATCTGTTGTATATTCTCAAGCTATAGCTATTTGATGTTCACAATTATACAGCCTCCAGAGCTAATGGAATTATAGAACCATTACGAAAAGTGTCTCAAAAACAAAATTTAGGATTTTGTTACTGTACTCTCTCATTTTTCTTTTAAGCTAAATGACAAAATAAGCCCTCTATTCACATCTGATCCACTAAACATGAAATGAGTCCAACCAATTACAAAAAGTGCCAACAAAATTTGTAAAATTCTTTTATGTTTAAGTATTATTATCAGCAATCAATCTAATATGATAAACATTAATTTCATAAATATCCCAAGCACATATATATTAGGTTGTATGTATCAAAATTAAAGTGAATATAAGAGTATATTTTCTTTTATTATATTTTAAATTATTTAATGATTTAAAATTAAGTAACAATTTATCACTAATTAAATTTTTTGTCTAAGGAATGATAATACACCTCATTTATTTTACGAACATTTAACATGAAATTCTATTACTAACCTTTAATAAGATTCTTTTGGTTTCAATTAAATATAAATTATTATCTTTAATTTAAGATTGATTTAATAAAATAAATAAATTATTGTTATTTTAAACTTCTATAATTTTTTAAAATATGATTGATATAAAATTATAAATAACATATGACAACATATTGAAAAACTATTTAATAATTTTTTTAAAAATTTTAAGAACTATTTTATAAATTTAAAAAATTATCTAAAAGGTAATAATTCAATATCCATAACATTGATTATAATATGGAATTGAGAGAAAAAAGGGCATTACAATTTTCCTTCTAACAATTTAAATAACAATCATACAAGTCATATTTCTATCTATTGTTTTTTTAATTATTTAAATAGTAAATTGGAATGTCAAAAGATGCTGCTAAAATACAAAGTGGACATCATTGCAAAGATACCACCTTTGAAATATGACAAATCTAATACTGGTCAATTGTGTAACTTCAGCCAACTTTGATAGACGCGCTAGGCTTCCTTCCTTCCCTCCCTCTCGTCAAAACATGAAAAATGGAAACGACCAGTATGGTTACATCACTTTGGCATCCGAGGATTTTTTTTTTTTTCCTTTATCGAGATTAGTCATAATGTAGTACTTATATGACCAATACATTGTAATCCTAATTTACGCTTCACAATTAACAAGAAGCAATCAACAGCCTTACTATAAATTGACGTCAATATGAATTGGGACCATGCTTCACTTTCTCAGCTCAACAAAATTGCTCAATATAATCTGAATTCTAACTCGGAATTCACTTCTCCAAGAGGAATCATTTTCAATCATAGATCTCACAATATTCCACCTTAAGTCTCAGGCACGGAAAATCTACAATGAGGGATGAAATATATGTAACCTCTGCAACCATCCACGTCTAGTCTCATGATCAGACCACCTTTCATGTATGCTTAAAACTTCAGGAGCTTTGAGTTCTGCAGAAAAGACAGACAAGATAACCATCAAACTGAGATAAAAATGGCACACTAAAGTTCATTGACCTTCAAGTAATTGAAACCAATCACACATAGTCAAACAAAATCATTCATCAAATTAAGATCAAAATGGCACGTCGACTCAAAATCAGCAATTTAAGACACCAAAAAGCTACATCAGACATCCTAATAAGTCAAGGAATGTCACATCTAGAGTAAGATAGTATTTTTCGTAAAAATTAGGGTTACCGATAATTTAAAAAACATCAGCCAAACATGATACAAGTACAAGAACATCGATTAGTTTTTCTAATTAAATGAAGATCCTACATGCAACATTAGAATAAAGTAACCTACATGACATAATATTATGAGATAGGATGATCTGTACCAGTAGTAATAATATAGGTTGAATGAAAGTTGAATCTGGTGTTTGCTTCACTCGTGATCCTCCTTTGTCTCCACAATGCAGAGGTAATATGAACAATACTTTAGGAACTGTTAATTTCTGACATGGATACCAGGAATGCCTTTCAAGCCCATTTTTAATGCTGTTCTTCTGAAGAGAGGAGGAGATTGTTGTAGGCCTATCGAGTCACAGAATCGTTTTGCCAGCTCAACAAGCGTGGTCTTGTCCCTCCCAATTTTTCTGATCGAGTTGTAATAGCCTAGCCAAGCATGATATGCTGCCTCTTTGATGCTACTATCAATCTTTGACAATGAGTTGTCTATCTGCCAAGAGTAAGCAGTATACAAGCATTAATTCTTTGAATATGTACACATCCACAATTTGAAGACAGATATACCTGAAATCCTATTGGCCTACGTAACATTTAACCACATATGTTTTAAGATCAATAGCATAGCAGCAAGAATTGTTTAATTAAAGTTGGGCAAGACACATTGGCTACTTCTGATATTTAAGGGGAGACATCAGAGTTAATAGAGCAGGTTAAGCCATTCAAACAGATAACTTCAGCACAAGTACCACCCACCGATCTTACTTTCCACATACAATAAATGCAATCACATTAGCACCTCCATGGGTAGGGCTTAATATGTAGAAACATGCCTTCAAATTGTGCATGTTAATCTGAGTGCTACACCATTTACAAATAAACAACAACTACATTTCAATTAAGAGAATCCATCTGTTTCAACATGTTTAGCAAGGACAAATTAATGAATTATCAAACAATAAGAACAGATATTAAAACTAAAGTTATAGACCTTCAATTTAGCTTTTTCTTCTAGATGAGGCAAAGGAACTTTCTCAAGGGGCAGTTCTTTCAACTCGTCCAGGAAATATCTTTCCCATGGTGCAAGTAATAAGATGCCTTCTCCATCTTTTCCTTCACGTCCTGTCCTTCCGAGACGATGTATGTATTGTTCCCGGGTAGAAGGAATACCAACCTGGTTATGATTAAGATTTGTAATAAATTCAACACAAGACGTGCAGACTCAAAAGGAGAGGAAAATAGAATTTTCCAACCAAATATATCAATCTGAACTGTAGTTCAATATCATTTGTACGCAATTCTATATACCCAAATTGCATAGACGATAAGTTTTTGTTTGAGCACTATCAAGTATTGCTAACGGGGGCAGCAGGCAGAACATATCTGAAGGTAAAACCTACTTGAATAGGTCATTTAACGATCTCTGGAGCTTCGTCAGAGATCATTTAAGTTCTACTCATGCATGTCATATTGGCTCGTTAATACTATCTTTATATACAAATGGCTAGCATCATTTCAGTAGCAGTAAATATGAAAGGAAGTCATCTCAATGAAGCTCAGGTTGGTATCTAAGAACTTAGCAGCTCTCCCAAGACGTAGTCGTACCTGAATAACCAAAGTAACATCAGGATAATTCATCCCCCGAGATGAGACATCAGAAGTAATAAGAACCAAACGTTTTGATTCCCTGAATTCATCAGAAACACGAGTTCTATAGAGTTGAGGCTTTCTAGAATGCATCTCCCTGACATTCATCTTCATTTTTTTTAAAAGTAGATACAAGAGCGATGTTACCATCCCACTTGAACAAAAGACAATTACCTGCAAGTGGAACAAATTAGGCACGTAATCTAACATAAAGAGATATCTAAAATGTGAATCACCGACACATTTACCTTGTAATCAGATTTGTGCTTGATATGCTCTTCCAAAAGATGATGTACAACTTGAAAATGCAACTCATGCTCAACGACTAGAAATGATTGTTTCACCTGAATTTAGGAAGCAAATATTAGCAACAGAGATTGTTTCTTCCCATCTTTAAGTTAGAACAAGTATATTGTCTGGTTCAAATAAGTGAATACAGTGAAATGATACCCTTTGAAGTTAATAGATCAGAGTTGATCTACTCAGCATTCTACACATTGAGAATTTTGAATAGTAACATTTATGCAAAATCTAAAAATAAGTATAATGGTATGCATATAAGGAACATGTGAATGGGGGGTAAGAGAATTTCTACAAGCTCCTTTCTATCCTCCCAGAAAAATCAATCCATTTCCCTTTCACCCTGATATAATAAATCTTCATGTTAAAGTACACATTTCTTGTATTTAGCAAATTCTTGCTAATTACCTACTTCCATGTTTCCATCATTATGATCTATGATATACCTTTTCAGGAGTTTCCACACAGTCCAAGCCCACTGTATCAATAAAAGCATGCTCTCTTTTCAATACAAGCTGAGATATCCGCCGAACCTGCAGTTGCAAAGGCAAACATTGTGTACAATACAGTTGATGCAGATCTATAATCCATTGCTTATAACTATAATCAGATATCTAAAAGCAACCTCCTTCGGAATTGTTGCAGAGAACAGTAAAGACTGCCTCCGACGGGGCAAACAATCAACAATTTTTTCCACATCCTTCCGAAACCCCAGGTCTAACAAGTGGTCAGCTTCATCAAGTATTAGCATCTTCAATGCCATCAAATGGACAGATAAGCCCCCTCTATTCTCTATGTGATCCAGTAGTCGACCTGGGGTTGCGACAATCATCTGAAGAATGATAAAGTAACAGTGAGTACCATATTTACGCTGTACTCACAAAAGCCATGTCTTTTATAAATAATCCAACAATTACTAGATTTTGCATATATCCAAATGAATGTAATGGTGATCTGAGTCAAAATTTAAAAGGCATGAATGAAAGACCAAACCTGGCAAGGATCTGATTCTAGGCGTTTCTTATCAACTTTGAAACGTGTACCTCCAACAAGTGTCTGCACGCCTATGCCATTGTGGTATTTCAGCATTGCAATTGCCTGCGCAGCTATCTGACTTGCTAGTTCTCTTGTTGGGCAGAGAACTAGAACATATACAGGATTCACCCGTGGATTGGTGTCACTAATTGTTGCTTTTAGAACTGATTCAATAGCAGGAAGCTGTTTGCACTTAACAAACAAATTGAAGAAAAAACAAAAGCCGTACAAACAACTTGAACATTATCAAGAGACTCGTAATGTACCAAAAATGCTGCACTTTTTCCTGTGCCAGTTTTTGCTTTGACCAAAGCATCTTTACCTGCAACAAGTTACGATACAAAACCATAAGTAATCTAATTGGATGTGATGGTATCAACTATTCGCACTTTGGATTTGAAAATTTGAAACAACCAAGGATTATTTTGCTTATATTATTTTCAGCTTGACGCAGAACCAAAAAAAAAAAAAGGAAACTTAACTATTATCCATAGTCATATCTCACACTAAAACAACAGAGGTGGCAAGCATACCCTCAAGGCACACAGAAAGAGTAGCCCCCTGTACCCTAGTCATCTGAACATAGCCAGCCTCAGTAAGTGCCTTGACAGTTAACGGAGAGATGTCACATTCATCAAATCTGAAAAAACAAAAGCCAGCTATAACATCTCCAAATAGGTACGAAACCAAGAAATATATTCATTAGCCAAAACTAACCAATCCAGTCTTTTCCTAGAAGTATAAAGGCAAGAGTATATCAAAGAATCTCTCAGAGAATTCAACCAAACATGAAATCAGGAGCACATGACCCCACCTTTTGTTACTAAGAAGCCATTCCCCCTCACCAACCTCACCATTCTCTCCATCACTTCCATTCAACTTCTTCTTCTTCTCAAGCTCATTCCTAATAAACTCCACCTCCTCTGCAAAATCAATATCCTCAAGCTCCTTTAACGGCACTCTCTTCGTTCTCTTCAAGTCACACTCCCCCAGAGCAGCGCTAGACCCTATATTCCTCACACGTCTCCCACTCTCCAGCATCTCATCATCTGAATCAAACTTATTATCCTCATCATCATCACTATCAGTTGAAGAGCTCTCATTTTTCCAAACCCTCCTCATTTTCGGATAATTGAAGCCTCTTTTCTCAATGGAACCAATCATTTTCTTGGAGTTACTTTCATTCCTAAGCTTGCTCACCAAATTACTACGAAAATGCTTCTCCGCATCGTATCCAAATAAGTTTTGCGAATCGTCACTGTTTGAAGAACTCGCATTTCTCCTAAATTTCGTGTCTTTCTTCACCCAATTACTTTTAGTCCCGAAATCCGAACCACCTAGTACCGAATAATATCTAACTTTTACATTCACATTGCGTCCCTCCACCGACACCAGCTTCCTTAAATCAATCGGGCGACTGATCAATCCAGCTGGTTGACCTGACCCAAGTGAACCCGGTCGTTGATTAGACTTCCGTGGTGGTTGTGGGGATTCCAAAGGACCGTCCTTCTCGTTCCACAAATCCTCCGCTCCAGACACCATGAAGCGATCAGCAAGGGCTTTGATGTGGTCCCGAGGAGACATGGGGTTGTGCCCATTGGGGTTGGGTTCCGGGTCCGGTCTGCCGGCGAGTTTAGCTCGGATTTGGGATCGGATTCTGGCTTCGTAGAGCTGTTTTTCTTGATCGAGCAGTCGTTTTTCTTTCTCTTTGGCTCTCTTCTCGTGAAGACGCTTCCATTGCCACTTATTGATGCCACCGGGGAAGGTCCTAGGCCCACCGCCCATGAGTCGCGCGAAAATTCGGGTACCGAGGAGATCCAACAGAGCTTTGGGGGGTTGCAAGATGAATAGCGAATACATGTTGGCCTCCACTAGAGTCACCGGAAAGTCGCAAGGTTTAGGGTTTAGCGAGATAGTGGGTTTTATAATTTAGCTCTGGTAAAATTAAAAGAAGAAAGACGATTCTATGCAACGCGGCAAATACGAAATTAGTACCGAATTAAGTTTTAATACAGTATTATATCAAATTAACATCATATATTATTTTGGATAATTTTTAAAATTTTTGAAATAATTTTATAATTTTTTTTTAAATTATAAAATAGTCTATTATTATATTATATAATTATACTGTATACTTTATAAATTTACATCAATCATATTTTCAAAAATCATAATAATAAATAATAACTATAATTAATGTGAAAAAGGCAGTTATCATTATACAAATATAAAATTAAAATAATATAAAGTATTTAAAATATTACAATTTCATCATATAATAAATAATAATTATATCAAAAGTTCAAAACATCCAATAAAAATAATAATAAATATCCTTAACTTTCAAACTATTACAATTTACTATAAGAGTATATGATAAGAACCAATCAAGTAAAAGTGAAACCTTTAACAAAAACATTTACAATTATATTGTATATATAGAATTTAATATTTACATCAAATATAAGTAAAATTAAAAGAAGAGGAAAAACAAAAACCAGGAACTTCATTTAATAGTCTACGGGAGTATAATCGCTATAACTACACTGACTTCAATTATCATTTGGTACAAAATCTTCATCATTAAGAGGAGTCTCATAATCATTATTATTCAAATTCAATGTATTAAATGATGTGTCAATACTTTTCTAACTAAGATTATCTTCCAAGTCATTTACATCTATCAAATCTAGTTCCTCAGAAACCCAATCAGCAAGAAGATCGATATTATCAATAGATATTGGATCTGTTGGACTACTTGTGCTATTAAGATTCTTAGTAAACCATAAAATTTAATTATTAAAAAATTATAAGAAATTATATTGAAATTAATAATGGCAATAACAAACATTTCTCAAACTTTAAATTGTAACGAACGAATACCAAATCATTCAATCTCTTGTGTTCTAATCTATTCCTTTTTTTGGAATGGATAAATTCAAATGTGCTCCGGTTCCGTTCATAGCCCATTGCACTCACACAATGACTTAAAATTTGAATTGCAAACCTTTGCAATTCTAAAACATTACTTCCAAATTGATCCCACCAAGAAACTGTAAATCGTAAGATAACAAAAGTAATGTTACAAACAAAATAAAATGATAATTAATCTCCAACAAATAAAAAAAAGAAACAGCTAATACTTAGAGAAAGTTTTATTCTTTATTGAATAGCAATCGACAATCTAAAATCCCCAAAAGACAACTTATAATGCTCTATTTGTGAGCTTAAAAGATCTTGCATCATTTTATAGCCAACAGTTGTTGTAATAGTGAGTAACATTCCTCTACTAACTTCAGTTTTCTTTGTAAAATTCAGTCTGAAATATACACTAAGATTAAAAAATGCCCCAGCTGCAAACAAAGGAAAAGAAAATTGTCTTTCCCATCTCTCATTGATGATTGAAAGATACATTGTATACAAAGAAGACATATGTTTCAGATTGACCTTGATTGTTTCCTTTGCCTTTCCATGACATCCAAAAAATAACTCATTATTGGCTTTTCTTCACTAATAGCCAATCGAAGCATCAACACCAAAGGCTCACAAACTCGGATAACAAATTGACATTGAGACCAAAATTCTCTATCTTCCAGTATAATGTTGGAAACCTCCAATCCAGCATTAGACCTAGCATACTGAAATGCAACTCACTTATCACTTGTAAATATGTGTCTTAACTCATTCTTTATCAAAACAAAAGACTAAAGTGATAAGAAATTTGTTGCAAATCTTGTCACATCAGGACGACATAAATTCCTACCATTGGTAAATTCCTTTCTCATCAAATTCAAAACCCATGCACGATTATAGATAAACTTGGTCACCTTTTTTGCTTTCTACATAGTCTCATCAATAATAAGAAAATACCTAGGATCTGCTATATTCTTTACGTGAATGCAATGTGCAGCAAAAGGAGTCAAAAAAAGAATTATACATATTCTATAACCTTCTTCATGTCGCTTTATAAGCAGAATCATTGTTAGTAATGAACTGAGCCCACTTCATTCACAACTTCATCAAATATTCCAAATAAGGTATCAATATTTCTAATAAGGCCAGATGTATCAATAGACTTCAAAAACATTGAATCATTTGTAGAATAAACCAAAAAATTAATAACAAGCTCTTGTCTCCTATTTGTCCAACCATCACAGATGATTGTACACCCAAAAGTAGCCTAATTCACTCTTCTTTCAGCCAAATAATTTCTAATTTTAGAAACTGAGCAACTTAAAAGTTTACCTCTTAAGTCATTAATCGAAGAAGCTTGATATTCCGGACCGTAAGAGGCTATTACATTTACCATAAGTTGATAATAGTAAGACTATGAAGCATTGAATGATGAACCTATATTGTAACACTATTTAGCTACTGCCATATCGACATTATGAGCCGCTTCTTTTGATTGCATTGCGCTACGAATTGAAAATTAGGCTCTAGGAGTTGTTCGTGGTGCAAAAAAACTAGTCACCTGCTTTCTTCTTTTCCTAGCATCAGGTGCAGGTGTAACATTATCTTCTTGCTAGGCCTGGGATGGAACACTACCACTACCACCTTTAACATTTCCACAATCATCACAAAAACCAGCAAATGAAGTTCCACTACTAATTTCAAAATTCAACCCTTACCTTCTATCTTTCTTATGCTAATATTCTTCAAGCAAAGTTTTTATCTGTCACTTCACATCATGACTTACTGTTTTACATGGTTCCAAATCTCTTTTAACCCCAGCAAAATGCTTCTTTAATCCAGTTATTCCTCTATATTTCAAATGCTTACTACAAAACAAGTAAATAGTATGGCTCCTCATACTGGAAACCAACGTAGCATGAGCCTAAGCTACATCACTACATTTTCCTAAAGGGGTTTGATAGGAGTACTTAAACTTTCTTCTATTTATTTGTAAAAATAAATGAATGCATATATCAAAGTAAAGAACACACAATTTCATTACACAAATATGCATGTCCGTCTTATATAATATAACTCATATATCATATACAATTCAATTTCATCGAGCACAATTCACCATAAGTCAAAAGCTAACAATTCAATTATTCAACAAACATAATTATATAAAACATACATAAACAATTTCTATTTCCAACAATAACAAAACATACATAAACAATTTCTATTTCCAACAATCACAAAATATACATAAACAATTTCAAACATTTTCCAACAATTTCAATTCAACAATTACAAAATATACATAAACAATTTCCATTTTTAACATTTTCCAATCCCAATAATTTTCAACAATTATATTTCCAACAATTTTGAACAATTTCAATTCAAAGTTTCAAACATCACAAAACATACATAAACAATTTCCATTTCTAACAAACAACAATTTTATTTCCTACAGCCAATAATTTCAACCATCACAAATTCACAATTCACAAAATAATGAAATATACATAAAGAATTTCAATTTTCAACAATTTCTAACAGTTTTCATTTCTTAATTTCAACAATTTTCAACAATTTCGTTTATAACATTTTCCAAAATTTTCAATTTAACCATTACAAAACATACATAAATAATTTCCATTTCCAACGTTTTCCATTCCTGATAACTTTCAACAATTCAATTTCCAACAATTTTGAACAATTTTAATTCAAAATTTCAAACATCACAAATAATTTTTATTTGAAATTTGTATATTTTGTAGATATTTTAAATTTAATTATATCTATTGATATTTATTTATTTTATTTTATTTTATTATACAATTAAATTAAATTATTAGATAAAACTAAATTATTCATAATTTTTATTAATAATTAATTTTAATTAATTAAATATATAATAATAAATTAAATTATTCATAACTCTTATTAATAATTAACATATCAAATAATTAAATAACATATATTTAGTTTATACTAATCGTTTGGTTCCACTTCTGTTTTTCTGTTGAGGTCTTTTTTTATTTTTTATTTTTTGTTTATGCTTTCTTATTAAAAAATAAAAAACCTATTTGGTTAAAATTTTTAATATAAAAATTGAAAATAAAAACATATTTGATTGAGATTTGTAATAAAAAACTAAAAATAAAAACATGTTTGATTTTATCATCTTGTTTCTATTTTTGTAATCATACTCTTATATTAATAATTTTAATATAATATATTATGTTTTAAATTAATTAATTATCATTATAGCTAAAATTAAAATATATGCCAATTAATACAATTAAAAAAGTTTACACATTAATTTTATATAATAAAATTCTATAAATTAGAAAATTATATTAAGTCGTTCTAATCAATAAAAGATGTCCATCATATTATAATTCTTCAAAACATAATAATACTATCATTTACAAAAAGAAATATAAATCAATTAGAACTAATATAATCATTCCACATTTGTCTAGTAATTTCGTCTCGCTTCCAAGACATACTTCAATATTGTGCTAAAGTGATATCATACTCCACTTGAGAACTTGCATCTTTATTTTCACCTTCCTTAATTTGTTCTTTATTTTCAGCACAATTGTCAAATAATTCATCTCTTTGTCCATACATTATAATATAGTTGTGTATAACACAAAAAGCAATAACGATGTATTTTTTTTCTTCATATCATAACTCGGCATGTTTTTAATTATATGGAATCTTGCTTTTAGAATGCCAAAATATCTTTCAATAACATTTTTTAATTAAGAATGCATGTAGTTAAATAATTCCTGCAGATCTTGGGATTTTCCTCATCCTCTGTAATCTCTCAAATGATATATCTCACCTCAATATGGTAAAAGAAATCCAGGCATATTAGTATAGCCTGAATCAACCAAATAGAACTTACATAACATATAAAGAACATAATATTAACAAAAGGATATTAAAAATGAATCATAATATGTTTATTTAAAATAATATAATACCTTGTGGAGGCATAGGAAATCGATTCGTTGGATTTGTCACTGTTTCTAAAAGAACTCGAGAGTCATGTGCAGTACCTTTCCATTCAACCATTTATACAGTCCTAAAAATTAAAATATATTAAAATAATTATTAATCATAAGGACATAATTAAAAATAGTAATTAAACATATGAATGTACCTAACAATATGGAAAGAATTTTGAATTATGTTGACTTTCAAAAGGTGTATTAGTAAAGGATGGTGGAGTAATGACTCTTTTTGCAATACTATTAACTGCATATAAGACTTTGCGAAAGTACTTTGAAATTGTCCAAGTTGAATGTTGAAAACGTTCTGCATTGACTCTAGTTGTTTCACTATTCTCTATAATCATCAAGAAAATTGCTACTTGTTCCTCCACAATCAAATGACTTATTGGCTCTAAGCTTCATAAACTTTTCAACTCATCATCTAAGCTCAAGAAAATTATCTTTCTCATTCTTAGGTTTTCATAAATCTTTGTAGGATTCCCATTCAAAAGTTCTAATATCCATTCATGACCTAGTAAAGCAGAAGTTCTACATGGTTGCTTTGTAAATGAAAATATTTGTTCTTTCCCCCAGCTTAAGAAATAATGATTACCTTCTTCAGTTCATCATCAAAATCTAATTCAAAGTCTGATAAGAAATCCATGTATCTACAATGCCAACATTGAATAATTAATAAAACATTCAATCAAAAGGTATAATTAAATATAAACAAAATATTCATACAAAATATAGACTTAACATTAATTCAAACATTCATACAAAATACAAAATTAAAATATTCAAACTATGAAATAGTGTTTAATATAAAAGTGTCGAATTAATAAGAATTTAATATGCAATAATATGAAAATATACCTAAAGCGACATAATCCAATAACATATGTTATGTAATGTAAGCATACATTTCTTATCCTTTTAAAACTCTAGGATTTTTAATGGATTGGTTGATTAGTATGGTCGTGTGATTGATAAGTGTTTTTTATAAATATATACCACGAGTTTATGATAATATTAGTATACTAATATAACATCTTGTTCAACCAATATGACATATTGTTCATCCAATATGAAATATATACCAATGAGTTTATGATCATATTAGTTAATACAACATCTTATTAAACCAATATGGCTTATTATTCAACCAATATGACATATTGTGTGAACAATATATCATATTAGTAGACTAATGTACTAGAATGATTGATTAGTATAGAGAATAGTCAACTAATGCTATTGCTAATAGATTTTATAGCAAATAAAAATTAGTTGTTATAACATCTAATAACAGTAACAATAGTTGATCACTTTTAGTTATTATAACATCTAGTAATAATAACATTAGTTGAATATTATATACACTAATAACTCATTCTAGTACATTGATCGACCAATATGCTATATTTGTTAGCTTTTGTCATAATAGTTGAATAATATGCCATATTGGCCAACCAGTGTGTCATATTAGTCTACTAATATGATCACAAACTCATGGTACTATATGTTATCTCATGCTTTTCTTGTTTATTAATGTAGTTTCTATGAATTTTAATTTAAAAGGCATATCATCTTAATAAAACACCCTATGATTATCACTATTTCTCCATTCTTTATATACATTATTATATACACCAGTTAATTACCCAAATATTTCTCTCTCTTCCCATTTAGAATGTAACTTGCTTTACTAAAGTGTAACTTACTCATTTACATTTCTTCAACATATCCACCTGTTAATTACGTAAATCTTTATTTGTCTTCCCAACTAGAAAATGTAACTTGCTTCATTTACATATCTTTAACATCATGCTTATTCTCGTACTCACCTCTTAATCGTGCTTCAAATTCTTTATTTCTTTGAATCAACTTATTTTGATTTTGTATCCTTAAGTATATTGAAAATACTCTATTTGAAGAGGAGAGAGAGTTCTAGCTTCTTCATAAAGCATGCCAATAGTTTATGGTGATTACAATATTCGGAGCTCCCTATAATAGTTTTTCCTAACTTTGTTAACTAACTTTCCCCTTACCTACTTTAACTCTCCTTCTACCCTTTCTACACTCCACTTTCACCCTCACTATTTCTTCTGCAGCACCTCTTGCCTCCAGTGTAGTTGCCCTACTTTGGCCTCCTCCATTCCCTCTTCTTTTGCCAGCCTAGTTATTACCTGTTGGACCATCAATTGAACAATGTCTGACCCCTTATCCCAGGTAGACTTTCCTGAATTAGCTAAGGCCTTAATAAAATTGACTTAATAACAACCACCTTGCCCCTCACAATAACCCCAGTACGTATACCTACTATGGCTCCCTATAGTTCTTCATTTGGCAACTTAGTGCTCCCCTCAAATCTCCCAGCTGATAAACCGTTGGATAATAACTCTAAGAAAACTTGGAAGCAAGTGTTGGGCAATTCAAAGTGTTCTCCTTAGCTCCATTACTATCCTCCCAGAACCACCAATGGTAAAACTATTGTTGCTCTAAAGGAAACATCCTCAAAGAAGGGATGAGGAAATGGGAATCCACCCTTATTATTTTTCAATGGACAAAAGGCCATCCTTCCAAGCTCTCAACTCCCGGGCTTCAAAAAAAATGGAAAATTCATGAATTGTAAGAGGTATTTTTAAATGATCATAATATCTTTTTATTTTAATTAAACTTAAAAGTCCTAGTTAGAAAAAATTCTAAAAGCTGGACCTTATTTTTTCAACTCCCAACCTTTACATCTCCATTCCTAGAAACTGGTCTAATAATGGAGGATCTAAGACAAACAATGATTCCTATTTGGGCAAATGTCCATAATATTCCATTGGAATACTGGACAAAAATGGGATTGAGACATTTAAATAGCTGCATTTGTAAACCTATATGTATTGATGAACCAACTGTAACTTTTAAAAGAGTTAGTTTTCTAAAATTTGCATGTTGGTAGAATCCTCCATTAAACTCCCTGATGTTATCCTAATTTTGAAAATTGATGAAGTAGATGAAGACTAGGTGCTAGTTACTTACAACTGGAATGGAGGATAATAAGGAGGACTATTTAGGTAGAGGAAATATGAGACAAAAATAAGGATAATCACAATGATGATACTGATGCAAATAAGAAAGTATCTAAACTGAGTGCTAAAGTCCACCCCACCATTGCAGAACATGGAGTATGAGAATCACAATCATAAGAAGTTGAAAAGGAAGAAGTTTCAAGCCTTAATTGCCATATTGAAGATCCTATTAGCAAAGATGCCACTCGTCATTTAGATGATAAATCCCTACCCAAAAGTGACAGTAATGAAGGAGATGAAGTTCAGTTACCTACTATAAAAACCAATGATATCACCTAGGACTAATGAATTTGTACAATGCCAAAGGGTGATTGGAAGAAGTGTTAAGAAGAAAAGGAGCACCAATGCCTCATAGCCTTCCTAATGTCAATCTTATATTGAAACATAAGAGGGCTTAACAGCCCACACAAATAACAAAATATGGCAAACTGTATAAAGGAAAATAATCCTATTTTTCTTGGCTTACTTAACACCAAAATAAAGGACTTTAGCCTCAGGAAACCATTGTTTTTGAATGAAGGATGGGATTATTTTACTAACCTAAACTGCCACTATAATGGTAGGCTTTTGTAGTATATAATACCAAGGTACTAGAGGCAGAATCCACTTTAGTGGAATAATAGCTCATCCATGTTAAAGTAAGGATGAAAGACTGCCGGGTCAACTACTAAGTAACTTTTGTTTATATTTTCAACCATAAATTCCAAAAGACCCCTATGTGAAATGCTTTACATAGATTGGGAGATGGAATCAATAGCTTATGGTTAATAATTAAAGACTTTAACTATATACTTAACCTTAATAAAGTAGAAGGGGAAGCAACTTGCCTAAGGAACTACTCAAATGAATTGATAAATTGTATGGAATGCACATAAATTACTGACCTTAAAGGTAAAGAAATGAAGATGACATGGCTAAACAAACAGGACGGCAAATGCTTAATCAAGAAAAAGCTTGATAGGCTATAGTAAATAATTCTTGGAAGCCATCTTCTTTCTAACCATTCTCCTATTATAGTCTAGAACCTACTAAGCCCACTTCCAAGATGGTTTTGGGGCCACTACAAGGAGAGGATTAAATGTAAAGATCTCAAGCTCTAAAATATTTCTTTGTATTAGGAAGCTGCAAGTGGTTAAAAAGGAACTAAAAACTGTCAATAGAACAAAAGGGCCCAATACAAAAACCAATATGAAGGAAGCAAGAAGGAAACTAGAAGAAAGACTAGTTCAATGAAAATCCCCAAGATAAAGGCCTAAGAGACGTTGAAGAAAAAGAACTAGATACTTATATCAAATCATTGGAAATGCATCCCTCCTTAATAAGGTAAAGATCTAGGGATATATGGCCAGGGGAAGGGAATAAGAATACTAAATTCTACATATAACCATATTGGAAAGAAGCAACATCAACATAATCACCTCCTTGTCTAATGATAGAGGCATAATTATTAGCGAAAAGAAGGAAATACATCAAGGACCTACAATTTCTATACTAAAATAATTGAAAGAGAATTAGATGCTTACTCAATATAGGAGCAAATCCTTAGCATTATATCAAGTCAAATCCATATAGAGATAAATGATTCCCTCATTAAGCCTTTTGGGTTGAAGAAATTAGGGTTGTATTGTTTTCCCCTCCACCCTCACAAAGCCCTGGGACCATATAGGTTTAATGTATACTTCTTCCAATAGACTTAAGAGGAAACTAAAACAATTGTGACTAAATTTATCTCGAAATGTTTCACTAGTGGCTCAATGTTGAAGAAATGTATCAAAACTTATATTACACTTATTCTGAAAGTGAGCTCACCTAACACCATAGGGGACTATAGGCCTATATCCTATTGTAATTTCATTTACAAGATTATATCTAAGATCCTAGCTAACAGGTTGAAACCACTAGTTTGGCATATTGCTAATGACACACAGGGAGCCTTCATAAGTGGTAGATCTATAGGGGACAATGTACAAATATCTCATGAGACTTTTAAAGGCTACATCACGAAAAGAGCTAGCAAAACTTATGCCCTCAAAGTGTATTTCCAAAAAGCCTTTGAAAATGTGTGGTGGGAATTCTTATTAAACACTCCCAAAGCTTTTAGAGCTTCAGATAAGTTCATAAATTGGAGAAGCAATGTAATACTATAACCTCCTATCACATTCTTATTAATGGGGAGCTAATTAAAATTATAAAAAGGGGTAGCGGACTAAGGTAGGGGGAACCACTATGCCCCTACTTATTCACCCTAGTGAAGAAGGTTCTTATTGATTAATCGAAGCTTCAATAAGGGACAGGGGTTTCAATTTCATTCCAAATGTAAAGATTAAGAAATTGTCTCCCCCAATTTTACAGATGACTTGTTTTTATTCTCTTGAGAGGACAAGCAATCTGTATCTACTCTGATAGAGGCTTTACACACTTTCAGGAGAATATCTAGTTTATCTATGAATATGATTATCTATTAATATGAAGAAGAGCAAGCTCCTAATTTCTAAAGGAGCTGAATCACTAGCTAGAATAACTGGTATGAAATGGAGCAAATCTCCTATATACTACCTAGAGATCCCTATGAAAATAAGCAGACCCACCGTCATTTATTTCAAACCCCCTTTGTAAAGAAACTAGAATAAGTTGGCTAACTAGTAAAGAAAATCCCTCTCCATGACAGGGAGAGTTTAGCTAGAAAACTCAATCATTAATAACCTCTACACTTATTAAAGTTCTTATTTATAATTTCATAAGACCTTGATTAAGGAAATCAATAGGATCAATGAGTAAGTTTATCTAAATAAGGGATTAGGAGGAACAATTTACTTGTCAAAATTAAGTGGTTAGAGATCCCCACACTGAAAAAAGAAGGAGGACTAAGGATATCAAAAATACAAACAAGTTCTAGATGTTGAAGAGGTTCTAAAGACTTCTCACTAATAATAGCTCCTCATGGGTTATATGAGTTTACACTCACCATTTCAAGAATAAAATATGGAATTGGAAACTAAAACTAGATATATATTGGACCCTAAAATAATTACAAAGCTAGGGGTAGCATACGAAAGGGATTTTTGAAAGCAAGTGGGCAATGGATCCACTACATGGTTTGGCATGATATATGGCCTCATTAGGACCACTAAATGAAGTCAATGAATGCAACTTTCTCATGAGCCATTTAAAGGATAACTTAACTATCTATGATGCACTCACATCCCATAAGGACCTCATTACCATGACTTCACTTTGCGACAGTCTCCTAATCAACCTTGACCCACAATAGTAGGACAAAGTCACTTGGGCAAGCCACTCATCTTAAATTTTCAATAACAAATCATGTAGATAAAATTCACAACCTAACCCCCAGAAGGTACTCTAATTTAAGTTAGTGTGGTTTAAGATAGCAAGTCATAGGGCATCAACATGAACATGGCATCTCATCGGGGGAAGACTCAACACAAGGGACATGTTATCTAGGTTTATGAATATTGACAAGGCTTGTGGGCTATGTAAAAGAGATGAAAAAATTGTTGAGCACCTCTTCTCTCAATACATCTTTTTAAAAGAAGTTTGGGAGGTCATATTGTTTGCCTATGGTGAAGCTGAGGGCCTTATTAATTAGAGGGATATCTTAAACTACTACTATTACAACATCAACAAAAGAGACATGAGATGGACCTTATTTAAGATTACAATAGGTAATCTGAATAGGGGCAATCTGGCAAAAGTGTAATAAAAGAGCATTTAAGGGGAAAGAGACAAATGAACAAAAGATTGTGACAAAATTCCTAATAGGGGCTAAAGAAATTATCCTAGCCAGGAATTTGGGAAATTCCCTCACTATTGACCTAGCCAAGAAATGGAATTTTCCAATTCAGGGGGAAATCTTCATTAAGGAGATATAATAACTAAGCAGTAGTTATCTCAAGTTACGGACAACAATAATGAATAGAAAGCAAGGAAGTTACTCACCTTATGTGAAACCAAAAGAGAGATTGCAAAGGCCTCGATGAAGAAATCCATAGCTGAGTGTCTATAAAGGCAAGCAAATCTGAAGCAAATTCGTAGGTAATTATTTTTAGTGACAATTTCATTTTGGTAGTAGAATAGTTTTAGCTACTAATTGTCTGTTGTAGGGAAATGTTTTTAGAGACGTTACTGTAAACATAAGTAAAAACAATTTGTGACAATTTTATTTTGGTAGCTAATACTTTTTTGTGACGATTTTTTTGTAGCAAAATACTTTTAGCTACTAATTTGTTGTTGTAGCAAAATGTTTTTAACGACGTTCTTCTATACGTAGTTAATGACTTTTTGTGACGATTTTGTTTTGGTAGCTAATATTATTTAGTGACAAAATTTAATTTTAATTTTAAATATTATTATAATTGTTAAAAATGAACTTATTTTAATTTATTACAATTTTTAAGACAATTTGAAATATTAAAATTATTTATTTTATAATTAATGTTAGTGATATATTTTTAAAATAATAATAAATTAAAATTAAACAAACATTAAAAATGTAATGTATTTTATTAAAAAAATAATTACAAGTCAAACATAAACTAAAACTCTTCATCGTCCTCACTGCTATTGACATATGCTGAGCCTAGTAATTGTTTCACCATCTTTTTAAGCTTGTTAACTTTTTCTAGTCCACGATTTAACTTGTCTTCTGTACATTGTAATTTAATCTTCAGTGCCTGGTTCTCCTTTTGAAGCATCGTGACATATGTTGGTCGTGACAAAGAGGCACTAACATGCTTAGGGTCATACCCAATACCTTTGATATAGCCCGATCGTGTATCAAGGACATTGTTACAAATGTCATCGACATTGGGTTGATTCCCCTCAGCCAATGACGTCTGCAACAACTCATGCATCTTGTCCTACAATTTAAAGTAAAAAATCAAGTTAACTAAAAATTATTACTTACTATTACATAGAAAAATATATTGTAATATTAATTTACTTGTACTTACATAATTACTTGGTGCCTCTTCAGACGTCTAGCCTTAACTTTCCTTGTAGTGTGTGTGCTTGTACAGTGTGATCCTATCACACTCTTGCCCTTAGAGTTATGTTTGACTCTATAATATGAATTAAAAAAATTATAACCAATTAGAATTTATTGTATTAAAAAATAGAATAATGAATTGAAAATGTTACACTTACAAATTATTGTCGGACGACAACAAATGATCTGAAGCTGGTGTTATGAGGAGTATTCATTTTTGCTCTGTTGACTTTGGCTTTCTCACACTTTTCCTAAATTAAGAGAAGTAGTTATGAGATGTTTAAACATAATTAACGGAAGGAAATATGGAGAGGAAAAAAACAAACCTGAACCTTCGTTGAAGCCCAATAATTACACATTTCATTCCAATTTTCTTCAGTCAGCAATTTCGGAACATGTCTCCTTACCTCTTCATTAGAAAGGAAAGATTGATAATATTTATGAAGTCGATATCGCTGATCCTTTACCTTTTGTATAATATTTATGAAATCGATATCGCTGATCCTTTACCCTTTGTTTCAATAATGAACTAACACTGCTTGAAACGTTAGGCGTGTCGATATCAACGATATTGAGCTTCATCTGTGAAAACACGTATTAGATACGTTATTGTTTTAGTTAAGCAAAATTGCAATACATAAAATGAAATGAATTGAAATATTACCGAAACTTTATCCAAAGCATTTTGCAGCAAGTTGTCTTCCTTCAACTGCTTGATATGCTGAAGGCAAGGCAACTCATTCCTCACAATAACACCCAACTCACTAGCCAATTTTGTAGCTTGGATCTTATCCACTGGGTGCCGTTGCCTGGGGTCAATCCTCACTGACAACTTGGTATTCATTGTAACATTCATCTGTTGCAACTCAGCTCCTTTTTTCTTACCTCTACCTCATTTTCTGAGGCCAGTATTGGAACCTTAAAAAAAACAAAATGATAAAAACACACTAAACATGTAATGAGAGCATAAATGTAAATATGTTTGGTTACCAATAACAGACCTAAAGATCCTTCATGACTACCAGACGATGTTGGTAAAGGTTATTGTTGCTGACTTTCCACATTCGATGTTGCAATTGCTGGTTATTTTGTGGGGGAAACTTCATCTGCCGTTACTACCCTCTTTCCTTTGTTTCGACCAGGTGCCATTATAATGAACCTGTGTAAAACATCAACAACATAAGACAATTATCTTCTTAACATTTCAAACAACAAAAACAATTTATTTACAGAAATCGTCAATATCAAGATTTTGAAAATCATCAACATCTGCAAAAACATAAATGAAACATTAAAAATATGCTTATAGTCATTGTAAATTAACATAACTAAAACATCAACAACTTAAGACCTATAATTGTCTTATTAACATTTGAAACAATACAAATAATGAAACTTATATTCAATCATCATGATCAAGATGAAGAAAATCATCATCATTAAGTACATTATCGTTTGATTCTTCATCACTAATTTATTCCAGCAAAGTATCGTCATTGTCATTGAAGTCATCTTAAGTATAATCTTCATCTGTTTGTAAGATAAGATGGGGATGGACTTCATCCAGTTGAAATATGTTGGGCTCGACATCTCTCCTATAGAATGATGATATATATGCATCTTCTACTGGAATGCCTTCGTTATTGATCTTCAAACTAATATCTTGATAGACTTCATCAACATCTTCATCCAATTCATCAATATCCCTTTCACAAAAATCAAATACATTCTTTTGTTGAAACTTTTGAACAACCTTCCAATTGCTACCCAACATATTATCGTTGACGTAGAAAACTTATTTGGCTTGAGTTGTAAGGACAAAAGGATCATTATCATACCATGTCTTACTAAAATTTATGCTAGTAATATGCCTGTTCACTCTCATGTCAGTTAGATCAAACCATTTGCATTTAAGTAAAATAACCTTCTTATCCTTGATGTAGTGCAACTTTATAATTTCAGATATGACACCGTAGAAGTCAATGATTTCGTTGTCATGAAATCCTTCAATGACAACCCCACTATTTTGATTTCTAACTCGACAATCTCGATCTTGTATATAATATCACAACCCATTAATAATGCAACCTATGTGTTTCTTCCCACAAATATGAGGCCCACATGCCAAACTATATAATGTTATTGTCGCTTCTTACATGTTACGACTATGTAACTGTAACATCTATACGACAAATTAAAAACAAATATGAGGATGAGACATATTCTTATATTTTCATAATATGTAATTAATATGAAACTTACTCGATTTCTAAACCATGATACAAACTTTTGTCTATGTCTTTCTTCAACATTAATGATCCATTTGCTGTGAATTATATCTTTGTGCTCTCTATTGAATAAAAAACACAGTAAGATCTCAGAGTTAATGAAGGAAATTGTAATATGATTGTTTGAATGAAAAGGAATATATGTACTCCATGTATGTATCAGTGTTCTCGCAATTGTTCAAAATATACTAATGAGCAATTTTGAATTCGTCTTTATTTAACTTAACATATTTACCGGCACCAAGTGGCCTAACTTTTTGGGAGAAAATAGACAACCCACCATCGTCAATAAAATCAAAGTTACATTCTGGTCTATTAAATCTTGTTGCCACATCAGTTAAGTACATTGAGCAAAAATTCAAGCATTCATTTGCTATATAAGCCTCTACAATAGACCCCTCTGATCGAGCTCTATTACGTATATAATGCTTAAGAGAGCATAAACCTGAACATAAATAGTTATAAACTTAGGAATTGTTACAAACAAATAACATAGGAAAAACTTGTTGAATTTAAAATGAATTACCTTTCAATCAAAAACATTCATTGAAATTGAACCGGTCTATAAAGTTTTACTTCATATGGTAAGTGAATTGCCAAATGAACCATAACATCAAAAAACGACGGGGGGAATAATAGTTCAAGCTTACATAGAATCAATACTATGTCTTTCTCCAATTTATCAAGCTCTTCAACTTTAAGTGTCTTGAAACATTATTGCTTTAAAAACTCTCCCATTTGACCCAAAGTAACAAACACATAGTTCGACAAACACCTACGTATTCTAATAGGAAGTAGTCGTTGCAAAAGTACATGACAATTATGACTTTGCAACCCTGACACTTTTCCCTCTTTAACATTCACACAATGGTGTACATTAGATGCATACCCATCAGGAAATTTGACTGATTGGAGGAACTAATAGAATGCTTGTTTCTCACTTTTTGACATGTTGTAACAAACAAGGGGAATAAAGTATGAACCATCATCTCTTCTTCTCAAATGCAAATCTTTTCTAATATTCATGTCTTCCAAGTCTAGTCTAGCCTTAATATTGTCCTTAGATTTCCTATCAATTCCTATAATAGTCCCTAAAATGGCCTGACAAACGTTTTTCTCAATATACATGACATCAAGATTGTGCTTTAATAGTAATTCATTCCAATATAGCAAGCTGAAAAATATGCTTTTTTAGTCCAATTCAGTTCAATATCATTTCTCTTATGCTTTCTATTATTTGGGTGTTTTCCAGGTATAATGCCACCCAAATATGATAGCTGGTAAATAATGTCATCACCCGACAACTTCATCAGAGCTTCACCCAACTCAACTGTGCCTTTAAACTGTTTACTTCTTCACTATCTATGCCCATGTTCCAAATAACGACGATGACCCGTATAACATATTTTACTTTGCATCCTTGTTAAATATATTTGATGATTATAGACAGGACAAGCCATATGCCCTTTAGTGCTCCACCCAAAAAAATTCCCATAAGCTAGGACATCATTTATAGTCCACAAAACAGAAGAATGCATTGTAAATGTGTTTCCTTCATCAACATCAAAAGTTTATAATCTATATTCCTATAGATCGTTTCAGTCATCAATTAATAATTGCAAGTAAACATTGATGTCCTTACCAGGAGCAGTAGGTCCTGAAATAAGCAAAGGCAACAACATAAAAGGCTCCTTCATACATTTCCATAGAGGTAAATTATATAGGACTAGAATCACCAGCCACATGCTATATGAATTACTCATATTACCGAAAGGATTAAATCCATGTGAGGCCAATCCAACTCGAAAATTGCGACAATCTTGTCCAAACCATGAGAACTTTCTATCAAACTCTTTCCATGTCATTGAGTCTACTGGATGATGCATAATGTTATCATCAATGCGTTTCTTTTTATGCCACCTCATATCTATGGATATTTTTGACAGCCTTTTTAATCATGGTTTAATAGGAAAGTATCGAAGGATTTTCATCGGTATCTTTTTCTCTCTCCCATCATCCACTCGCCACCTTGATATACCACAAATAGGACACTCCTGAAGTTCTTTACTTTCCTGTCAATAAAGAACACAGTCATGCTTACAAACATGAATAGAAATATATCCCAATCCAAGGTCCCTTAATGGTTTCTTCACATCATAGTAAGATTTCGGTAACTTATGTCCCATAGGTAATGCATCATTTAGTAAGTCAATTAACATGTGAAAGGACTTGTTACTCCATTTATTATACACTTTCAAATGCAACAACTTCACAACACATACGAGATTGTTCTTGAGAAACTTTTAATAACTTCCCAAAATTATCTTCTGTCATATTATCAATTATGTTAGCGTTCCTGTTTCATTCATAGTCTCTATATAATTCTGGCAATCATCTAAAATCTTATCAATCCCATCATCACCATCATCGTTTATATCATAATCATCAACATCATTATTATAACTGTCATCATAAGATGTACCGGCACTTCTACTACAACTTGCTTACTTATGTTCACCATGATAAAGCCATGGATTATAGAATTTGTCTATGCCTCAGATGAGCAAGTGATTATATACCACATCTTCACTTTGGAAGTCCACATTTAAGAAATTAATGTATGGACAACAAATACTACATTCCTCACCCATTTGATCCTTTACAAATTGCATGAAACTCTTAACTCCTTCTATGTATTCAGTTGACCATTTTCGATGAGACATCAAACTCTTATCCATTTATTTATATGATACAAGAAGATAACAGAATTATAACATGCATTTCTCATTTTATATTAGGTTTAAAAACCTATGTTTAATATTACATGCAATCAACAACGTTGTATTAGTTCATATGCACCAATTAAGTAAACAATATAAAACAAAATGAAATGACAATTGATATATAAAACAATGAAAGTTATTACTAATTCGCATACCTGAAGATGTATAATTGTATATAGTTGACTTGAGTTGTTTATGTTGTTGGAATAGAGTAGGACACTCTGATACAAATTTACAAAGATAGAAAGAAGAAAGGCATTAGCTTAACAAATTTTAATAGCTTGTTTCCTCTTTTTATAAAAACCACAACAACAAAAAAGAAACAAACAGACCCTTAGTTTATGCATTCTTAACGTTCATTTTGCAATATATATAATTAGTTCTCATGAATAGTTCTAGCAATTTTTATTATATTTCATTTAAGTAAAGATTGTTTTATAAATGAATTTTAATATTAAGAACCGACTTACAAATTTCATCATGTTAGACATTTATTTGAATTTTTAACAATTAAGGTTGGTGTTGTATTTTAAAAGACTACAAATTACTATAAATACGAATAAGCTTATCAATGCTTTGCTAACTTATGAAAATAATAATAAGAGTATAAGAAAATAGAATAATATATAACAAAAATAGAATAAAAAAGAAATTATAAGAATATAAGAAAATTTTTAACAAAGTTCATCTAACTAGTATGTCTACATTCTTTAGAGCCAAGAGAGACTTATTTCACTAAATTGAACAATCACTTAATGAAGATTACATATTTTCACTCTTATATAAAGAGGTTAACAACAAGTATATTGATATGTAAACTTTAGCTAATATAGTTATATGCAATTTGACTATTACTAAACCTAACATAATTTAAACATGAATTTAATAAGTTTTAGAATCATTTTAGAGTTTAAAATCTACCAAAAGACGTTCTTCTAAATAAGATTCATTCATGTCTCATGCCACATATCTCACTACTTCTTTATGCACAAACACATATTCTAATAAACACATAAAGGACCTTCATCATACTAACAAACGTGCATTTTAGCCCTCCAAATATGTGTGTCAAGTATGCTCACGCAAAAACTTCTACGAAACACTTATACTCTTCCATACCATATTTTATTCAATGCTCAAGATAGGTTCTTCTTAACACCATAATTAGATTCACATATCATATTCTTTGTCAATTCGTCAATAAATGAAGTAACACCACCAATGCTTATTCCAAAGGGACTATAAAAATATTCAACACCAATACATTATCTAACTCATTAATTCATGCATCAATGCTAATAAAAATATTAAATAAACTTATTAAGCTATTCATGCATGCACCAATGCCAATTTCCAAACATACTTGTCAATATTTCTTATATGCTTGTAAAAATACACTCGAAATTAATCTATGGAAAAAATTCCCAATCCAAGCTACTACACTTAATCAATATGGACTTTGGCATCTCTCAATAAGCATAGTGACCCGTACGTATGATTCACAGTGGAGCATAAAAATGTACCAACATTTGTATACATGTCAAACTCCTCACACCATAAACATTCCTCCTACATGTTCAGAACAAATTAAAGAATAGAAAATGTAGACAAGAGAAGGAAGCACCGAAATCATATTGTGGAACTTCTTTAAATTACAAAAACTTCTTCAAATTTTTCTTCTCACCTATATAACACTGCCAACAACAGACAACTCAAAGTGATGATAGAGAATAAACAATAATTGTGTACATATACAAAGATAGAAGAAGGTTGGAGATGGGAAGTAGGAGGTACTAGTGTTTCAACACCATTTGAAATCGGATAAACCAAGTTGGATCAAAACAAAACAATGACATTCCCACAGGACTTTCATCAAACACCTTGTAAACATGATATAACACCCACGAAACTTCAACCATTCATTGTGTCTGTTCCCTTTCTTCACCATAATAGACACATTCAAACTCCCACCCAGTAATTATACATGTCAATCCATTCAAACAAACCCACAACTTATCCTACGTTTGCTACTATCAAACATAACACGAAACACAAACCCACAACAAAGTTTGTAATGTACACAATCGAAGATAAGAAGAGAATGTTTTACGTGATTGAGGGATGAAAATAGCAGAAAATGAACGAGAGAGAGGAGGAAGAAAGTTCAGAGGTGAGCTGGGGGGGAAGAAGGGCAGGTTACATTTTCTCTTATGTGGGACAACGTCGATTGTGCTGAAACAAAAGACGATGCCCCACTTAATTTGTTTTTACCGTTGAAACATTTTCTGACGAAAGTGCAATCGTTGTGCATTTCCCACATTTAGCGACCTTATTTGATAAACATCGCCAATACATTTGGAAAAACGCAGAAAATGACGCAGTTATATTATTTTGATCTCGTACATTTTGCAAAGGCCCTATATTTTGTCACAAAATGTTATACTTTTGCTACGAAAACTAGATAAAGTTGCAAAATGTATAATATTTTGCTACCAAACTGATAAATCATCGCCTAATGCGGAAATTTCGCTACCAATTATGTAAAACGTCGTAAAAACCGAACCATTTTCCTTACATACTTAATTTTCTTAATTAATTAACATATATGAGTTTTTCCTATTACCAATAACAAAATGAAAAATTAATCTTCTCACT
>JAOTAY010000191.1:30232209-30246183 GCA_025629805.1 Erythroxylum baracoense | reverse complement strand
ATTATATTGATAAAATTATTTAAAATTTTTATAACTAATTTTTGCAATGTTAATAAATACTAATGATTAATTAATACCACTATTTAACACTTAAAATAATGTTGTGAGTTTTTTTTAATAATATGTTATAAACATTCAAAACAAATCTCCAATAAAATATACCTTAACTATGATAGAATATAAAAATGTTAGTTTAATAATTTTGAAAAATGTTAACCATTTGGTGACGATTTCAAGAAATCATCACCAAATGTATACATTCAGTGACGATTTTCAAAATTCGCCACTGAATGTGCACCATTTAATGCTGATTTCTAAAAATCGTCACTGAATGCTTGAAATTTAGTGACGGTGACAAACAATCATCGCTGAATGTTTAACCCTTTGCGACCAAATCAAAATTTTGTCATGAAATATTGACATTTTGGTGACGCTTCAGAATATCGTCGCCAAATATGGAACCTTTGGTGATGATTTTTTGGATTTGTCGCCAAATGTTTGATAAGTTATGATGACATTTTCTAAAATCGTCGCCATAAGATTATTTAGCGATGAATAGCTAACATAGTCACCTATTGTGCATCATTTAGTGGCGATTTTTCTTAATCGTTACTAAATATTCAGCATTTGGTGACGATTTTTCTATACATCGCCAAAGGTTTTTCCTTTTGCGACACTTTCTGTTTTCGTCGCTAAATGGTTAGTTTTAGTGACGAAATATTTTAATCATCGCAATATGTTATAAATCGTCACGAAAGGGTATGTTTATTGTAGTGGTATAATCACTTTCTAACAATATTTGTAAATATCATCATTTCTTTTACTTGGGATGGATAATCCGAAATGTCAACCAATAATATCACCATAAAATGTAAAAACAAACTCAAGGTAATGTATTTACCTATTAAATAACATACAAATATATGATTTAAGAACAAATAATGATATCAAGAACATACGAAAATAATATTGACAACAAAATTATATAAGAAATACTTTTTGGAGGCCTTAAACTTTGAAATTGAGTAAGCAATTAATTTTAAACTTACTCTATGATTTTATATTGGTTGACCTCCTTCTACTCAACCTTTTTCACATATCATATTAAATTAATATCCAAAATATATACATATAACTATAAGTACGCTACATGTCGACATTGATAGCTAAAGAAGCAATTACTGACATGCTTTTATGTTTGTTAACTTTTATTTACAGGAAGGGGAAGCCTTGAAATCTTTTTAATAAAAAGAATTACTTCGGTTGCATAAAATCTGTTATATAGCGAATCAATTATTTCTTGCAATAGAATGTAGGAACAGTCGTATTGGACGTTTAATTTAAAGGAAATCAGAATCAAATTAATCATGTTAGTTGATTTTTACAAACTAAAGATCACAGAGGAACTCATTTTACATACTTGAAAGTGAAAATGAAACAACAAAAGCTTTATGGTTTTGTAGAATTTTCATGTTCATTTTGCGGATCCAAGGTCCTCTTCCGTTATGAGCATCAACTAGTTATATCACCTACACTGGCCTTAATCTTGAGTGTTCTTGGGATTACATTTGTCTTTATTAAAGAATTCTTTAATCTATTCATTTGAAATCTATTTGTTTCTCTTTAATCTTAGCACCCAAAATTCCTTATGAGCTTTATTTTTGTCTAAATACTTAAATCTGTACTCTCCTAATCTAATATTACTCAAATTATATCACACATTTCTTACGAGCTGTTTGGAGAGACCATTGAAAGTTGCAGAAACTAAATACTGGTATTTAAGACTAAATTGAAAATTACTTGAAAAACGATTCGTGTATCATGTTTGTATACTTGAGTTTTGGGTTTAGGTTTTAGGTTGAAAAACAGAGTTGCAGCGAAACGGACCACAATGGAGGTGATTTAAGTTAATGCCAGAACTGTGGCTTGTATCAGTAACAGTTATTGTAATATTACAGTCACATTTCAAGTACTAAACCGCAATTTAAAATTCTAGATGCAATATCTTTACCTCCATAGCAAGCCAATGTCATATCATACACGTACTTCGCTTCCATGTATCCTTTTTGGTCTGCTGTTTTCAACTAATTCACCGGGTGCTTACATGAATATTCATTCAAACAAAGAGAATATCTTTTTGTTATTCGAAAACATGGAAAGCTCAAGTTCATAAGCGTGGCACTAAACTTTCTGGTGCTATTTCTATAAATTGCATTCAACTCATCTTCGCATAGGCAAGAGCATCGATTGATTTTAAGGTTACTTGGGCATAAACTTCATTCTATACATACTGAAAAACCTTCCTTACGCTTCATGTGAGATTTTTGGTTGGCATAGCATAACCTTAGTACTATCCGTATGCTAGCCTCATCTCTATAAGTATGGAAGTAATTAACAAGAAATTAATTATAACATTGTAACCTATAAATAATGTCAACGTACTCAGTGCACAAGACTTTCCCATTGTTGAAATATGAAGTCTCATCAACATTTTTCTCACTTTCTCTCTTATGGTGGTTAAGTTTGTTATTCTTTGTTTAGGTGTACATATTCTAGATCATTCTTTATGATGAGGTGTAAATAATGAGCTGTATTTTTTATTTTTATAAGCACACAATTTTCGTGCTTAGTTTTGTATATATTGGGTCATTTTTGTACCCGTTAAAATGTGATGAGAAAATCTTTCTCATCTACACCATTTCTTCTTCTTCCCATTCTATTTTCGTCTTCAATGGCAGAAAGTTAAATATGTCCATTGTTTCCTCTTACTCATAATATGTTCATGGTATCAGAGACGACCTCTTGAATCTGTGAATTTTACTTACCCGTGTTTTTAAACTTAACCACTTGTTTTATTTTCATCATGGCTAATAATGATGAAGTTGTTAATCCTGCAAATAAAACTACAAATATGTCTCAAAATTCTAATGACCCTTTGTTTTTACAAGATCTGATAACCCTGGAATGACCCTTGAAACTGTGTTGCTCAATGATAATAATTTTTTGACATGGAACAGATCCATGAAGAGAGCTCTAGCAGCTAAGAACAAATTAGGTTTCATCAATGGTAGCTTAGTAGAACCAACAGATGAAGCTACTTGTTTGAAATGGAAAAGGGTGGATGAAATGGTTAGCTCATCAATAATCAGTTCCATGCAAAAGGATATAGTAGAAACTTTTATCTACTCTACCTCTGCTAGAAAACTTTGGCAAGAACTGGAGGAGCAGTTTGGTGAGAGCAATGGTCCTCAGATTTACCAGATTTAAAGACGAATTTCTTCTATAGAGCAAGGTAATTCTTTTGTTGTTATGTATTACAGTAAGATGAAGAAATTGTGGCAAGAACTAAATGTTCTATAGCCTATTCCCCAATGTTCTTGTGGTGTTATAAGAGGTTGTACTTGTAATGCTGCTAGAGATTTCTTAGACATTATATCTCAGACTAAACTCATTCAGTTTCTTATGGGTTTAAATGAAAGTTATGATAATGTTAGGAACCATATTTTAGTTCTAGAACCTATGCCTTCAGTTAATAAGGCTTACTCAATGATTCTAAGGGTAGAAAAATAGAAGAATGTATAAACAAAATTTTCAGAGAATACTGAAGTGAGTGTTATGATGATTAAAGGAATTCGATTTGGAGTTGATGCTAATAGAAAGGGAATTACAGAAGAAAGATGATAGAAGCTGTGATTATTGCAAAGGAGGAGGACATACCAAGGAAACTTGTTTTAAACTTTATGGGTACCCAAATTGGTATAAACAGTTGAAGAAGGACAAAGCTGCAGCTGCAAAAGGGCAAGTTAATATGGTTAACAATCCTTTTGAGGATAATCGCAGTGATGATATGAAAGAATCAGTGATGTAGTAGTCACCTGCAGTCATAGAGATGCTTTAGCAAGAGATTGCTAGGATTCTGAAAAGGAAGCAGGTGGCAATAGCAAAACAAGTGAATTTTGCTCAGATCTCGAACTTTGCAGGTAATTCTATCCTGGAAACTGTATCTGATGAACTTAAAGATGAATGGATTATGGACACTGGTGCACCTAACCATATATGTGCATTTAAACATTCATTCACCACACAAAAACCCTTAACTAGAAAATTCTTATTCATTTACCTTAAGGAACTATTAAATAGGTCAAGTCATACGGTGATGTGATTCTACATGATAATGTTATGTTGAAAAATGTTCTGTATATTCCTGGTTTTAGACACAACCTACTGTCAGTAAGTAAATTGGTTGAAAGGGAATTCTTGTGCTGTAGTGTTTACCCGAAGTTTTGCATTTTTCAGGACCTGAAGACTAATAGAGTCCTTGAAGTGGGGAAATTTAAGGGAAACCTATACATACTTGATTCCAGTTCATACACACCAGAAGTTATCCATAGATATTGGAATTTTCTCAATCTAGTACCTATTAAAGCAAATGTTTGTTGCTTAAGTAATGTAGTTGATTTCAGTATTCTTACATGGCATCAAAGATTAGGGCATCCTTTAGACATTGTACTTAAACACTTACCTTTTATTAAAGAGATTGATATTTCTATTGATTGCAGTATTTGCCCTCTTACAAGACAAACCAGATTACCCTTTTCACAAAGCAGTAGTAATGCCAATGATATTCTTGAATTAATTCATGTTGACATATGGGGATCATATAAACATCCTAGCATGAAAGGAGCACATTATTTCCTCACTGTGGTAGATGATCTAAATAGATGTACATGGATAATTTTCATAAAAAATAAGAGTGAAACTGCATCCATTTTGAAGAATTTTACTGTCATGGATAAGAATCAATTTGAGAAGTCAGTCAAGAAACTTAGAACTAATAATGGATTAGAGTTTGTGGGGGAGAAATGTCAGCAGATTCTTAGTGAGTTTGGGGTTATATATGAAAAAACCTGTGCTTACACACCTCAGCAAAATGGGATAATAGAAAGGAGGCATAGATCCATACTCCAATTAGCCATATCCTTGATGTTTCAGTCTAGCATTTTAATAAAATTCTAGGGGGAAGCCATTTTACATGCCGCTTTTCTTTTAAACAAACTACCTACATCTATCCTAATTGGAAAACTCCCTATGAGATTCTACACAAAAAAGAACCTTCCTATGATAAGCTCAAATATTTTAGATGTCTATGTTTTGCAACAAATACTTGCCTCACAAAGAAAAGTTTTTTCTGAGAGCTTTTAGGAGTGTTTTCTTGGGGCATTCACCAGGGCAAAAGGGTTTCAAGCTTTATGATCTAGACAATAACAAAATGATTGTTTCTAGAGATGTTACATTTCATGAACATTTTTATCCTTTTAAAACCAAGGAAGATCATGTCATTATGATCCCAAACAATCAAATTCCTTTACCTATTATACCTGATAGCCCAAATGAATCCATTGAGGAAGATGTTATATGTGATAATCCTATTGAGCATACATAAGTAGAACTCGAGAATGATGATGATCAGCTGCAAATCAGTAATTCACCTTTAACTACACCTACACCTAAAACAGCTCTTGTTAGACATAGTACAAGATTGAGAAAACCTCCAAATTGGATGAATGACTATGTGTCAAATGTTGAGCACGGTATACCAAGCTACCAAAGACCCTAAATGTCAATAAACTAACCAAATACACTCCCTCTACCTTCCTATACATTGTATCGAAACACTTATAAAATGCGCATATATGTTTTGTTGCAAATTTATCTGAAGTCCAGGAGCCAAGATCATACCAAGAAGTAAAGGTCAATCTAAGATGGGTGAAAGCTATAAATGAAGAGAATGAGGCTTTAGAAAAGAACAAAACCTGGGATATCACTGAGTTACCAGTAGGCAAGAAGCCTATAGGATGCAAGTGGGTATTCAAAGTGAAATTAAAAGAAAATGGGAAAGTTGACAGATTCAAGGCAAGATTGGTAGCAAAAGGCTACAATCAAGTTGAGGGGTAGATTTTCATGAGAGTTTTTCACCTGTGGCTAAGGTAGTGACTGTTAGAACTTTCTTTGCCATTGTTGCACCAAAGTCATGGAGGCTACACTAACTTGATATAACAATGCACTTTTGCATGGTTATTTAAATGAAGAAGTTTTTATGGCATTACCAGAAGGATATGACAAGGCTAAACCAACTTAAGTTTGCAAATTAATGAAATCATTATATAGACTCAAACAAGCCTCTAGACAATGGAACATAGAAATGACATCGTAATTGCAAGATTATGGTTTTAAGCAATCATGTCATGATAATTGCCTTTTTATCCTTTCTAAATCCAATATATTTCTAGCTTTGCTAGTGTATTTGGATGATGTTCTTATTACAGGAAATTCTAAAGGAGAGATTGCAGTAGTAAAATCTTTTATGGATGATAAATTTACCTTCAAAGATCTTCAACATGCGAAATACTTCCTTAGTTTAGAAATCACAAGGTCTGAAAATGGTATTTATGTTAACCAAAGGAAATATGCTGTAGATTTGATTTAAGATGCAGGGTTAATGGGAAGTAAACCTACTGCTACACCATTAATGAAGGGGCACAAGATGAGTATTGATGATGGTCCAAAATTAGAAAATCCTTATTTATACCGACAGTTAGTGGGGAGATTATTCTATTTTGGATATACAAGACCTGATTTGGCTCATGCTACATAACAGCTTAGCCAATATGTACATGATCTCAGGCAGCTTCATTTGAAAAATGCCCTGCATGTTTTGAGATACATCAAGAACGGTCCTTCCTCAAGACTGTATTTTCCAGCAAACAATTCCTTGAGATTAGAAGCTTTCTGTGATGCAAATTGGGGCTCCTGTATTGATAGCAGAAAATCATTAAGATGATACTGCATTTTTCTGGGAAATTCTCTTGTTAGCTGGAAAACAAAGAAGCAAACACAGTGTCAAAATCCTCAGCTGAAGTAGAGTACATATCTATAGCAACAACGGTATGTGAATTACAATGGATATCATATATCCTGAGAGGCTTTCAAATTCCAGAACTAATTCTTATACCTCTTCACTGTGATAGTCAGGCTGCATTACATATAACAGCCAATTCAGTTTTTCATGAAAGAAGTAAACATCTATATATTGATTGTCACATTGTGAGGGAACAATTCAAGTTAGGCTTCATTTCACCGAAAAAGATTTCTTCATCTTGCCAATTGGCAGATTCTTTCACAAAGGTTCTCAGTGCTCCATTGTTTAACAAGTTAGTTTACAAGTTAGGCCTTTGTGATTGTTACCACGCCTTAACTTGAGGAGGGGATGTTGAAATATGAAGTCTCATCAACATTTTTCTCACTTTCTCTCTAATGGTAGTTAAGTTTGTTATTCTTTGTTTAGGTGTACATATTCTAGATCATTCTTTATGATGAGGTGTAAATAATGAGTTGTATTTTTTATTTTTATAAGAACATAATTTTCATGCTTAGTTTTGCATATATTGGGTCATTTTTGTGCCCGTTAAAATGTAATGAGAAAATCTTTCTCATTTACTGCGTTTCTTCTTCTTCCCATTCTATTTTCTTCTTCAATGGCAGAAAGTTAAATATGTCCATTGTTTCCTCTTACTTATAATTTGTTCACCCGCATTGGGGGGTTGTAGCCTTCCCTTTATATTTTTACAAAAAGACTGTTTCTATGGCTTGAACCTGTGAGTTAAGGTCATAAAGGAACAACGTTACCAATTGCTCCAAGGTTTACCCTCAATAACCTATAAACAATATTAAACATAGTTGTTATGATAATTCAAGCGTTAATGAAGTCATAATTGTAATATTAAATATATTTTTCATTTTCGTTAATATAATAATAGAGCTGTTATCTTAATACAACAAAAAAATATTTAATTATATTAAATTTGAATGTATGGATGGCAAAGGGTCAGCCAAGCCGACTTGATCAATTTTTTCAAAATAAAATTTTAAAATTTAAATGTATGAAAATGATGCCTTTTTTTAATTAAACCCGAGCCTGAGCTACCAAGGACCAGACCTACCCGAGACCCAACTGTTATTTTGCTTAAAATAGTTGAGCCTCGGGCTAGTCTGGACCTAACTAACCCAAACCAAAGCACAATTAAAAACACCTAAATATGGGCCCAATTGTCACCCTTATTTTATTTAAATGAAATCTTATATGGCAAAATAGTAAAGAATCATAAAAGTCAATAATAAGTAGCCTTAAATATTGATGTGTATATTGTATGATTTTTTAACTCTCTTCACTATATTATAGTCACTCTCTACCTAAATGTAATGTAATATATAATCCATTGTTTTGTATCTCTTGATGCCTAAAAATTTTGTAGTAATATTTAGTATGTTTTCTCTATTCTAGCATGAATTTGTGCCCTATTTTGTTAATTTAGACTTCCAAATTGTTGGTTAATTAATTCTATTTTATTTTCCAAAAGTCTTGCTTAAATTTAGGAATTTTGGAGCTAAAAAAAGGAAGGATTGAAGAGATATGGTCATACACTGATTCTATATGCATAAGGACTCCAAAATAGGCACACAAAAGTCTTTTAAATAAAGAAAAAAACCTTTCTAATCATAATAGGGCAAGGATGCTATGAATTTTGCAGTATAAAAAGGGGTTGCCACATATCAGAGAGAAGGTTAGGAGGAGGGAATTAACCTAGTGACGAGTTTTTCTTTATATTATTTCCTTCATGTTTGTCTGAATTTATTACCAGTTGTGTTTTTGTTTACAAACATGTTAGCTTAATGTCTTTTTAGTACTAAAGGGAGGTTATTCTACCATGATTTGATTATTTAATTGTTATCTTTCAATACATGAATTAATGCTTTCTATTCTTTTTAATGCTTCTTTGATTTTTATGTACGCTGTTTATTAAAGCAACTTAAAACATGGACCTTTAATTGATACATGTATGGAATTATTAGATGAATTGATTATCAGATCTTGATAAAGCATAGCTAGAATTACTAAGCAACCTGAAATATTGGACTCTTGGATAATTTTGGTGGTGATATTACATAAGTTTCATTGATTTTTAATAAATCCAGATAATTTTTGATTTATTACATGACCTAAAAAACTGGGTGTTTGATGTTAGAAATTGGTCTAGATTGTTAGAACCTGAAATATATGACTGACTTTACTAAAGGAAACTACACAAATTCATATAAAGAAAGTATGTTTAGAGCTTTTTATGATAGAGGAGGTCAGGGAAAGCTGAACTTTGGTACGCTTTTGGTGAATTAATTATTTCTTTAAGTATTTTTGTATAGTTAGTAAGTTTTAGTTAATAACTTCATAATCGGCAGCTTGAATAGTAATTAAAGGTGTGATTTTGAGTAATTACGATCAATCCTTGAGGGAATGAAATCTATACTACTATACTATAATTCTACTGCACTTGCTAGGTGAAAGTTTAGCTCATATCAAGTTTTTGGTGTTGATGCCTGGGATTGAAGACACAATCTTAAAGCGCACTTACTAATTAAAGCATTTTTCCTTTATTTAATTATATTTTCTGTTTTTACAGTAAGTTGGTGTCAGTTTATGACCCGATCAAAAGGGGGAGAGGTTCATCCATTAGATCCGAAAACTAAGCATATATTCAGAAATTTAAGGAGACCACAAAGAGAAATTATCAATCAAGAGGTCATGGCCGAACATCAACAGGTAATCAAGGTCCTCAAAACCTTGCATATTAAGGTAATGTACAAGAAAGAGAGCATGCATTGAGGGACAATGTAGCACCTACAATTGATGGAGCAAGTTCTAGCATTCACATGCCTACAATTCAAGCCAATAATTTTGAAATACAGCTATCATTAGTCAAATGATTCAACAACCAATACAATTTGGTGTTGGAGTTAGCAAGGATCCAAACTTGCATATAGCTAATTTTTTGGAAATATGTGACACTTAAGCATAATGGAGTTAGTGATGATGTCACAAGACTTCGATTATTCCCATTTTCTCTAAAAGATAAAGTTAAGAGTTGGTTAATTTGATACCCAGCAGGATTCATCACCACATAGGAAGACATGGTACAAAAATTCTTGGGCAATTATTTTTCTCCTTTAAAGACTGCCAAAATATGTAATGATATCACTATATTTGTGCAATTTAATGGAGAACCAATGTATAAGGCATGAGAGAGATTTAAAGAATTGCTCAGAAGATGTCCATATTATGCTCTTCTAGATTGACTTCAAGTTCAAACTTTCTATAACGGGCTAAATGCAAATACAAGGAGTCATATTGATGCAGCCTTTGGTGGATCTTTTATAAGCAAAACTCCAGAATCTGCATAGTCGTTACTAGAGGAGATGACATCCAATACCTACAATTGGCCTACTGAATGGCTATCAAAGAGAGTAATCCATCAAATTAACGATTCTACAATAATTACTACAAAGTTGGATGCTTTGGATAAGAAAATCGAGGACTTCAAGAGGCCAAAATGTGATTTTTATTGGGAAGGGCACCCGAATCATGAGTGCCAATTGGGTAATCACTTTAACAATATTCAATCTATTGAAAGTGCTAACTTTGTTAGTAGAAATTTCAAGATAAATAATCCTTATAGTAACTCTTCCAATCCCGATTGAAAGAACCATCCAAATATTTCTTGGAGCAATAACAATAATAGACCTCCCTCACAAGCCATCCATTAACCTCCTTCTAGTTTTCAACAATCGGAAAAGAAATTAGATTTTGAAGAAGCCCTTAAAATACTTACGCTAACCACAACTTCCTTCATTAGTGAATCAAGAGGATTTATCCAAAACACCAAAACTTTCTTGAATAAGATGAAGTCGGTCTTGAGAAATCAAGAAGCTTCCATCCGAAACTTAGAAACTCAAATGGGACAACTAGTATACCAATTATTTGGTAGGAATCTAAGAACTCTCCCTAGTGACACTGAGAAAAATCCTAGAGAACAATATTATGCAATTGAGGTGAGTGATGAGAGAAATAACAAAAAGCCTATACCTAATGAAGTTAAAAAAGACTTCTACCTCTATGAATGTTGATCCAATACCTACCCTTGAACAATCTAAAGTTGAGAGTCTTTTCCAAATCATTATCAAATGAAAGAAAAGGGGGAGGAAGTGAAAGACAAATGAAAAGAAAAGGTGGGAGAAACTAGCAAAGCAAAGAAAGGTAAGGAGATTCAAGATTCCATCTATGATCCACAATATAGAGGTAAGTTGTCCTATCCTCAAAGATTACAACAGAAACAATTGGATAAAAAGTTTGAAAATTTTCTTGATTCATTTAAGCAATTGCACATTAACATTCCTTTGGTTGAAGCAATAGCTCAAATGCCTTCTTATACTAAGTTTCTAAAAGATCTTTTATCAATAAGAAAAAGCTAGACGAATTGTCAACTATCAAGCTAAATGAGGAGACATCCATGCTCTTGCAACATGACATGCCATAAAAGATGGAAGATCCAGGGAGTAATAGTATTTCTATCTCTACTGGTGATGCATATTTTAATAGATGTTTGTGTGATTTAGGAGCAAGTATTAACTTGATAGCTCTTTCCATTTATGATAGATTAGCTTGGATGAACTTAAAAATACACGTCACTATACAGTTAGCTAATAATTCATTACAAAGGCCTAAAGGTGTAATTGAGGATGTACTTGTAAAAGTTGACAAATTTGCTTTTCCTGTAAAGTGCTTGATATGTTAGAAAATTATAAAGTTCCTTTAATTTTAGGGAGATCATTCTTGGCCACATGACATGCTTTAATTGATATTAAAAAAGGTCAACTTAGTTTGCATGTGAATGATGAAATAGTGGTGTTTAATATGCACAAAATTGTTAAATTTCCTTCTACTTATTATACATCCCCTTGCTTTCAAATAGATGAAATTGATGAATGGATGAAAGGATTTAACTGTGTTGATGATGATTCTTTGAGATACTTTTTGGAAGACAGGCCAAAGAGCGAGAATGGATTGACGACACAGGAAGAGTTGGAAGAGCTGAAGTGATTGATTTGACAAGGAGGATTTAAAGATTGAGGAAATAAAAGTTGTAGAGACAAAGGAAGAAGAAGAGCAACTAAAACCTATTGATGAATATACTAAATTGGAACTTAAAACTCTCCTTTTACATCCCAAATATGCTTTTCTTGAACAAATTCTAAGCATGTAATTGTTTCTATTTTTTTAATAAGTGAACAGGAGGAGAAGCTACTGAATGTCCTCATAAACCGCAAAAGTGCCTTAGGATGGACTATTGACTATGCAAAAGGGATAAGTCCTTTGATTTGTATGATAAAATATTGATGGAGGACAATTCCAAGCCAATGATACAACCCCAAAGGGGGCTAAATCCTAAGATGCAAGAAGTGGTAAAGAAAAAAGTTGTGAAGCTACTCGATGCAGGTATGATCTTTCTTATTTTTGATAGTGAGTGGACTAATCTTGTGCATGTTGTTCCTAAGAAAGCTGGTATGACTGTAGTAGCTAATGAAAATAATTAGTTAATTCCAACAAAACTGTGACTAGATGGCGTGTGTGCATAGATTATAGGAAGCTTAATGACACCAATAGGAAAGACCATTATCCTTTGCCATTTGTAGATCAAATGTTAGAGAGAATTACTGGCTTTGAATATTACTATTTCCTATATGGATATTCAGTTTATAATCAAATTCTTATTACACCTGAAGATCAAGAAAAAACCACATTTACATACCCTTATGGTACTTTTGCTTGTAGGCGTATGCCTTTTAATCTTTGCAATGCACCTGCTACTTTTCAATGATTGTTATTTTCATGACATGAATGAAAAGTTTTGGAAATTTTTATGGATGATTTTACATTTTTGGACAATCTTTTAATAATTGTTTGCATAATTTGAAGTTAGTTTTGTAACGTTGTGAAAAGACTAACCTTGTGCTTAATTTGAGAAAAGTGTCACTTTATGGTGAAAGAAGGTATAATCTTAAGTCAGAAGATTTCTTCTAAAGGTATTGAAGTTGATAAGGCTAAATTTGAATTGATTGAAAAATTACGACTGCCTACATCTATTAAGGGAATCTGAAGTTGTCTGGGATATGTAGGTTTTATAGATGATTCATAAAAGATTTTTCAAAAATTACAAAACAACTTTCAAATCTTTTGATGACAGATACTAAGTTCAATTTTTCTAATGAGTGTTTATCACACTTCTAAAGTGATGAAAGAATGTTTAGTGTCTGCACTTATTATGGTGTCATCAGATTGGTCAAGACCTTTTAAATTAATGTGTGATGCTAGCAATTATGTTGTAAGGGCAACAAAAAGATAAAATTTTTAGGTCAATATATTATGCTAGTTGCACACTTAATGAAGCCCAAATTAAATATGCTACAACTGAAAAAAAGCTACTAGCAATTGTGTTTGCTTTTAACAAGTATCAATCATATTTAATTAGGCTTAAGGTTATTGATTTTACTATCCACTCTACTTTAAGATATCTTTTTGTGAAGAAAGATGCCAAACCCAGATTACTGTGATGGATTCTTCTTTTACAAGAATTTGATATTGAAATAAAAGATAGGAAAGGAAGTGAAAACCAAGTAGTTGGTCATCTCTCACCCTGTGTATGGTTACTGTCACCAAAGGTGGAGATAGATGACAAAACAAAAAAATCATGTGTCTCGCAGTGTTTGCTTGCTGACCCTATTAATTTTTATTCCGACTTCAGATGATAGAAACATAAATTTTTTATTCTTTCCAAAACCTAGGAACAAGATTTCTTGTCCCTATGACAGAAACAAAACACATAAGCAATTTCCAGAAATACCCCTCCCCCACGAGTTGACAAAACACATATGACTAATAATATATTTTTTATGAAATATTTTATTTACTAAATTTATTTTATTTTATTTAATATTTTATTATTTATATTTTTAAATTTATATGACTAATAATATATTTTTTATGAAATATTTTATTTACTAAATTTATTTTATTTATATTTTCTT
>JAOTAY010000191.1:30199057-30216885 GCA_025629805.1 Erythroxylum baracoense | reverse complement strand
GGTTAGTATTAGGTTTAAATTTCAGAAATTTCAAATTGGTCCCTCAACAATTCGAATTTTCCGAAATTAACCGGTATTTACCGGTATGTTAGGTACCGTCCGGTACCTAACGGAAAATGCCGGTACCGGCCGGTATTTTCATCCAGTACCGATACCTAATTTTTCGTACCATTTTTCGGCCGGTACGGTACAGTAATCAACATGCTGCTTAGAAGGCCACGACCGCTTGTACTTTTGTACTCACTCCGTTCCAAACTTTTAGGTAAAAAGATGGCTTCATCGCGTCAAAAAGCTTATTGGGCTTACAAATATTAAATTCACATTCTGTTTATTCCGTGTAAAAACCTATGCCAAAAATATGATTATCAACAAGATTCGTGGAGAAAAAAGAATTGGACTTGTTTTGAAGATTTGTTTCAGTCGTTACAAGATACCTTGATGATCATCTTGAACCCATCAGGAAATCAGCACCACAGTTTATATGGCAGTCAAGACAAATGACCCACTAAGATACCCAACACCGTCACGGAAGTACATAAACCAAGTTTGTATGTGAATTCACTTGGTTCACCAGAGTGGCTATGTTGTCTTTGATCTGACGGGGCCAAAAGATAACTAATATAGGACTTGAACTTTGTTCATGGTCCTTTTTAGATTTGAGTATACCAAGCGAGAATCCTAAAATCAACAACGTTTCACTCAAGAGATCGTTATTATATCGTTGAATTAAATTAACACACTAATTAACGAATAAACAAGCCAAAAGCACTCTTTCTTGTACTTATTTTATATGCTGCCAAAACATCCAAAAAAGTTCTTTGGTATATGCCCTCTTGCTCTGTATTTGGCTGAAGTCTCCGCAATCTTGAAAAATTCTTCACCTCTTTTTGCCTCAACAAGTGCTTTCTTCTCTTCTGCTGCCTTGTGAATTTCAGCCACTCTATTATTCATTTTCTCCGCATATTCAGCCTTCTTCTTTTCCATTTTTTCCTGTAGAGATTCCTCTCTTAAACTTCGATAACTTTAAAATTGACATCCTACTATACTAATAAGAAATCCTAACTTGATTAAATAGTAACATAAAAGTTTCATACTAAGCCACTCAAAATTCAACGGGCTTGATGTGCCTGCTAATCTCTATAATACTACCTCAATCCTCTTGAATTGAGCCTCCACAGATACTCTCTTTGTATTCTCCCATGCTCCTATGGTAGCCATCTTTTTGTGAGTTCTGTTTGGCAATTCATTTCATTATGTAAGATGCAATCATAACAGAGTATCTAGTCATAGAGTTGAAACACAGAAAGCAAAAATTTTATTCTTCGTTCAAACGTGGGGAATATGAGCTGGAGAACAGGAACCAAAATTGGGACTTTCTTACTTGTTATCAATTTTAGCCTTTTCATTTTCTTCCCAAGCCTTGATCAAAGATAATCTCTTCTCTGTTTCTACCTTGGCAAGCACAACTTCTGGAAAAGTAGTTTGAAACATATATAAGATTGACGTTAGTTATCCATAAGAAGTTTGTGCACAGCCAATTCAAGGGGAGCTATCTTGAGCAAACCTCTGTCTACTGAACCACCTGATGTTGTTTCAGGAGCAGGATTTGCAGCATCTGTCAGTAATGAAGAGTCAGATAAATAAGGAGCACCCGGGATATTCTATCGCATAAACTTAAGTGATCCATGGAAATGCAACAATCAACGTGAATATCTTTTATGCAAAAAGATTTCTTAATCCGATGGTGAACAAAGGGATTTTGAAATATGCAATTTGGTAAGAAGCAGCATCGAGGGGATAAAAGAGGAAAGGTTTGCCAAACTTGTGATAAATTCTTAGGAATATAGATTTCTTGTCTTTCCCTATTTTCAGGACACATGGATCCGAAGTCATGAAATCAACTTCTCATCTCATATTAAAGGATACATAATTCTCTTAAAACAAAAAACAACAACGGCGAAAAAGGCGAATTATCCACAAAATCTCCTCTAATTTGACAGAAACAATCAGGAAATAAAGAGGGAAAGAGAGCACATACTTTCAGAATTTTTATCCTCGTGGACGCCGTTCTCATGTGCTGATCTACTTGGACTTCTCTGTTCATGAACAACGGTCTGCTGAGCTGGTGTAGAGATTTTCTCTTCACGAACAACTTTCTCTGGAGCTGGTGCAGGTGCAGAGACTGCCACAGGCTCATCTATCTTGGGCGGCACTTCTCCCATAATTACGTTGCAATTCAACCAAAGAGACCCGAAAGAAAAGCAATACAACCCACAAGTGCTACAAAGGCTAAGATGAATATATACATGAAGAGCGTTGCTCTTATCAATTGGCGGACACCAGACAGAAACAAAATGGAGCTATTGTAAATATCGCTCAAACTCCAGCAAGGTAGTTGGTGGAAATGGAAGGTTGGGTATTAGACAAAATAACAGGCAAACCTTTGACTCTCCTGGAAAGGAGACTGATGTTCTTTGCCTGCATTCACAAAAAGGTGGTCCAGTTGTCAGGCTTCAAAAGAAAACTGAATATAGTAGTGATAAAAGGATAAAATGTGGCATCGGATGAGCAAGCTTAAAATCGAGGTGCACGGGGCATTGCAATTTCTGCAAGTCCCAAACGCAGCTTTCCCAATTTCCAATTTCTATTCCAGGTCCTTAAACACGGAGTTGTAGGCTTAGAATGTGGAATCAAACTTGAATTTCAGTGATTTTCTTTTATTATTTCGCGACCTCAAAAGACCAAACGTTAAAGAAGAAACAGCAAGTTAAAGTGTTTTGTCCATTATAGAACGTCCGGACATAAATTCCAGTCAATCGACTATTTGGTTGGCTGTACGAGCTTCATGGTTTTCGTATCCATTCTACTATTTACGCTATAAAAGGGGTTGTGATATGGAATGAAAATTCCACGTCAGTAATAAAATTGTTGAGTATACACAATATTGTTGTTTTAACATACACCTATTCTTTGGATGCTTATTGATTAGAAAAGATAGCGATATAAGCGGTACCTTCACGTTCATCGATGTGTGGGATTAAAAGCCATCCCCAAAACTGAAATTATAGCTTTATTTTTTGATTAAAAAAAAGAAACATCAAGCTAGTAATTGCAACGGAACTATCGGAGGATAATCTATTAGTTTGTGCCAAAAAACCGATTGTTATTTACATGGTCTAACAATTATTTAATGAAGAAGTTCTTTATGTTCTACATATATATTTAATTAACTAATTCACGAGATAAAATTTATATAATCAAATTATATTACAAATAAAATTATATGGTATTATAATACTGAAGTTTATATTTTTTATTCATTTGTAATCTTTAAATTGTTTAAAGTTATTGTTGTATTAAGACTAACTAACAATATAGTGAAAATATTAGCATTGCATTTATTTCTTTTGAAGCAAGTTGTTGGTCTAACAAACTAAAATGTGAAAATATTTAAATAAATATGTGATTTTCTTTAGATTCATTATCTAATTAGAAAGAAAGTTATATTGTTCTATCAATTTAAAAATTCTTTTTTCGAAACAAAATGGCACATTGAAAATAGTTTTGAAATTTATTAAAAGAATGAATTTTTTTTGAAAAATAAGTAATAAATTTATTCAAAATGGTGAAAATTACATAATGATTCATGTGTTACAAGTCCAAAGGGTGGAGCTAATACAAACTTGAACTAACTACAATGTCAAGTAATACATCACTTAATATTGTGTTGCATCTTAATATGATTGGAAATGAGTTGTTGATTAGTAGTTGCATCTTAATATGATTGGAAATGAGTTGTTTATTAGTAGTAACCATGATTTTCATTCTTAACTTGAGGTAGAATTGCGTCCAACCATATTCTTTGAACTTTTTTTGTCTTTCCAAAGATTTTAGTGTTTCTCATCCTTCATATATAATGCACCAACGTAGCAAAGCCAATTCTGAAGACCTTATGATCCTCCCGACTAGTCCATCTCAGATCATTGGCCCAAATTAAGCAATTCATCCAGTTATGATTTCAGTTTTGTAGTTTAAAGAGGTTGAGAAATGCACACCATATCTATTTAGTATGAAAGCACTTGAAGAATATGTGATATGGTGTTTCATTCTCTCTAGAACATAAAGGGCAAGTTGGATATAGAATTTGAAACTTGATTCTATCTCGGGTTCCCAATCTTTGTATTGCAGCTAACCATAAGATAAAAGAACAAGTTGCTGATATATCTTATCCCCAATTTTTTTTCAAAAATATATGATCTCCATATTAGCATATGAAAAGGGAACTTGACTATTGGACTAAGTAATAATTGCTTGCAGGACTGAGCAGTAAATTCATGAGAATTGTGAAGTTCCCATTTGATTTCATCTTCTTTGGCTTGGTTTGGAAGATATGATGGCCAGTGTTCTATAATCAGTCTAATTCTTCTATTCATTAAAGGACAATCCTAGTTATTGTTTTGAATTAGTACCTACACTTTAGTATCTTCAGGGATAAAACCTCTTAAAGCTGAAAAGAGTTGAGTGTTACAAAGAAGACCCAAGTTATGCTAACGATCAAAACAAAATGCAGTGCTTACTCCATTACAAATGTAATATTTGATATGAGGGTGCATGAAGGACCTTATATGCACAATCTATTGAAAGGTGTAGGATTGAGAAGATTTCTAATTAATTGACTAGATGCTTTTCTGTTTAATGTGGTATAGGTGAACCCACCTTACCCACAAGCTTTCTTTATCCCAATAAATGATCCACAATCTTTAGCTAACAGAATCTTGTTCATTCTACTAGTTAAGTTGATATTATGCTTAGGAAGACATATGACACTCCATTTCACTTTAGCACTTCTTCCCCTGTTAGAATTCTGTCTATACCAAATAAAGTCTTGAGTACTTCTATCAATTTTCTTCAGAACTCCGTTGGGAATAGCTAAATGTGATAACCAATAAACATGCAAATTGTTAATAATGGAGATAGCTAATTGCACTCTACCTCCATATGACAAGAATTTGTTGATCCATTTAAAGATTCTCATGTGCACTTTGACAATGAAGGGCTTGTATTAAGCTTCCTTAAGCTTATTGGTGGAGATTGGAACCCCTAAGTATATAAGTGGTTACTGAAGAATAGTGAGTCCCATATCTTCTATCACTCTCACTGAATCATCACAACTTTTTCTAGTTAGATAAGCAACACTCTTGCTTAGCTTAAATATGAGACCTGACACTTCTTAAAATTTTGCAATGATGTTAAGAGTGTTCTAAGAGATGCAAGATCATTGGCACAAAGCATAAGTAAATCATCGGCAAAAGAAAGTTGAGTGATGCCAAAACCACTACATTGATAATGAGATCTAAAGTTCATGTTGTCCTCTATATAAAGCTATGTGATTCTTTGGAGCACTTTCATAGAAATAACAAACAAATAGGGAGAGAGGGGACCACCTTGACGAATTCCTCTGGTAGCTTTGTAAAGTTAGGTAGGTTCTCTATTTATCATCACTGAGAAAGACACAAATATGATATAGGCCTGATTCCATCTTATAAACTCAGAAGGGTTCTTAAAAGAATGCAGAAAGTTAATTATGAAGCTTCATTCAATAGTGTCATATCCCTTTTTGAAGTCTATCTTGAGGGCATAACTCTTGATATGCTCCTTGGGCTTGTAATCTTTGAATAATTCTTCAGCTAATAAGATGTTATCACTCATACTTCTTCCAGGAATGTAAGTACCTTTACTTTGGTTGATTAAGCCAGTTGAAATAGTCTTAAACCTTTTAGCTAGGACTTTTGCAATGATCTTGTACACCATATTGAAAAAAGCAATAGGTATGAAGTCATTTAAGCCCTTAGATTAGAGATTTTGGGATCCAAAACTAGGTAAGTCTTGTTCTTCTCCGTGAGCAACTTACCACTCCTGAAGAATTCTTGCGCTGCATTAATCACAGGTGTTTATAAGACATTCCATTTTTCCTGAAAGAATCTTGCATTGAAGCCATCTAGTCAGGATAAAAGGAGAATAAAACCCTTCTTATCTCTTCATTAGTGACTTACTTAAGCAATTCTAACTGTCAGGATTAACTAATGTAACCAAACATTATGTTAAGTAGGTTTTCTAAGAAGCAAGTAGTATGGGTAGTTTCGTTATTTATAATTTTAAAGTAGCTTTTGACTGTCTCTTTCATCTCTTCTTGGTCATATACCACTGTGCCATTATTGTCTTCTAGAGACAATTGTTTTCTATTTCTTCTGCCCTGAATTACACTGAAGAAATATTCGAAGTTTTTGGTTAGCACCCTACTCTCATAGGGCATATCCCCGAACATATCGATGGTATTCGAGAACATACTCTATGAGGGTGGTGCGTTAGGACAGTTAGTCAAACTCAATACAAATTTTTCAACGCATCACACACATCAAAATTTTCATTTCAATTTTCACAATGAATCTAAATTCAAGCAACAACAAATTTTTATTACAGCTAAAGCTCACTTTGACTCATTACATTCATTAATGTATTTAGTAATGATTGTCATTACACTTTACAATACATATAAACACTGTACAATATTTGCATAATACAATTCAAATATATATAAAAATCACTGAGAACTTGTGTAGATGCAAATTGATCCCGACTTCTATCTCTTATCTGAATATAGTGTTTATACACCAATTGGTCCAACTGAGTATCCTATGAACCTGAAAGATAATGTTGCAATTTTGGTGAGTTTTGTGAACTTAATGAGCGAAACCATCCTCGATGGCTCACTCATATCATATAACACAATAATTTTATAGATATTTCACATCATCCCATAAGGCACATCACTTCGCTAATCATCATATAACATCAAACGTCATCTTTGATCACTTATTTCATATTTCATATTCAGATCAATTCAAATCACTCACTCTAATTATTTAAAACATAGATATCAAACGTATATGCAATGCTCATGAGACTCACTCTCGATTGTTAAGTTGTTGTGACCGAGTGCCTATAACTGTCCCGTATCTATTGTGGATATCGGGCTCATTAATAACTGTCCCATATCTGTTTGAGATACCGGGCTCATTATACATAGTGAGCCTTTGGCTCTTAATGACATTCTGAGCTTTAAGCTCTTTTTCGATGGCTACTTCGGAAACTACCTTTATCTGATCATGCATTCATGTAGTGGAATGCATTACATTCACATATATTCAATCAAGCACTTGTGTTCAATTTTCACATTCACATTCACATTTTTCATCGGATCGATGTTCAACATTCAACAATTAAGTTGAGAACACTTATTTCTTGCTCATTCACATTTAATGAAGCACTTCCAATATGTTCACATTCATCAAACTCCTCAGACGATTAATGTCCGAAATTATCACAATCACATTGACATCATTAATAATACAATACAGAAATTCAAGCAAAACAATCAATTAAAGTAAGACCATCTAGATCGACTCATAGTACGCTCTAGATTAGCATTTACTTCCATGATCTGGAAACATCTGGATGCTGACTTTCAATCCTTTGTCTCAACTTCATGCAATACACATTACTAATTTGAACAATGACATAAAAATTCAATTTACATACACACACACACACACACACACACATATGTGTGTGTAATATATAATGCATGCTCAATTTGACAATTCCGGGTATATTTCCTTAATCACAATTCATAATCATTAAAACTTTATACTAGAATATGTCTTGTCTACATTTAGGTTAATACCTTAAGTACACTTAATCATGCTCAATTCAATAACCATACATTTACTGACTCTTTTCTAGCATTAAAAGTATTCATATAATTCCCAATTCTCATTCAATCATCCTAATTACATTTTGCATAACTCTTGGAACACATTTGCACTCATATGAACATCCTCATTCCTTTAACACTCTTTAAGTCCAAACTTAGATGTGTTGTTATTAAGCATTATTTTCCTTAAAGTATAACATCAATTTACGTCTTCAACTTATCCAATACTTTAATCAACTTATCAAGCATCAATTTAGGTTCATTTCAAGTCCCAATCAAGTCCAAATGCATCATAGTTAAGTACCTTATCCTTAATTGGTTCAACCATTGTACAAATAGAAGATTACCATGTAAAAGCACTGCCCCCTCCCCATGATCGTGGCAGAAACTAATCTCCCATTTTTCCTGCAATTTTCCAGTTTTTCTTAGGACATATTTTCGGGTCAATCTTGTATAGCCATTCTGACATAGAAACTGAGGTTTCTAGGCAATACATTCTTCTAAACAAGTGTTTCTCTATGTCTTAAGTTTCTAATGAACTAAAGTGCATACAATTTGGTTCATTATTCATAAAGTTATACCTAAAATGCTACAGACTGTTCTCGAACAGTGACAGCACTCAGTACTCAACATCAAGCCAAATTTCAAAACCCTTAGGGACATAATTCAAATTCAGTTCCACAAAAGTTTTAGCCAATATGTATCTAGTTTAATATAAATTAAAAATCATCCCATTTGGATATCTACATATCAAGATATGGCCAAAATACAGATGCTTATTTAGTGAAAACACTTCATCTAACATATTCCAGCATACTTCATCATCATTTTCATCCTCGTTCATCTCTTTTGCTTAGTCTGTCATTTTTAGCTTATGTCCTCATTATTTCCTCTTCATTCCTACTTCCATTTCAGTTTAATATCAATCACAAACAAATCATATTCTATGATTGATCAATAACACCAAAAACAAAACATCTACATATATATATACATTCACCATCAATTTTCTACACATGTTCAAGTCCAATATCACTTTCATTTCACTTCTAACTTATCATTCTAATTTACTCCATTTCAAGACACCACACTACTCATTTTCTTTAGCTTTAGACTCATTTTAGTCCATCTCTAAAACAACCAAAGAGATACACGTTACATACCCAAAAAAAAAACCGAACATGAACATCCATTTACAAATCAATTTTTTGCACTTTTTTCTACACCATTTTAGGACTCGTTCTAACTCTAAATCTTCTCTACATCAATTTATGAATCATTAATCATCATACACGTAAAAGCAAGATATCAATGTGTTCATTTCTTTACCCATGTTCCAACGTACATAAAACACCATTTTATGACCATTTAACCTCTAACTATCATCATACATGTTTTATTCAACAAATCAAGAAGGGTAATGCTTTATTCTTACTTATTTTATCCTCAAGATCTTCAAATATCACTTAACCCTAGCTTCTTAACACCATACAATCATCATCAATTAAAGGTGGTAGGGTTAGGTCTTTTTGTGACAATGAAGAAGGCAACAAAATGATAGTAGTAAAGAAGGGTGAGAGTAAGGCTTACGTTGATAGGGCAAGAAGAGACAATCGTGGATGAAGAAGATCGAAGAAGATGAGAAGAGATATTAACAAGAGATGAAGTAAATAATAAAGTGAAAGACCAATTAAAGAGAAGATAGTCTTTCACTTGGGAGAGTTTCGTGGGTTAAGACATGGCTTGGCAAGTGACAAACCAATTAAAGAGAAGATAGTCTTTCACTTGGGAGAGTTTCGTGGGTTAAGACATGGCTTGGCAAGTGACAAGTAAGAGAAGATAGTCTTTCAATTGGGAGAGTTTCGCAAGTTAAGACATGGCTTAGCAAGTCCCATGTCACTTTCCAAGCCATGTCTTAACCCGCAAAACTCTCCCATGCCACATGTCCATTTTCTATGGTTCTCACTTAGTCCTCTTTAATAACCAGTCCATTTGTCTCCAATGTCTACTCCAATTGTCTCCTAATTTTCTATGACACTTGTTATTAAATCTTAAAGTCATTTATCAAAATTTCTAATATCATTTGATACTTATTTCTACTACTATTTATCAATTGTCTTGCCACTTGACATTGTTCCTAGTCCAAAAATACCCAGAAATTCAAAATTTTCCTAAATTTTCACCAAAAACTCTAAATCAATACTTGTACTCAGCAAATCAATTTTTAAGATAATATAAGCACTATTCACATCATAATCACATTTATAAATCAATTATACCTAGTAAATGTCAAATGGGTATCTGAACAATCATTGTAATGTATGCAATTTTCAACAATCACATGCATGTATACTAATATTATGCATGAACATGAAATGCATTTTTCTACTCTCTCTCATTGCCATTTCTCATTTACAGAAATCTAAGGTTCTAACCCTTTGTATGGAAACGAGATATTACAAAAATCTACTTACTGGATCCAATGAATTATTGACTTTTGCTTCAACTATGAAATGTAAGTATCAAGTGCTTGTAGATACTTCTTAAGATCTACTTTCTCTTTCTCAACTAGCATCTGTGGGGTTATTTGCCAACTGTTTTGAGTGATTGATAACTCCTTCATGGCTTGTGCTTTATCTATCTTCACAGGATCAATTACTCGCCTTAGTAGTTTGATACATTCATTTTTGATGAACTTCAGAATTTGCAAACATTGATATGTTTTGGATCCTTGAAATCTTTTATCAAGAGCATATGTAATAATTGAATCTAGTTGTGGATGTTTTAACAAAGAATTGAAAAACCTGAATGGAGATCTCCTTATCATTAAGCTTCTAGTGATGCGAGCATTAATTGGAGTGTGGTCTGTATATAGTGGTTCCCTGAACAGTGCATAACTTTATGTCATTTTGGTAAGCCGCCAATCATTCACAAAACATCTTTCTAATTTTCTCTGCACCAAAGTTGCTTCCTATTGATGATTGCTCCAGGTGTAGATAGGACCCTGAAAATTGAGATCCACCAATCACAGTCGAGAGGTTAGCTAAGTTAACTCCTTTGTGTCTGCATATATAACTATAATTTCTAATGGAATTTTGTCTACTTTTATAATGAGTTCATAACAGATGAGGTGTTCAGTGCAAAACTAGTTGGATAATGTTAGATGGGTTGGATCCAATGCACCTATGATTCTACCATTTGGATGCTTTCAATGATTACTTAGATCTTGCCATTTTTCGGGTATAAAATTCAAACCTCCCTAAAAGACCTCTTCTTTTATTTTAGTTTCCATCAAACCAACAAAAACCAAATGCTTGGCTCCTAGGTAGTCTTTTAGAGTCAATTGTTTATTAGGACAATTAAGTCCTTTCATGTTCCATATTTTGCAGTTCATAAGGGAAGTTTTAGTTTGGTTTTCCTCTTAGGTCTTCTGTTACTCGACCCCATTATATACCATTGATCTAGTTTCTACTTAGTAACTTCTGTCTCAGTACTAGGCTCAATTATCACTCCATTGTTAACAGGTGAAGTGTTTTCTTCTCCATTACCTTAATCTAGTATTTTAGTTGAACATTGGCTATTTTGTGTTTCTTCATTCCCCCATTTTTTTGCTATATAGGTGAGTTTGTATGAGAAATAACTTCTAGTTGCTGATCATCTTAGGGGCTTGGTAAATTTTTATTAGATGAAACTTCTAATTAAACATTTACATCCAGATCTGTTCCAACCTTCACTACTATCTCAGTAGTTTCATGTAGGCCATGATCTTCATTTTTTACATCTGGTGTGTCACTTATTATATACTAGTGTTTTTTTAAAATATATACTAGTGTTTTTACTTGCCTCTACAGCTTGTTTTACTTGCTGGTTTTAAACTTCACTGTTTGGATCTCCATTAGCTACTATTTGGGGAATTTTTGTATTTTATGAGCTGATTGTGCTTTTGCATTCATCCTCACTTTTGTTTTTCTTAGGGATCCAAACCTTACCTTTGTCCTTCATTTGAGGCTTCCACGAGTAAGATAGTTGTATTTTATCTTCAATCAAATTTCCACCATTGTCATACTTTATTAATGAAATGTTTTTAGGCATACTCTTATTTTGTTGTACTTTATTAATGAAATGCTTTTGGGCATACTCTTCTTATATTCTACTTCAACACATTCCCTAGCATAACCAACTCTCTTAATGTTTGCAATGTTCTCATCCATGGCAAAAGAAGCACCAATGTAGCTGCCAAATAAATTAATCCTTCTGAAGACCAATACTCAAGAGGAACTTTATGCATGTTAACCCATATTGGTAAAGTTCTAATCTCATATCTATCAAACTTAAAACCTATTTCCCATTTTCTCAAAAATAAAGGTTTACCTTATATATGCCAAGGCCCCAAGTTCATCACCTTAGTCATCATTTCAACAGATGAGAATCAAAAGATGAACATGTTGTCATTAATGAGAGTGGTTTGGAGTCCACACTTTTTCCAATCTACTTCTACCTAGTGTTGGGCACTTGGATATGATATCCTTTTTTCTAAAAGGTATCCCACAGGGTACGACTTCCATTTGGTTGCACCTAATTGCAACATAGCTTCTGGTGGGAAAATAGGTCCATCTGTGACACCAGGTACAAACTGCAAGCTGCTAAAAGAGTTTGTATTTTCTACAACCCGATTCCAAGTTAGCTTTTCAACCTTCTGTTGTGGAATTTGAGGTTGGGAGGATACGAGGTTGTCAGATAAAAGAGAGAAGTCCCCAGTTGCTGGATAAGAGGTTGAAGCCCTGGGTGACATTTTACCATTAACGGTAAACTATCAGAACTAGGTGCTAAAAGGAATGGGTGAACTGCTAAACAAGGTAAGAGACTCAGTTCAGACCGGACAAAGGCAAGAAGTAATCTGAGAGGGAGCACTAAGGAAGAAGAAGAAGAAGAAGAAGAAGGTTGGCAGGAGAAACAAGGGAGCAAAGACAATGAAAAATTCAAAGAGTGCAGATTCCATGATTTAATGTGGGCGGAAGAGTAGAGAGAAAGGTAGAGAGAAGGTGGAGAAAAGCATCTCCCTTTTAAAGGAATTAATTACTATTTTTGAAAAAGTAATACAATTGGATTTAAATAAAATGGTCACTAGATCTATACTTTTATATGTAATTGATATTTTATATGATGAAAAAAAGAACTATATGAAAAAATCATAAATAAAAAGGTTAACAAAAAATACTTTGATATTCATAATATTTGAGTCTTCATAACGTGTTATTAGATGTCGATCTTAATATAAAAATATAAATTAAAAATTAAAATTAAATTTAAATTTAAATATATAGATTACCAATATATTATAAGAACTTAATGGTTAATACAAGAAAAAGATTGAAGATGAAAAATATATTTAATTAAATTAGACATAATTGTAAAGTTTTAGAAACTTTAAAATTAAATATGAGATGTTTAAGTCATAGAGACCAATGTTAGATGTTAGGATTTATTATAACCTAATTTGTATTTAATAAAATTAATTGTAATACTAATTGACATTTAATTAAAATTCAAAAATTAAAATGTTCCAATCATTTATATAAACAAAGTAAGTTATAAGAGCTAGCATTTATATGTTTACTAACTTATAAAAATATCTCTGAGATCCAATACTTATGCAGTAATAGTAACTTGTTTCTAAAATTTATTTAATAGAAAGTTGTTAAAAGAAGAATCATATTTCATAATAAGATACTATTTAAAATATTTGTTTGTTGTACTAATCACTCAAGATTGAATAATAATTTGAAGAAGCACTGAAGTTGGACGAGCGACTTAAGCAGGGAATCTAGAACTTCGTTCGAGCCATTGGTAGCTATTTAAGTTGATGTCTTATGTCTTGAATCCAAGTATATGTTCTTAACAAGATTTCTAGCAGCGCCAGTTAGTTTGATACTTTCTAATAATAAGTTTTGGCCATTGGCTGCCACACTGTGGGATCCCTTGGGAAAAATTTTGGCAAACTTGGAATGGTACTTGGAACGATTAGGCCTTTCACTTAGAAATGCTTTCAAACCTGTGAAAGTCCAACTTACAACACATGGGGACGCGAAATAGCATTTCGGACTCAAGCTACTATCTGGTAATGGTATGCCTTCTACAGAAAGGGTAAATTCATTATTGTTCTTAACGTTAACTTGTATCCGGAGATAAGTGTGATGAAAGACATTTTAGTGCGTGGAATGTAGGGTTGCTTCCTTGTATTCATTTAGGTAAAGAGGAAAAAGAATAGATGTTTTTCTCGATATATTAATTTCACTACAATACAAAAAACCGCATTGATAAAAGAACAAATCACTGCTTTTCATTTTAGTGCATTAATTACTCATAATTAATAACTGAATAATATGAATTAAGAAAATTTTTCTTAATTATTAAAATATTATCGGCTAAATTAATTACAGAGAATTCAAATGTTTGGTCTATTCTTTAATGAAATTTTGTTTGATAACTATGAAAGTATAGATGAGTTCATTGTGTTACATAATAATGTTCCTGTTTCGTAGTCAAATCTCTGCATCCCATTAATTAATAGCAAAATTATGTGGTCTTATTTGGTAACTAGCAGTAAAGAGGTGGGAATGAGAATGCTGCTTGCAATTCATAATTTTTAGTTGTTTGGTTACGGGTAATAAATAAAATAGGGAATGGGAAAATATATTATTAGAATATTATCAAGATATTGATTCTTATTAAAATATTTTCATCAAAATTATATATTACAATCTTTTATATTAATTTATTTAATAATTATTTTATTTTGTTTTATTAATACTTTTATTCTTATCATAAAATTATTCATAATTATTTAAAAATTAATAATTTTATAAATCATTGAAAATTTTTGATTAATTATTTATACAATATAAAATATTTTAATTAATTATGTACTAATTAAATTATATAATAACTAAATATGAGTTAAAATTTTTCTCATTAAAATTTTTAATATTTAATACTAAATATTAACATAACTATTAACTTTGTTTAATATTATACCAAACACGCATGATCAGTAATTTCATTCATATCCTGATTCTCACTTTTTATTTTCATTCCTATTTTTTTATTCTTATTCCTTCATTAATAGTTACCAAATAAGTTATGTTTGGTTGGGGGTTTATTAATGGAATGAAATGGAATGTAATATTATTCCATCATTTGAGAGGAGAGTTTATAATGTAACGAAATGAAATGAGATGGAGGAGGAGGGTTTCATATTACATCTCATGTCATCCTAAACAGTAAAAATAAGATACAGTTCTGACATTCCTTTCGGGCTGCTAATAGCTGTACTGATTATTTGGCCAAGTGTGGGCTAAATCACTCATCTTTGCGTTTGTATTCAATGCCAGTGGGGGGCTTATGTTCTTTACTGGATTTTGATCGTTATTTGCTGGACACAACTTGACATTATTGATTAATGCATTTCTTTTCACCAAAAAAAAAAAGAAACCTTCGATTTGGGGGGTTTAGTATGAAATGTAAAATGATAAACAACTTTTCACTATATTACATTATAAACTCTTCTTCCAAACAACATTTCACTATATTATATTATGAACCCTTTCATCCCTTCTAAACAACAATTCTCTAATATTACATCTATTTATATTTTATTTTATTATAAACCATTCTATTTCATTCTATTCCATTAAAAACCTAAAGTCCAACCAAACATAGCCTTATGTGTTTAGATATTTGTATGGAACCTCAAACCTCTCAACTATTGGCACGTCAATGAACTCTAAAAACTTGATCAAATCTTTACCGATTAACCTCTTTCCATCATATCATCTCTAATTATAGGATCACCACCCTAAAAATATGAGAAATTAAAAATCTATAAAAACAAAAGGATGATGAACTTTATACAGTGGCAAAATACCCAAAACTAACATACCTTTATAAAGTTAAGCTTGAGTAACAAACACATAGCCTTACAAGAAACAATCTCGGAGTTAAAACGGGTTTGTTAGAAACAGAGGATTTGAGAGGTGAATTTAGATCCAACAAGTCACAATAAAAGACAATGAAAGGCTAATAATAGATGACTCAAGAGTGTTGATCCATTGAAGGAGAGAAGACACAACAAACTGGGTTTGTTAGGGTTCATCATCATAACTAAAATTTGACTTTTGAGGTCTAAAGTTTCGATCTTAACGATGATTTACCCGAGTGTGGAACCAGTTGGTGATTTTGTAAAACATAAAAATTGGCTTAGAGAAGTTGGTCAAACCAAAACTAATCGAGATGATGGTAAAGAAGCATCAGGAGGTACGGTGCAACAATGACTATTACAGTAACAAGTAGTGGTGGTGGGCTTATATAGATATATATACACACACATATACATATTTCAATTTATTATGTATTTGGTTCAGTTTTTAAAATGTTGAAAAATTGATTGTTCGACCAAAAATAATATAAAATGGCTAGTTGTCCGGCTCAATTTCATTTAGTAACCTGTATATATAAAAACTGGCTAGTTTATTAGTGAATCTAACGGAATCGTAAACTTCAAAAATCAAAAATTAAAATCTCTACTTGCCTTTACTCTTTGCTCTTCATCATATTTCTTTCATAGAGCTTATCGTCATTGTTTCCATTTCTTGGTAAATAAAGGGTAGCTACTGACCTACACCCTTAAACGTCCATGCTTGGTGGAGAAGAAGCGAACAAATGTACATGTGCTTGTTGTCTTATTCTTTGTCGCAAATTGGCATCACTCGTCAACTAAGTTAGATTGGAGCAACATTTTTCTAGAACATATTACCCATCTTTAGGGACAAAGGGCGTAACGATCTCTCGTGGTGAGTTGATCCTTGGTGTTTTTAGCAAATTATTATTCTCTATTTCTAGAGATGGTTATTGAAGTTAGGGTGAGAACAAGTATTATCCTTAGCGTTTTTAGCATATTATTGTTCTCTTTTTCTACAAATGGGTGTCGTAGTTAAAGTGAGAACAAAGATCATCCTTGGTTTTTCGCAGATTATTGTTCTCTGTTTCTAGAGGTGTCGAAGTTAAAATGAGATTAAGTGCCATCCTTGGTTTTTTTGGCAAATTATTCTTCTCTATTTTTAGAGATGAGTGTCAAAGCTAAGGTGAGAGAAAGGATCAAGAAAGGCTTTGTGGGTGTGAAGTTGGGTTTAGCATAGTTATGGGAGGTGGATTGAGTTGCTATTGTGACAATTTTGATACTCATTTCTTGGTTGGTGTGAGTAGTTATTGATATTGTTGTGTGTAGTTTTCTAAGTAGTTGGACATGGTTGTATATTGTGTTTAGAAATAAGTTTGTCTGCCCTTTCTGTCACTGGGAATTGATTCATATGAGGTATAGGAACTGGATGGATGGAGGAGAAAAAACTTCAAGAGTTGATGAATGGGTTTTGGAGTAAAATTAGGAATGTCAAGGGGTCGGGCTGGGCCTGGGCCGTAGGTAACCTAGCTCGGCTAGTCGAAAAAATTTTGTTGGCAGGCCGAGATAGGCCAGCTCGTGGTCAGGCCCATGGCTCAAGCCGTCAGGGTCATGGGCCGCTCGTCAAGCCTGAATCAGCCCGAGCGTTTAAAATATTTTTAAGACAATTTTAAAAAATTGTAGTTGTATTTTTTAAAATTCATAAATTATAACATAATCATTTATAATAAAATGTAAGATGAAATTACCCATAAATTTTACAAAAATATTTACATAAAATAAAAGATATGAATACGAACCGATTTTTATTTATTAAAAATATATAGCAATGATAATGCTGTCATAATTATTCTCTGTAAACAAGTCAATTTAAACTTTTTATTTTATTTTTCATATTTACATAATATATGCGTTATGCATATATGTATTTATATTAATCTTAAAACGAATTAATCACTTTATTAATCCTAATGTATCAATTCCAAAATAATATATAAGTAATTCAATTATAAAAACAAATAAGTACAGTATATTACATTGAAAATAGCTATTATTTTATTAAAACTAGAATACATTTTATAAATTCTTTTGATTTGTTTT
>JAOTAY010000191.1:30182497-30195508 GCA_025629805.1 Erythroxylum baracoense | reverse complement strand
CTTCTCATTTGGTCTACACTAAATGAAATAAAGATTTGTACTATTATTCATAAATTCAAAGTTCTTAATTTTGATTTTTTTTCATATTGTAATACATAGAAAGAAGTATCCATACATTAAAAGTATGATCTTCATGATTCATATTAATGAAAGTTTGAATTGAGAACTTATGCATGTGTTAAAGGATATCGCACCAAATGAAAGAATGCTAGATACAAATTTATCTATTAAGTGTAAGTCACTGTAACCTATTTAATCACTTTAAAGTTTAAAGTGATTAACGAGTCATCATATGACAATAACTAATTATATGATTTAATTTATAAATCAAACCATATCTTTGATGTTCAAATAAGAATAGAATTGCTTATTAAGGATCCTAAATTTAGAATTTATAAATATGTTTGTATACCATCTTTTTGGACTAAATATAATATATATATATATATATATATACATACTTCATTAATATGGCTAGAGGTATGTTAGTTTAATTTTTTGTATATATTTATTTATTATTTTTATGTATATTGTTTATATTAAAGTGTTCTCTTAAAAGGTTGCTTTATGAATATTTCAGCGTTAAATGTGTTAGTTTTAGTACTACTACCAGTCAGTTAGTTGTATATTTATGACATAATTAGTCAAAGTCATTCTTTATCTTATGCATGTTTATTTAATTAAATACTTATAAAACAAACTCTATGGTATAAATATACTTTAAAAATGAAGTTATGTGGAAATCATAATTAAAAGTTTCATATTAAATTTAGGTATTATTCTTAAATTGTTCATAGCTATTATTAAGACTAGAAATTAATAGTAGAAATACTAGTACACGGTATATTTCTTCCTTATAAAGGAAGTAATTAATCTTATACACTGAATTATGGAGATACCTAGACAAATATATGAGTATTATTAGAGAACAAGTATATTGAACTAACCCGATATAAGAATTTCATATGAACCTTTTGCTTGGTGTTTATATAAACGTTCATTGTAATAATTATATACGTGATCATTTAGCTTGAAATCTCTAAAGTATCTCAGATAAAAATTGATATGCTTTAATACTACTTATGCACTATCCTACTTAAGAACAACTTAATTGTAGTCATTGGATCTATAGAAGTAGTTGAATGAATAATATAGGATTTATCATTTTAAAGTAATTAGAAATAATCTTCTTTTATTCTTAATTAGGACTAATTTGAAATTTTTTGAGAAAATACTAATTTGAATTTTTTTATCAAGATGGAATGAAATTTCAAAAATAAATTTCAAATGTCATTAAAAAAATAATTACTCATGCTAGAGAATTAATATGATTGTCTCACATATAATAAACATTAATTCGATATTCTATATCTAATAAAACTTTATAGGATGAAATTATTGATTTATACAAAACAAGATTATGCATGAAAAAGGACTAGTCAAACTACTTTAATATTCTTAATATTTAGGTGAGTATGATGTTTTATTAGATATCAATATTGATATATCAATGTAAATTACGTAATTAGAGGATTAAAGATAAATTTAAAAATTAGTCTTTTATTATAAATTTAATTTAATGTTATAATTTATATCTGTTGTTAATATATTCGAAAACCCAATTTGTTATACACAAAGAATGATAGAAGAGGAAAAACGTAATTTAATCAATTGAGACTTAATTATAAAATTTTAAAAATTTTGAGATCAAATATAAGATGATTAATAAATAAAGATTAATATTAGATATTATATTTTATTGTATTCTAATTAATGTTTAAATTCTAATTATAATTCAATCAAATTACTAAATGGTTTAAACTCCTGGAGTAAGCTCTACAAGAATTAACCACTTCCATAAACGAAAGGAACTAAACAGGTCTTTTCTCCAAATATTCTCTTGTCTCTCCAAGCCCGAGGAGAAGAGCGTGCAAGATTCTTACTTGAGAAAGACTTAAATTATTGACAAATTGGAAAACTGACGAACTGAAACGAAATGAAACAAGACAACAAAAACAAAGGACGTGACTGCACTATAGCATTTTCGGTTTCACACATGTCAAGCAGATTGATCGGTGCTTTTCCACATGATCGTTCCCCTTTCATTGTGCTGCGGGGCAAGCAAAAAGGGTCACAACCCTTTTAGAAAACCAATTGCTCCTTCCTCGAAAACTTCAACCACACAAGTGTACAGTACATGATGTCTGTTTAACCAAAATAAACGCCCATGGTATCTATGATACCTCTTACAATTTCACTTCTATAAAATGACCCCAGTCCAGCTTAGATCTTGTTTACTTTTCATCTAAACTTCAAATATTCACTCATCATTTCCACTAAACTTGCCTTTAAGTTGTAAGGTTCTCTGATGGATGTGTTTATTCCGGAAGAGTATGTGATGAAGAGACGAAGTGAGCGAAGAGCAGCTGCTGCTGTTGCACGCGAAAGGGTAAAGGAATCAAGTAGTAAGAGACTTGTGCAGGAGCAGAACGTCCGGTCAGCGAGAGCCCCACTTCCTGGCGAGAGTCATGAATTCTCTTGTCGAAGCGATCTTGTAGTTTTTAGCTGCTTCTCGGCGTAGCTAATTATTGCAAATTGTAATTACGGTGCGAAGTCTGCCCGATGAATGTAAACTTGGCTATAGAATCTGTGTGCATAACCTTGTGCTGACTTTATTTCAGACGATTTCATCACAAATTTTTTTAAATCTCACGTATTTATGTGGATAGATTCATTTAGAACAAGGTTGGCACAGATTATGGATTTAGAGGATTCGATCCCAAATTTGTAAGCTATATACTATGACCTTCCAAAATGCAAAGGAACGAAAAGTTTCAAAGTCCATTCTAGAGTCGGTAATGCTATGTTGCTAACACGTCATCTTTTGGGCACCCAAGTCCATCATCTTCAGCTGCTCAATGAGACGGTTACATTGCTAATTAGAATGATGTCGTGTCAATTACCTGCGAAGTCTTACGTGTTCTCTAGTTTTGATTTCTTCAACCATCAAGTCGCAATTCCAATAATTTCAGATAGAAAGCTAGAAAGGATTCCGAAGTATAGATTTTGAGATGGCAATCATTAGTACCTAAGTGTCCGTAAGGGTATCATTATGGGTTGCTTGGGGGAAGTTACTAAGGAGAGATGGTGGTGTTGCATTTTTCTTTTTGGGCTAATTGTGTTAGCTATTTTAGACTTTGGACTATTAATTCTATCAAGAGTTCGGATGATCTTTTCTTGATTTTGAATTGCGGGCTTCTCTGAGACACCTGTCTATTGTAAAGATCTTTCTCCTTTGGGGTTAAAACTTTCTCCAACTATACTCCGGAATGGATGTTTAAGATGTGCTTGGTTTATAAGGTATTATCTTTATAAAGAATATCACGAGGAATAAAAATGATATGACTTTTATTTCTTACTATTTTAGAAATATGGAATATTGCTTTAAAAGGAAATATAAAAATATTGGTCATCTAATTATAATATATTACAATTTTTATTTCTTATCTATTCTTTTGTTCCGTACCAACTAATCAAGCACTCCTTAACAATATTAAATACATCGGGTCAAATTTAATTAAAAAATAATCCAAAATTTTTAAAAAGTTGCGTGTCTATCATCATTTGGAAATATGATTCATTTTCAAATTCAAATCAAACTCAACGATTTACAAACATTTTAAAATTAAAATCATACTTTTAACTTTTTAATGACTCTATAAAATATAAATAATTTATTAAAATAAAATAATAACGAAAATTAAATTAGAAGAATAACTATAAAAATTATTTATAGTTATTACTCAATAAAAAAAACAACTAGTTATTGGGTTACCTCCCAACCAATGCTTTTTTATAGATCATTTAGCTAGACTTCTTATCTAGTTCTACAACCTAGATCTATAATCAATAACTTTCTTCCACCATCTTCCTATATAAGTGTTCATTAGCCTACAAATAATTCATATGATGCAATATAATAAGGATATATTGTTTAAAATTAATAAGATCAAATAAATAGGTTAGTTCCCTTTTTAGTAGCAAATTGTTAATATAACAAGGAATAACAAAACCTTATAGATCTTTGAATGAATCTAGCAATTTCTTTTGTGAAAAGTAGGAGCCTTTTATACTTAAGATAATTTTCGATAATTCCTAAATAGCCTTTTTATTTTCCTCCTCTTCATCTTCATCTTTTTCCACTTCCTCTTTTTCTTGAACTTCTAGGTCCTCCCTACTTCTTATTCCCTTGTTTCCTCATATTTGGCTCAATGTATCTAGATAAAACACCTGACTGCTCTTCAAAACAAGCTTAACAAGTTTTCCTTTCAGATATCCTATATTATGAAAAGAGGTTAATAGCTCTTTATTTTTACAAAGGTTAGCCTCAATTGTAGCAATGGCATTTATAAGGAGCTCCTTGAGACATCGATCATCCTCCTCTTGTTGTTGTTACAAATTTTTTAGTAAAGCTTGATCATTCTATTCAAATTCAAGATAGTTGCTTCACCCTAGATTATGCGTATTCCCACAGGGGGCGTTTTAAGACAAATTCCCTATGCAAATTAATTGCTTCCACTTGTAATCTAACACCTAAAATTTATGGTTGGGTTGGCCACAACCACAAATGTCATAATGCATCATTGGTATTATTTGAGTTTCTATATATATGTTACCTTGCCTCTTGTTATAAGCTTCCAATGTTGCCATAAGCTATAGCGTACTATAATCACCTAGAGAATACTGTACTCTCCACTTATCCATTGTGCTTAGTATCTATAACAACTACAAACACAAGATTAAGAAAGAGAAATCTAAGGATAAATACAAAAATATAAAAGGAAAAGAAACACAAATTGCCTATAAGAAAAATAAAAAAGAAGACTACATTATTAAAAATATGGTTTTCTTAATATTACAATCTCTGACAATGGTGTCAAAAACTTAATTGAATGTTTTACCACAAGTGTAAAATGTAGTTGTAACTAGCAGTAGCGAGTATAGATCGAACCTATCAAAGACTAGAATTACTAAAGCTAACCATCTCTCTATTATCGAGTCTAAAAAATTATAGCAATGGTGATTGCTCCAATTTAAATCTAAAACAATAACTAAAACGAATCAGCATAATTGACTAAGTATAACAAATATTGATCAATGAAAAAATCAATAAAAACAATGGTACCTGGATAGTGATTCCCTAGTACTTCTCATACAATAAGACTTCATGTATCAATTCAACCTAAAGTCTATTAGACCGTGAAAACTCCTCAATTATGTAAATATCATTCTTAGGATTGTTAATAACTAATCTCAGGTTGATTAATCGAAAAACATCTTCCTAATTAAAATCCCTATAATTGTATTAATCGATTTATTAAATCCTATATTATGTTTAACCCCTAATTTAGAAGATTTAAGTCAATTTATCTCTAGGTTTATATGCAAACTCTTTTCAATTGTGCTAGATTAATTCATACAAAAGGTTTCTCAATCTCAGTTGCATAAAATCAAACATGAATTAACATACTTGAACATATATATTCAAGAATAATAAATAAAACATAATTGAATCTCAATGAAACTAAATAATAAATTAAATTGAATTGAAATTACTATATAATCCATCTCCGGGTTTGTCTTATCCAGCTAACATAATGATTGAGCTCCTCGTAATGAAGGACATAGCATCAAAACTAAAGGAAAGATATAAAATCAAAAGAAACATGATGAAATATCTTTTATTCTTTATAAAATTCACTTTAAGTAATGAAAGCCCACTCTAAATATGTCTCCTTACTTGTTTTTCATTATTTTACCATTATAGTTCATCCAGTTATGCCTTCCAAGCTTCCTCTTTGCTTTACCCTTAAATTTTGCCTTCTATAGCTCAAAAATTATGTTTTTAGGATATATACAAGCAAGTACTTGGTCATATATTTAAAAAAACCTCGATATTCAAATTCAAAGCAAACACACATATAAACACATACTAAAATATAATAGAAGCAAGTATGTAGGCATGTACTTCTCAAACATGGGTGCGTTTATAGCCATGTAACTCTCATTGTCAAATATGGCCATATTACTTAAAATTCAGGCTATGTACTTGATCATGTACTTTTCCTACATCTTTATAATTTGATCAAAATAGCTCCAAATTGTCTCAAACTTGCCCAAAGTTGTTCCTTTCGTTCCAAGTAAGTGAATTACAACCTAAAAATAAATATGAACAAATTAAGTACCAGAAACAATAAAAACACTCAAATAAACAAGTGAAATGTATTAAATATAAACCTAAAAATTTGAGCAGTTAAGCACTTATCACCATGCTTCTCAAGAAAAAGCTAAAATACCTAACTATGCAGTCCTATAGTGAATTTGGTGTAATGCTAGAACACTAACACGGAACATGGCCCTGGTTGGTTATTCCTAAATAAAAGGCCCTCATTCCCTCTTGTTCGAGCCTGGGCAGAAAAATAGGGAAATTAGGCTTGGAAAATAAATTTAATTAATGAAGAAGAGTTCTTTATCATCAAATTTGGATGCAATGTAGGTATGAAAAATCCATTGAAATAGAGCCTTAGCTATAGGAAAGCCAATGATGTCACAAAAGCGGAGGACATGGTATGTCCTTGAATAAGAGTAGAACGAAGAAGATCTAATTTAGGTTAATTTTGGTAATGTTCCACTAGAATATTAGTCCACTATAGGCTTAAGCTATCTAGCTAGCTTGATAAGGAGACTAATTTGCTTGGATAAGCACACAGTGGGGCTGAAAGAATTGGATATACTTAAATCTACTTAGAAATTGAGCTTTTAGAACAACTAAAAGACACAGTTAGAATAAAAAGATTAAATGAATTTGGAGGATTAATAGAGTATGAAATAACAATTATATATGAATAAAAGCCTGTTGCACTGTCTATGAAAAATGATTGAAAGACTACAAGGAAACAAACTTTACTTGAGAGAGTTATGAATTAAAAAGATCAAAATTTGTCAATCTATAATAAAGCATAAGGAAAGGAAAATTTATATTGAAAATGAACCAAATTGGCCCTTAAAAACTCATTAAGTCACTACTGAAGCATCTCATAATAATAATCCTTCTATTAAAGATAAAATGGCTTTATAAGATATGGAATGTATGAATTAGAGCTTTACATAAATTCCTCTTAAAGATATAGATACTGGAAAATGATAAAGCAAGTAAGGTACTAATTGAAATGATTTTCTAAGATTTGGCACTAATGATGGATATTAAGAAGGATGTCAAAACACTTTTATAATATAGAGAAAATTGAGGTGAAGTTTAAGGAGATCCATTTAAGCAAATCTAGAAATATAAATACTATTGTGGTTAGGTCAAGAAGGAAACTAGGAAGGAAAATAAAGTAGAAATGGATCTTGATCCTAGCTTATACCCCATGATTATAGAATGGAATATAAGGAGTATGAATTGCACTATTAAGAAGCAAGTAATATATGATTATTTATAGACTAGTAAATACTACATAATAGGTACATTGAAAGCAAAGATTAAGGAAAATAAGACCCATAGCTAGAGCTAGGTTTTTAGGAAGCATTAAAAGCTACTAAAGAACCATCAACTACATTATACCAAGGGAATTATGGTTGAATTCAACCCTGAACTTGTTAAGGTGCACTAAAGCATAATCTAACCAATTCATACATTTAGAGGTGTGTATTGACTAGGTTCCTGATTGTATTAAAGTAACTTTTATCTATGCTACAAATTATGAATTCCAAAGACACAATCTTTGGAAAGACTTGATCTATATAAGCTCCTCTATAAAAGCTCCATGGTTGGTTTTAGGTGACTTTAACATCATCCTTTAGCTAAAGAAAATGAAGGAGAAAAGCTTTGAAAGATAGTAAGGAACATTTTTTTTAACTACTGGAACTATATAGGGCTGAGTGATCTGAGATATAATAGTGCCCTTAGCTAGAGTAAAAAATAAGATAACAATTGTCTTATTGGGGAAAAGCTTGATAGAACCTTGGTCAATCCCCTTTATCTTACAAAATTCTCTTAAAGTAAGGCATGCTTCTAAGTTCCTTTATGTTGTGACCATAACATAAGGAAATATTTAAATGTACAAATAGATGAATATGAGGGTTATAAGTGTATATGAATATGAGGGTTATAAGTGTATGAGGAAGCTCCAAACGATGAAAAATTAACTAAAAATCTTTATAAGGAGAAAACTATACATAATAATACTGTAATTAGTAAGCCAAGAGAGGATTCGAGTGTTATCCAAAAAGATCTCAAAAGACTCTTTCTGAATATTGTTTTAAAGAACAAGGAAAGAAAAGTCCTTTAGACATATACCTAGGAGCTAAAGAATCACCAGTTTGTTTTGAAACAAAAAGCAAAGATCAAATGGATGAGTGATGGGTACAGGAATGCTAGCGACTTTCACAACTCTATATTATGTAAAAAAACACTAACAAAATCTATTCATTAAAAATGAAGACAAAAGCATTATCAGTGATCAACAGGAAATGAAAAAGATTGCTTTAAATTACTTAAAAACTACCTTGGGAATCCTTAATAATATTTGTTTATATATGCAAGTTATTAAGGTCTAATATGCTCTATTTCCCCTCAATAGAAAGAGATATTGGTTTAGCCATTCAATGCCATAGAACTCGAGAAAGAATTCATTAAAATTAATCCTAAGTAGTCCCCCATACCTAATAGGCTAAATGCAAGCTTCTTTATGAAGATCTAACATTGACATGAGATATGGTAACGCCATGATGAAATTCTTCTATAATGGCATATTATTAAGACAAATTAATAAAATATATATGAGTTTGATACCCCAGAAGCATAATCATAGCATTTTAATGATTACAAATCAATTTTATGTTATAATGTTATTTATAAGATCATTTTAAAGATGCTTTCTACCAGGATAAAGGAGGTGCTAACATGCATAACAAACCTAAGCTAGGAAGATTTCATCTAAAGAAGAAGCATAAGGGATAATCTATTATTAACTCAAAAGCTCTTTAAGAGCTTTCAAAGTAAAAAACCTTTGAAAAGAAAATTTTCAACTTTATTGATTAGTGATTCATCAAAGTGCTTTTGGCTTCCTCAATCTCTTCATCTTTTGGATAGAACAATACATCTCTACCACTTCCTTTGCTATTCTAATGATTGGCGATCCCACTTGTGCTTTCAATAGAGCTAAAATATTAAGACAAGGAGAGCCCCCACTTCTATTTTCAATAGAGCTAAAGGATTAAGACAAGGAGATCCTCAATCTCCTTATCTCTTTACTTTATGCATTGAGGTCCTATATAGAGTGATTGAAAATAGAGTTACCCAGGATAATACCTTTAGATTTCATCACAAATGTAAGAATTTGAGGCTAGTTAACCTCTCTTTTATAAATGATCTCTTATTTCTATGAAGATGATTCAAGATTTGTTAAGAAACTAGTGAATATTTTGCAATCCTTCAAACTTATATTAAGTCTAACCATAAACATCGAAAAAAGCATCTTGTATATTACATTTGATGCATAGGAGATAAAGAGCTCTCTCTAAAGCATTTCATGGCTCAATTTTTAGGAACTTCCATTTAAATACTTAGGGATTCCAATCTTAGATAAGAGAATCACTTATAAATATTGTAAGACCCTCTGTGATACTATAGAAAAGAGAATTGATCACTAGAATAACAAATTCATATCTTTCGCTAGGAGGCTATAATAAATCATAGTTATGCTAAACAATCCCAATATTTACTGATATTACAACTTATACCTGCCTCAAAACCATATTAGGGATATCGAGAAAATGTTGAAGAATTTTCTCTAGTTTGGCAAGTCAAATGTTGCTTGCTAAAATGAAGTAGTATAAGGTTTGCTCACCAAAGAAGGAGGGAGATTTAGGGATAAACTCAATCAAAAACATCAACAAAGTGCTCTTTTTTATCTAGAAGCTCTTCATAGGCCTTAAATCTATTTGTATCAAATGGATATACTCATACATCTTAAAGTCCTAAAGTTTTTAGAGCATTAAACCTAATTAGAGCAACTCCTAAAAGTATTATGAATCAGGAGAAGAAAGTTGTGCTTGGGGATGAAGGTAAGACATGGTTTGGTATGATAATTGGAATGACCTTTGCCTATTTCACCAAATACAAGGTCTAGATAACCTCAAATTCTTAACCTCCTTAAATGTAAAAATTAATATGATCATTAAGATTGTATTTCATTAAAATACAATCTTAATGATCACATTAATTTTTAGATGGAGTATGTAATCCCTAGTTGAAGGGGGTTTTAAGGGTTTGAGCTTTTGCAATCTCCACTTCTTCTACTTAACGTGATGTTGAGGCTCTATGTTTCCTTCTTTAAAGTGAATAATTTTTTTAGAAATTCTTTTTAAAAGATAATAATAAAAAAACATATAGAAAGAGTAAACAGGAAAAAAGTAAAAATTAAAAGTATGCTTTGTATCAATCAGGTCTGACATAAGTTTGAATTTCATTATTCATATATTGGACCATCTAATATCTATTTTTACTCTTTTAAATTACCATAGCTCAAATTGCTTTAAGAAGCTTTGACAAAAGCAACCAAATGAGGGCATCAGATCAGCTATTCCATGATCGTTGTTCTTATGTTGTTCTTATGCTAAAATGTCGATGTTTTAATAAGTCCAAACCTCTCGACTTCACTCTCTCCTAAGCCAAGCAGATGCCCCTCTTTCTTTTGATTTTGCTTCCTGCCTCAACTCTTTCCTTCCTCGTTTCAGTTAATTCATGGAACATCTCCATCTGTCATAGATCAAGTTTCGGGTTCTTAAAGTCTGAGGTATGTTCTTTTTGGACAAAGCTTCGTAACTTTGCTCTCCATCAATAATTAACTGATACAGTGGTTGTGAACCCACCCTTTTTCTTTGGATTTTGCTTCCCACCTTTACCGATGATGCTTGATTTGACCTAATTCTTCTCTCTTTTGCTTAAGTTCTTGTAATTCTTCTTCTCATTGGGTTAGAGCTCAAGAGCATGCGTAATTGTTCCAAAGCTGTCCCTAAGCTAGCATTCCCATATGATGGAGTCTTATTCTCTCTCTTGCCTCCTGATCTTCCAACTATCTGCGGACACCCAATTGGGCCACAAGTAATCTTTTTCTCCCTTGTTTCTCTTTTTTTTTTGGCCATCTAAAGAAAGCATATAGGAAAATTGAAGCATTGAGAATTTTGCTTGGGTCAGTTAAATCTGATGATAAATTTCTTGCCATAGGATATTTAAGCTAAGAACTTGCTCCTTTGCAAGTGTCGTCTATAGAAATGCTTGCCCAATTTTATCTTAACGGGCTTGTTGTGGTAATGCAAAACTTATGCTGACCTTTCCAAATTTGCATCTGATAACCTTCCTGTCTCTTGCCTTATAAAATCTTCCCTACTGCACTTTTGGATGCCTGTCTTGATTCAAACATCTTGAGTCTATGTAATATTTTGAGTTACCTATGGCCTAATTGGGCATTCGCACACTGTTGGTCATCTAAAGAAAGCATGTAGGAAAATTGAAGCTTTGAGAATTTTACTTGGGTCGGGTAAATCTGATGTTAAATTTTGCTTGGGTCAAGTAAATCCCTGTCTTTTTACTGTTTTTTGGATTCTGAAGTATCTTTCCTAGAACTTACCTTCTGAATTTTACGTTTTTTTGGTCTGTAGGCTTTTTGTAATATTTCTTGGTTGTGTTCTTCATTTTTCTGTGTTGCTTTGGCGTGCATCATTGGTATTACTGTATGCTATTGTCTTCCCTGTATAATTTCCATCCTATATGCTGTTGTAGATCAGGTGTCTCTAGCTTATTCTTTATCTAATCTGATTAGTTTTTTAATTTGATGACATAAGATACTTCACTAATCTAGTCACTTGAGAGCTTCTTCTTGGTTTATTTAGCCTTATTTTTTAATGGCTTACAGGTTTGAGAACCCAATTCAGTTTTCAGTCCCCACAGTGTAGGATAAAGAATTGTGAAGCTTACTTATAATTGTGGTTTGCGTTGGCATTTCTTTAGTCGTTCGTTCGATCTTTGGTGTGCTTTAGTTGTCAAAAGGAATCAAACCTTTGACATTAAGTGGTATTAGATTGTCTTCAAGGTACGATTCACATATAGATAATGGATTTTCTTGGTGGAGTGGGACAAGTGCTCTTTTATAAATGGGCATGAGGTTTTTGATACAGGTTTAGATCTTTTGTATGAATTAGTCTGTTCCAACTCTGTGGAGCTTGGTAGGAATAGGATGTGGTCTCATAAGCACAGACATTGATGCTGGAAGCCAAGTCTACAATGCTACCATTGTCCATTGTTCATGAACGTTGTTATATTCCATATATTTTAATCTAATTTTAGTTCAACTACCAAACAAAAGTATATGTTTTTTTATAACAAATAGACCTTATGTTGTATAGTCTAATGCTTTAATAAGATAGGTTAAGATTTTCATGTAAATTCATATGTGTCAAGTGACGTCTCTTCCGTATCACATTCAAACTTGATTTTTATACAATAACACTTAATTGATTATGATAAAAATGAAGTAACTAATATCATTTATTTTAATTTAATTCTTTAAAAGAAATATGTTGTTCTAGTGCTCGTGAGTGACATTTTGGATCCTTTGTTTCAATAAATTTGTTCTAACCTTGTTTCGTCACAATACAACGTCATTTTGTTAAAACTCAATTCTGTTGTGTATCAATAAGCTCTCTTTTAGTTTCAGCGAGGCCGATGCCTTTTCCTTTTCCTTTCTTTTTTGTTTCTACTTTACTAACACGTGGGAATGACAAATAGATAAACCAAACTTTTTAAAAAGAATTTGTTTAGCTTCATTTCTTAGATATTTATTTAAGTTTAATGATAAAGGATTCATTTTTGCTTCTTAATTAAATTGTTAATTCTACACTTAATGTTTCTCTATATCATAAAAGTGAAGTATCCATTTTCAATAATTT
>JAOTAY010000191.1:30156105-30172551 GCA_025629805.1 Erythroxylum baracoense | reverse complement strand
TATGTGTATTAGGTTTTGTATGTACAGACTGTACGCTTGTTGTATACACTTTCAGATTTGGAGTAATGAAAGAGGAATTTGGTTTTAAAAATCTTGTGATTTACATTTACTGGTATTATTGTTTAAATGTATGTAATGCCATGTGGAGTTCTATAGTAATTGTACGTAGCGCTCCCTTATCTTAGGATATGTGTCGGAATGACCTACGGGCGTCCCGATGCGTACCCTAGGGTAATGGGGTGTTACAAACAAAGTTTTGTCGGCGGTTCCAGTTTGTCGACAAATGTGTTCTAGTACACGTTAGTTCATAGGAATAATCAGAAACGATCTAGAGGAAGCCTGATTCGAGTGATAGCGATGGCTGTAGATGAAGGGAAGGTGAAAATTGAGAAGTTCGATGATGCCGACTTTGGCTATTGGAAGATGCAGATTGAAGATTATCTGTACCGAAAAAGGCAGTATCAACCTCTATCAGGAAAGAAGCCAGAGGGCATGAAGGATGAAGATTGGAATCATCTCGATAGGCAAACCCTCGGAGTTAGTCGATTGATATTATCCTGCAATGTTGCTTGTAACGTAGCAAAGGAAAAGACCACGATGGGTCTTATGATAGCTCTCTCCACTATGTATGAAAAGCCATCAGCCTCAAACAAAGTTCACTTGATGAGGCGGTTATTCAATTTGAGGATGGAAGAAGGGGCATCAGTGGCCCAACATCTGAATGAACTCAACACAATCACAACCCAGTTGAGTTCCGTGGAAATTGAATTCGATGATGAAGTTCGGGCTTTAATTCTCTTATCATTTATACCAAACAATTAGAATGTTACCATTACAGCAATCAGTAGCTTGTCAGGAAACAGTAAATTGAAATTCGACGATGTTCGGGATCTGGTATTGAGTGAAGAAATTCAGCGGAGAGAATCGAGTGAAGCATCAAACCCTTCGACTTTACACATAGAGTCTAGAGGGAGAACTTCAGAAAGAAATTCAAATCATAGCATATCGAAATCTAAAAGGGGTAAATCTAGATCAGTAAGGAAAGATTTTAACTACTATAATTATGGCAAGAAGGGTCACTTTAAGAGGGACCGACGCACAGGAATCTGCCAATGTGACCAAGGAAGCAGATAATGCTATGATTCTAATTGTCAACAGTCCGATTGAATCATGGATTCTGGATTTTGGATTCAGGGGCATCTTTCCACTCTACCCCATGTCAATAAATCATGGAAAACTATGTCAGTGGTGATTTCGGGAGGTTCATTTAGTTGATGATGAAACTTTGAAGATCGTGGAAAAAGGAGACATCTGATTAAAGTTACCAAACTGAACTACTTGGAAACTGCAAGAAATGAGACATATTACTGGCCTAAAAAGAAACTTGATTTCGGTAGGACAACTTGATGGAGAAGGATATTATACAACCTTTTCAGACTGTGAATGGAAGATTACCAAAGAAGCACTTGTCATTGCTTGTGGAAAGAAGACTGGTACTGTCTATGTAACCTCAAACTTAGAAAATATCATTGCAGTAGCAGATGTTGATGGAAAATCAAACCTAAGGCACTAAAGGCTTGGCCATATGAACGAGAAAGGGATGAAGACACTTATGTCAAAGGGGAAGCTGTTGAATATGAAAAGTGTAGATGTCGGCCTATATGAGGATTGCAACTTTGGGAAACAGAAGAAGGTCAGTTTTGCAAAGATTAGGAAGACACCCAAGGCAGAAAAGTTAGAGTTAGTTCATACTGATGTCTGGGGACCATCTCCAGTTCCATCTCTTGCAAGCTCATTGTACTATGTCACCTTCATCGATGATTCTACAAGGAAGGCATGGGTTTATTTTTTAAAGAAGAAATTAGAAGTCTTTGATACCTTCAAAAAATGGAAGGCTGTGGTAGAAAATGAAACTAGTTTGAAAGTCAAGCGGTTGAGGTCTGATAATAGAGGAGAGTACAGAGATAGTAGATTTAGAAAATTTTGTGCAAACAATAGGATCAAGATGGAGAAAACAATTCCCATGACACTGCAGCAAAATGGCGTAATGGAGCACTTGAACAGAACTCTGAATGAATTTGCCAGAAGTATGAGGATACATGCTGGCTTACCCAAGATGCTATAGGCTGAAGCCGTTAACACCGCAACCTACCTGATCAATTGTGGACCCTCAGTTCCCATGAATGGTGGAATACCAGAGGAAGTTTGGAGCGGAAAAGAGATAAACCTTTCATACTTAAGAGTGTTTGATTGTATTTCTTACGTACACATAGATTTTGTTGAAAGAAGTAAACTTGATACTAAGTCTAATAAATGTGTCTTTGTTGGATATGGCGGTGATGAGTTCGGTTACCGATTTTAGGATTATGAAAATCGAAAGATCATCAAAAGTCGGGATGTCATATTCAATGAGAATGTGATGTACAAAGACTGGTCAACGATAGAATCAAGCAGCTCCAATACAGATGCTGAAACGAAGGAATTTGCTAAGTTCAAGGAAATTTCTGAAATTGAAGTTCAAAATAGTCCTGAAGCAGTTCAAGAAGAACTAGGCGTGTCAAAACTGAGACGCTCCTCCAGAATTCCTAAACCAACCCAGCGTTATTCGCCTTCTTTGGATTACTTGTTGCTGACTGATAATGGAGAACCAGAGTGTTATGATGAAGCTATGCAAGTGGAGAATTCAGTCAAGTGGGAGTCTGCCATGAAAGAAGAGATGAACTCACTCATGTCAAATCAGATGCGGGAATTAACTGAACTACCACCAAGCAAGAAAGCGCTCCATAACAAGTGAGTTTTCAGGATTAAAGAAGAGCACGATGGAAGCAAATGCTACAAAGCGAGATTGGTTGTCAAAGACTTTCAACAAAAAGAAAGTGTTGACTACAATGAAATTTTCTCTCCAACCGTGAAACTGACTACAATCATATTGGTGTTGAAAATTGTAGCTGCAGAGAATTTACATCTTGAGCAGTTATATGTAAAGACAACTTTCCTTCATGGTGACTTGGAGGAAGAGATTTCTATGAAACAGCCAGAAGGTTTCATAAAGGCAGGCGAAAAAACCTGGTATACAAGTTGAAGAAGAGCTTGTATGGTTTAAAACAAGCTCCTAGGCAGTGGTACAAGAAGTTTGATAGCTTTATAGGCAGCAGTGGTTTCACAAGATGCCAAGCAGATTATTGTTGCTACATCAAGAAGTTCGACAACAGATTCATTATTTTATTATTGTACGTTGATGACATGCTCATTGCAGGTTCGGATATGCAAGAGATTAAAAATTTGAAGCAAAAATTGTCAAAGCAGTTCGTAATGAAAAATTTGGGTGCTACAAAATAGATTCATGGAATGAGGATCAAGAGAGACACGAAGTCGGGGACTTTGGTGTTATCATAGGCTAAGTACATCAAAAAGGTACTCTCCAGGCTCAACATGCAAGATGCTAAACCAGTGAATACACCTTTAGGTGTTCATTTTGGACTCTTCAAAGAGTAGTTACCGAAGACGGAGGAAGAAGGTGCACATATGGCGAAGGTGTCATACGCCTCAGCAATTGGAAGTCTGATGTATGTCATGGTTTATACCAGACCAGATATTGCTTAAGTAGTGGGAGCTGTTAGTAGGTACATAAATAATCCGGGCAAAGTACACTGGGAAGCAGTCAAATGAATCCTCAGATATCTACGGGATACCACAAATAAGGCACTTTGTTTCAAAAGTGGAGATACGACATTAACGAGCTATGTGAATGCTGACTTAGCTGGAAATGTCGACATCAGAAGAAGCACTACAGGGTATGTCTATACTATAAGAGGAACGACAGTGAGTTGGGTTTCTCAACTGTAAAAAATAGTTGCTCTCTCCACAACTGAAGCAGAATATGTCACTATCACGGAAGCCAACAAAGAAATGGTTTGGCTATAAGGTTTCTTGGAGGAATTGGGAAAGAAACAAGAAAACAATGTCTTGTATTGTGACAGTCAGAGTGTTATCCATCTAGCAAAGAATCCGTCTTTTCATTCCAGAACGAAGCACATACAGTTGCGATATCATTTTATTCAGTCACTTCTGGAAGATGAGATTTTGAAACTTGAGAAGATTAGTGGAGTTCAAAATCTGACAGATATGTTGACAAAGATGGTGACTATTGACAAACTGAAACTGTGTTCAGTTTCAGTTGGCCTACTAAAATAACAAGACAGAAAAAAAAGCTGCTGCATTGATCGAGGTGTGAAAACAAATTGAAATCCGTCTTCAAGTAGGAGATTGTCAAGGATGACTACACTGAAAAAAAGAAAAAAAGCAAAGAAAAATTGTCAAGGATGACTACATTGAAAAGAAGAAAAAAAGAGGAAAAGTCAAAAGCTCCTTGTATGCTGCCTTGATTTATGTCACTTTATCTGGTAGACTTCTTTTAGCTTTAGCTGAGCAAGGAATAGCCTATAAAGAAGGCTTCTCATTTTTCCTTCTCCAATACGGAGGCAATTTGTGAGAGTAAAGTGAGGAAAGAAAACAGAGAGTTTTTTTGAGAGAATTTTTGTGAGCAAAAATTCTTGGGGATAATTGGGTATGAGTTGTTAGTATTGTAAACACTTGATAAATTTTCTCCTTAGTAAAAGATCTGCAACAGCTCTGGAGACGTAAACATAATTGGCCAAACTCCGTTATCAATTTTGTGTATTATTATTCTGCTTTTATTTCGCATTCTCACAAATTTGATTTTAAGAAAATTGCATAATTTTCCCAACAATATGGATGGTACAAATGGGATAAAGAAATTTTGGAATAAGGTTACTCTTATGTAACTGAAAGATCATAAAAATAATCTCTTTGTAAAATATAAAGGGAAGACTGTGTACAATTAATGATGGGCCTCCTCCAACCCTCACACAAAGTCGAGAACTTATGCATTGGGTTTAGGTATTCCATTCAAACACAGGTAGGGTAGCATTAGCTATGAACTTTGAATCGCCATGTTGGGTGGCTCTCGGTTCACCAGGTAAAGAGGACCAAATCCAGCTACTTAGTAGACTTTGAGCTTCAAAACTAGGACTATGATCCAGTCTACATATTCATTGCAAAAATGCTTAGAAATTCCTTAGCTGATTATCGTATACGAAAATTAGCTAGCATACGTGCGCAGGTATTATTTCCCTAACAATAATTCATGACTTGATCCACAAAATTGCTGAAAATTTTGAAATTCCTTACGTAATGGAAAGAAATACAGGAACAGAGATGGAAAGTTACAACTTTAGAACATGATATGTAGTTGATCGTCCTACACCGAAGTTCCATATTATGAAGTGAAAAATTGTAGGAAAAAAACGATTTGGAATTATATATAATTGGCCATCTTCAGCCTCCATCATTCACCATCTTTAAACCCGTTGCCAATATTCAGGGAGTCACGCTCGGGAACTGGCACAATCCACTGCCTGCAAAATTCAACATTTGCAACTATCTTCATATAAAAGCTTGCATTGTTAACAAAAAGTAATCCACATAACTAATATCTTTAAACATACTTGGATTCCTTGTGGTTTGCCTGGCAAGTCCATCGAAGAAGCAAGTAGCACCCTGGTTCCTGTACCTTGCCCAGTAAGAGCTAAACGCATAACTCGCATGCCAAGTAATAGACACTGGCTCGTAGCATTCTTTCCCTGGAGCCAATGCATCACATGTCCCATTGCCTCGATTGCATGCAAACTCTAGTGCCCTCTCCAACCTCATCAAGTCAGCTCCTTTCGCCACCACACACCACAACTTGCCTTTATAGGCCCCATTTCGGTGAGGAACAGGCAACGGTTTGTACTCAGATAGCCGCCCCTTCCCTGTCAAATCAATGTCGTACACAGGCGTCGCATTTGCGTATAACAAACCCCAATGTCGCTCTGTTCCTGGACCTCGCTTGATGTTTTCGTCGAACAATGAGAAGATAAAAGAGGGCATTGCTTCTCTTGGTCTAGCAGGTGTGCCAATTGGGTTGTCAGTTGTCATCCTTTTTATGAAGTTTCGATTATAAGAAGCTGCATTATAGATATTTGCTCCTGGTTGGTCAAGATCGCCTTCATGAGGCCAACCAGTCTCAGATATTCCTACTCTGATATTGGGGTAGCCTAGTCTTTTCATTGCAAAGATCACAGAGTCTATCATTTGGTCTAGGAGGTTTGTGTAGACCAAACCACTGCCAGGATCTGTGTACCTAATGCTTGATTTGAACAATGCAAAAGCAAGGCTCATGTTGGTGGGGTTACCGGACCATGGAAAATAAGGATACACATCAACAAAGAAAAATGATTTGGTGCCATTCAAGAACTTCAGCAATGGCACGATAACTGAGCGAGAGATATCAGTTCGAAACGTTCCGTTTGATGGTGGGAATGGTGTTTTCAATACGTCCATGGCTAATGGGGTACTGATTTTGATGTTTCGAATACCGTGATTTTTTAGAGAGTTCTTGATCCTTCTCATCGCAGGTACGATATTGGGGCAAATCCGTTTGTCTTCTTCCGAATAAAAGCTGAGAACCTCGTTGCCCACCAGAATGAACCGAATCTTGGTTTCAGGGTAGTAGGTGAGGACGTTTTTGCGGACCCAACTGTTAGCTAAGGTTTGATTGGAAGCAATGTTGATGATTTCATGATTAGGGACCATAATGGAGACATGGATTTTAGAACCTGACAAGAGTTTCAACAATTCAGGGTCTGCGTCGTAGAGCTTTACGAGACTTGCGTTCATTGATTTCAGGATTTCAATTGACCGATATGCAGATGGCAAATTGTTCCCTAGTCTGCCCAAGTTGACGCCGATCAAATTTTTGTTTTGCGCATCTGTTATCGTAAAATATAAGAACAAGAAATTAGTCGCAAGAGGTTAAAGAAGTTATTTTTATATATAAAGATACTCACTTGAGGGGACAAGGAGAAAGAGCAGGAAGAGAACAAAATGACTCATGTTTCGTGACATTGCAGAGCTTTGAAGTGGATTGGAAGAAGTGGTTAAATGCTAGATGCTTTCAATAGACGGACTCGAGGTGATGCCGTCACAGTAGTGTTTATAAAGAAGGTTTCAAAGAACATGCAGGTTGGGAGGACACAATTAACACGAATTCCCAATTCAAGAAGTTGTATTTCTTTGGCTCAGGAATCTTTGTAAGGACCTAATAAAGAAGACAAGAATCCGTTCACTAGACTTAAGTGTGACAATTAGGAAAGACTAAAGGGAAATAAACGCTACCCTGATCGTTGATGATTTGGGAAAGGAAAAGGTAAAGAGCATTGGTTTTTTCTGGGCATTTATTTTGTGTAGATGGCAATTCGGTGAGATCATACCAATACGGCACGAGTGTGGTGTGTCACAGTCTAACCGCCGTTCAATTTCAGGGAGGATCACTTACACACTCTCTCTCTCTCTCTTAAAAATGAAAAATATCAGAGAAAATATGATCAAATGTACTACAAATATATCTCATTTTAGACTTTAGTGGTTTAGATTACTACTGAAACAACGTGGAAATAGAATTAATCAGTTGAAATTTTCTTTGGAAATATTTAATTTAAATATTTAATAAATCAATAACTCCAATGTTAATTAGTTAATTATATTTTCCAGTGATTTAGTAAGTAAGTGAAAGTATTAAATTAAAGATAATCGTACAATGTGCAACACATACATCAAAAACAGGTTTACAATCAACATTTGAGCTACTTTTATTTGTTATCCACTTGAATCTAGAGCCTCCTGAGAGACAGAGGAGTCGATCATTTGAGTTAAATTGTCTGGTATCATATAACACAATTAAGTAGACAGGAGTACACATTCTCTTCTAATTATATCTTCTTTTTCTTCATACATTAGGATCTTCACCAGTTAGTGTGCTTTATCTGTCGGATAAGTGTCGATATGTTAAGCTCTGCAAATTCTGGACTGACTGCATCAGATACAAGGCCTAAAACTGATATCTTTGGAGCTAGTGTGGGCCATAACCCAATAAATGGCACCAAAGTTGGAACTGTAAGACAAATGTTTGGGTTGTCTCAATTTCCATTTCCAATTCCAATTGGCCTAGGTAAACTTCCATTCCAGACTAAGCATCTTCTTCCCTACACTTTTTGCCCTTTTCCTGTGTAGAAAATAGAGGCTAGCATTACTATACGGCATATGGATTGAATTGGACACACCACCACTATTGCTGCTGCTGATAATGACCCACATTTAAGACAGAGACACGTGGATTTTCCTCGTCACGTGACACACGTAGCCTTTTCTTGGGTATCTTTTGGCGGCAACATGCAATCTTTGGCATCTATTCCTGCCGCTCCTTTTCCCCGTATGTAACAAAAAAGCGTGGGGACATGGACATCATAGCTGCATAAACAGATGATGATGAGATTGAGGGGTCATATATGAATCCCCCTTCGATAACCTTCATCTTCACGTGACCACCTTCTGTTGTCTCTCATGTGCACATATATGCTTGCTCATCATTGTTTTGGCTTTCCCTTTTTCTCGTCTTTCCCTCCCAACTACTAAGTTCTAATCACACTTTCAACTTTTAACACAACATCCAAACTCTAATCTTCATGTGACCCAAAAGAAACAAAATCAAACGCTAACTACCTACCAAATACAAATCATTTTCTTCTACCCGTGAACCATTAATTTTTGATAGACTATATACCAAACTATCAAAGTATTTCCACTCCAGAAGTGTGTAATGTAGTTGTTTGATACCTACCAAATACAAGTCATTTTCTTCTACACGTGAACCGTTATTTTTTGATAGACTATATACCAAACTATCATGTATCTCCACTCCAAAATTGTATAATGTAGTTGTTTGAGGGGAAGAAGGACGGGGCTTGAGTAAATATCATAACTTATTAAAAGACTTAAAGAGTGATTTCATGTGCAACTAGTTTAACTGACAATTAGACGGCCATAAGATAATGCTTGTACTTGTGTATCTTTTTCTAGGATGGGAAGCGCATGTTCAATTCGTGCTTTTGTCTTCTACACTCAACCTGATGCGGAAATGTTCTGTCATCTCGGGAATAGGTCAAACTTTGACAAGGGAAAGACCTAATCTTTGTTCTCTTTAGGAAAAGAATAGCACATGAAAACAAAGAAATGGGGTATACCCTATGTAATGTCTTCCGTTGCACTGAATTGAGAGCTTCCCATCTTTGCGTTTTTTTGTTGTTGGGTTGGTGATCCAAGAATTTTGTAGGGATGTTGATGTAGACTTACCAGAAAGAATGTCAGAGCGGTAATACTTAAGTTAGCGTATGTCTGAGAAATAAGGAAGGCTAAAATTGAAAAGAGCAACATTATCCTTTAGTTAAATGTGTGCAACCTTTCCATAGACGCAGGGCTTACGATTTGAGGCAAGACGTATATCCATTTCCTGTTTCAAGGAATAAGCGTACGGGAGAAAAGTAGTAATAGTGTGATGTTTCTAGAGGGAGATGTATTATCTCTTAAATATACCGACTGGTTCACCAACAAATTATCAGTGGCGTGATAGTGGATATCGCTACTAAATTTCACAGTGTCTGCAAAATAACAAGGCAAATATAATTCCTTCGGCTCCTCACAAGGAATAGGAAAACTGCCTTTTACCCTTAGGAAGATTGTGATTGCACAATTGATTTGATGCTTAATCTTCCCTTCCTATTAATTGGAAACATAGAAACAAGAAAGTTGCCATGGACCAGACATTTTTACAAGTGATGATGGCTTAATTATAATCATAAAAAGGTTGCTTTTTAATGCAATATGATGTTTACAACTAAACGCACTTAACAGGGAATCAATAATCACAAGTCTAAATTATGCAAGTGATGGTAATTAAGGAATGAAATTGGAAATAATGATGAAACAGAGGATTGAGGGTCCTTCTCAGCTACAAAGTTTAAAGGTTGAAGGGGACCATTCAAGTGATAATCATTATCATCGTCTTCTCTCTGCACAATATATAGGCTGTAAACCACATGCATCAACATCTTTAAGGTTCTAACTTCTTACCTCTGCTTCAACATGACTTTCTCATCTACCACAGAGCTGGTGGCAAACCAGATCTGTTAATTCTCAAGTTGCTTGATTTGAGCTCTCGAACTTCCTTGATTTAGAAAGTTTTTGGGTACATAAATATTGATTAGACCATTTAACCGTTGAGTCTTTTATTTTATCTTTTAGTGAAAAAATCAATCGTTTAGATTTTGGCATAACTTTTAGGCAACTGCTTCCCAGGGGCAGTTGCCATTAAGTGGGCAAATATTATGGCTCGTACTACAATCTCACATCGAAAATGTGTGAGAATGGTGGAGGTTTCTAAAATTATAAAAAGAGCCTCCCTTCTTTAATTAAATCATCCCTAAAAATTGTGTTTTCTTATCTCTTTTGTAGTATTTTACTCGTATTATTTTTTGAAAATAGTGAAATATCAATTTAATAGTGTCCGAAAAAGTAGGCATAATTGGCTGAACCTTGTTAAATTCTGGTGTTATTTATTTATTTATTTAATAGCTATTATCGAGTATAGTTTTAGTGAATTATTGTGCTATTAAATTACATGTCTAAGAAAATTTTGTCTAAAAGATTGAGTTTTAAGTAAGACCGTTTGTAATTCTTCCAGTCTTTTTTTAAATTTACCTGGTGTGATTTTTGAGGACAATCATTCACATTCACAATAGTGCTTAAGGTAAATTTGTCATTATTGATAAAAATTAACCCAAGTTTCACAAAACGCTATGCTCGTATATACACGACAACTAAAAAACTCATTTGATTACCTCTACTGATTCAAAGTGTGCAACTATTCTTCAATAAGATTATATATCAGAGTCACAATGTTTTCTGACATCTTACTGCTGAATATTGTTACAACATAATATTTTAAAATCCTGGAAGAATGTAAGGCTGCAGATTTTGAAGACCTTACATGGATTTGTAGTTATGTTCATGTAGCAGTGACATTACTTCACAAGATTGCAGAAAATTGTTACATTTGATAATATCGAGTATGTAGGAAGAAATGCATATAAAGGACTCATCTTATTTATTATCCAATACAACAGTATATATACCTATCTATTGTTTTGATTGGATTGTGATTTATCAATTCGACTGACCCTTCTCAGTTAGCACCCAACTGATCAGAGGTCCTCTACCTGTCTACCACGTGACTCTGTTGCCCCAAACCAATGCTCCCCATCCCATCTTTAATTATCACTTTGTAAAGTTCCCAAGCATGTTCCTTTGGTGATTATATATATACACACAAATATGGAGTGGGTGGCGGTGAAGAAGATTGAAGAACACTAAATACACAAAGGAAAAGAGGCAGAGGTGGAAATGTGGGTCATAGCAGCTAAACCTAAACCTATCTGCTTTAACAGGACCCCAATTAAAAGGGTAGTTAAGAGGGGGCAGTTCCAAACCTTTGTGATATATATTATTAAAGACAAGCTAGATATTACTGGTAAAATTGGTAGAGCTATCTTGGGTTTTGCTGATTGCACATGCACGTCCTCACTCACGTGGGATACTCTCTCGTTGATGTATCCAACGGAGGATAAGCTCTCCTCACCTCACGTCCAACCCATGACCAGCTTTAAAGCCAAGTTAAGCTAATAGACTGATAGCAACTACTTATCTGTCCCCAACACCAGTATCCTTGTTGGCCTTGCCCACGTACTATGGTATGGATATGTATTTACCATACAAGTCCTCTAACTTCAAAGTTACATACCTACCTTAAGTTCTTGTGCGTGGGGTGAAATTCAAGCAATACTATATCCCTTGAAACATTTGCGCTAGTTCCATGCCGACATTCTTGGGTCTTGAAGTTCAAATGTCATTTTCGTGACAAGCACATCACAGTAGTAGTGTTAGTGAAGTGAAGAACATTGGAGGCTTAAAATAATTGTGTTTGAGCAATCTAAATTTATTTTTAATTATTAAAAGCGTCAATGATTATTTCATGAAGCTGTAATTTTGGTAATGTAAAGTGATGATGGTCTTGTTGTAACATCCCGTTTTTTCATGTTAAGAGCTAGAATCTTAGAATACTATGCATGAGAGATATTATCGAGAAATTAGGAAATGCATTTTATACTCATGCATAATATAGCATTCACACACATGTGAATATTAATTTTTGCACATACTACAATGGTTGTTCATGCACTCAATTGACACTTTATGGATATAATTGATTTATAAATTTGATTATATTGTGAATTGTGGATTATATATCTTGAAAATTGATTTGGTGAGTATAAATATTGATTTATAATCTTTGGTGAAAATCTAGGAAATTTCTAAAATTTGATAATATAAATAATTGATATGAGGTATTAGGATTTAATGACAAATGTCATAGAAAATTGGGACACAATTAGATTATAAATTGGACACAAATTAACTACCTATTAAAAAGGACCAAGTAGGGACCATGAGAGGAGGACATGTGGCAAGTGACAAGTGTCAAGCCACTTGCCACACCCCTCACTCTCGTTATACTCCATGCAAGACAACTTTAATTTGTCTCTCATTTTGGCTAAACACTTTCATCCCTTCGTTAATCTCTCTTCTTCATCTTCTTCATTATCTTCTTCTTCTCTATGAAACTCACTCACCTTCATCAACGTTGAACCTTGTTCTCATCTTTCACTTGCTACTCCCATTTTGTTGTCTTCTTCATTTATCACTAAAGACCTAACTTTTCTACCTTGAATGATGATGACCGTATGATGTTGGGAAGCTAGGGTTAAGTGCGATTTGAAGATCTTGAAGCTAAAACAAGTAAATAGCATATTTTTCTTCATGATTTGTTGAATGAGACATATATGGTGATGATTAGTGATAGATTGAAGAGTTAAATGGAGTTGGTCATATGCTATAACGTGAGTGAGGAAATGAGTATATAAATGTCTTGTTTGAGTATATATGATGATTAATATATCATAAGATGTTGTATAGAAGTTTTTGAGATAAAATGGTTTTGAAAATAGTATAGAAAGAGTGCAGAAATTTTGATTAGTAAATGAATGTTTTCATGTTCTGTTTTCTATATATAATAATGGATTTCTTTGGTTGTTATAGAGATGAGTTATAATGATTTTAAAGTTAAAGAAAAGGCTAAAGTAGAGTCTTGAAATGAGAAGAATTAAAATGATAATTTAGATATGAAGGTGATAATGGAGTTGAACATGTGCAGAAAATCATAATGAATGTATATGTATGAGTGTTTTGTTTTTGGTATTTATGATCAAACATAGATTATGATTTGTTTATGGTTGATATTGAACTGAAATGGAGGTGAGCATGAAGAGGAAATGGTGAGAAAATAAGCTAAAAATGATAGACTAAGCATAAGATGTTTTGGATGTAACTTGAAGGAGTTGAAAAAGCTGAAAAATGGGAACAACTTGGTTAGGATTTTCTGATGAAAGCAACCCACGATCGTGGGAATACCTAAAAGGGGTTCAACTTTCTGTTTTCGTACAATCGTGGGAATGGTTTGTACATGAAATATGCTTCTTTCATGTGTGGTTTGAAACAACAAATGATTAGGTACTTTTTTTATGATGTATTTAGGCTTAAATGAAGCTTGAAATAAGCTTAGTTTTATGATAGAATAAGCGATTAAATAAATGATATGTTTAGAGTGATGATTTAGGATATAACTTAAGAATGAATTGTTATACATCAAGTGTTCAAATCTGAAAAATTGGAGATGTTATAAGAATGAAAGTAAACTTATGAAGGCTAATGTGATTCAAAGAAGATGAATAGTGTGTATTAAGTAAAGATGAATGCTAGATTGGATATTACATGATCTTATAATCTTAGATTAACCTTAGTGAATGATTAAATGATGAACTTAGAACAATCTTGTACAATTCAGGTGTGAGTTTAAGTTCAAATTAGACATATATGAGTTATGAAGTATAATGATCCTGAAATATGAATTAAGGAAATATATACCCGAGATTGTCATTGAGCATGCATTATACATAACAAATATATATGTGTATGATTGAGTACTAATGTGATTGTGCAAATTAGTACTGTGTAAATGTGTACGTGTTGCATGATATAGAAGAGCAATTAGAGAGACCGCATCCAGACATTGTCGAGATGTCGAGGCAATAGCTAACTGGAGCATACATTGAGTAACCTAGATGGTCTCACACTGATTAATTGATTGTTTAAATTCTGTATTGAATTATTATGTGATGTGAATGTGTGATTTCGGACATTGAATGTCTGAGGAGTTTGATGCATGAAAATCATATTGGAAGTGCTCATTGTATGTGAATTTGACAAAAATAAGTGCACTCAACATATTTGTTGAATGACGGACATAAGTCTGATGATATGTGAAAGTGAATGTGTAAAGTGAATAAAGTGACTGATTGATATATAAGATTTGATGCATTTCACTACATGAATGCATGACAAGATAAAGGTAGTTGTGATCGGAGTTGCCAGCGAAAAAGAGCTTAAAGCTCAAAATGTGGTAAGAGCCTTTGGCTCACTATGTATAATGAGTTCGGTATCTCCAACAAATACGAGACAGTTATTAATGAGCCCGGTATCCACAATAGATATGAGATAGTACAAAAGGCACTTGGTCACAAAAATGTAACAATTAAAAGTGAGTCTCATGAGCGTTACATATATATTTGTATATATGATTTAAATGATCGAATAAATTGTTTGAATTGTTCTAAATGTGAAATGTGAAATAAGTGAATAAAGTGATAAATGATGCTACATGATGATTGGTGAAATGATGTGTAATATGTGTTATTATTTATCTGGAAATTGAATGTGAATTGTGAACTATTCCGTGTTTGTATGAGTGAGTCATCGATAATGGGTAGCTCACTGAGTTCGCAAACTTATCAAAATTGCGACGTGAATTTTTAGGTACGAGAGAGGTGACTTAGTTGTTAAGATGCTTTAGAGGAAGAATAGTCCTTGTACTTTTGTATAGAAGAAAAGGTTCAAAGGTCGGTCAGCTGAGACTGAAGTGATTAGATAGATTTTTTTTTGTATAGTTCCTCATTTATGTAGCATATCTTATATTAAGCTTGACAAAATTTCGCTCGAATCGATAACTTGACCCTGTCCCATAAAAAAAATCAGATACTGGTTAGAATGTTTTGACCGAATTTAAACCGAGTTGATCGATTTTTGTCCTAATTAAAATCGAATCTGGATCCGAGTTGACCTAATCGGACAAAATGTTTGAATTTTTAAAATTGGTCAGAACCAAATATTTAAAACCGATTAAAATTGTCCGATCCGAATTTCAAAAGGCAAAAAAGTCATTGTTTTAAAACTTAGAAAAGAAAAAAATTTACGTAATTTTGAATTTTGATTTGAAGTGAGTTTTTTTCTTTTGTGCCCTTTTTTCTTTGTGGTAATTGGAAAGCACCAAAAAGCTTACTTTGTAATTTTTATTTTTTACAATTGAAAGTACGATCCCCACTCCCCGCTCAGCACATGCTCTACACTTGGGAATTCCCATAAAAAAATCCTAATCTACATTTTCTTGCTAGTCATCAGTCATTCTTGCCTCTCTGTATTTCACTTTGCTCTCTCCTCATGCTCTATTTTTCTTCATTCTTGTGGTTTTCTTCTTAGCCTCTTAGGTTTTTCCATTTTAATTTTCATTTTTAAGAGACAACACACTAAAAGATGGCTAGTAGTGAAGGGAGAGAGAATGAAATCAACATTTTTGATTCAAAAGTGGTAAATTCTTCCCCTCCTTTTTCCCTTTCTTTCTCATGGTAATGTTAGATCATTTGTTTTTTGGATTTGTTATGATATGTATTTTTTTCAGTTTCTGTTTTTCGATTCAGATATTTTTTAACTAATTATATTGTTGTATTTTTCCCTATGCTAATGTTAGATCTAAGCTTAAGAAAAATTATAATTCTGATGGAAACTATATTCCAACAATCCGGATGACGATCAAAGCGGACCAAAAAAATTGATACTCTGAGCAAGTTTTTTCTAGGTTAGATTTGGTTACTTAGTTCAAAATTTGCTTCATCTGGTTTTTTTGGAAAAAAAAATTGCCAGGACTAGTTCTTTTGTTTACTTTCCTGAGATGGCGTAAAGTGATTTTTTTTAATTTTGTCTTTGTTTTTAATATAAAAATTTCGTATATTTTTTTTGTAATTTTTGTGTGATTTTTGTTTTCCTTTTAATTTGTGTAGAAACAACCAAACATATCTGCATCAGTGAGCAATACAAACAATAAAGCAAAGCACAGGAAGAGCAAATATGATGTTTGGGACTACTTTGAGATCCTAGAGGAAGGTACTTACACTAAACCTAAAGACGATGTGTAACATCCCCTCACCAATTGCTAGTGAACAGTGACATATGCATGCATTCATACATGCACATGCATAGTAGATA
>JAOTAY010000191.1:30094883-30156005 GCA_025629805.1 Erythroxylum baracoense | reverse complement strand
CTAAATGCATACTAAACACTTGAAATGACATTAAAATACTTATCAAATCTAACCCTAAAATACAATACAAATCACAACTATCAACTATATACAAGTCCCTCTATTTGTCCTATGATATTCCATTAGTCATCTGAGGTGTAACTCTTCTATCATGGTCCTTTTTGACTTAAAACTAAATTAGTTCTCTAAGATATTTACACTTTTTCTTACTCATTTCTCAATTCCCCTCTCTCATAACTTCATGGTGTGACTGAATAGTTTGATACCTCTATAGTTGTTATACTTTTGGATGTCCCCTTTGTTCTTATATAGAGGGATTAGTATGCTAAGTATCCACTCATTTGACATTTTGGTGTACTTGAGCATCACACTAAAAAGCATGGTTAACTAAGTAAAACCCTCATCTCCTAAGATTTTCTACACCTCTATAGGTAACTCATCTGGTCTTACTATCCTTCCACACTTAATTTTTCTCAAAGCTACTTTAAATTCTTCTCTCATAATCTATCGATAACAAATGAAGTTACGATAATTATTGTAAGTGCTAAGCCCACCAAAGGAAAATATGTCATCTTCATCTTTATTAAAAAGGCTATAAAATTATCTCTATCATTTTCTTTTGAAGTCATTTGCGTCTATGAGCACTCGTCTTGCTTCATCCTTTATACAACAAAATTTATTCAAGACCATTGCTTCTTGTTCCCTAGCTTTCACTAACATAAATATATCCTTTTCCCCTTATTTTTTAAACATTGATATAAGTTCTTGTGGGCTCTCCTTTTGTCTTATGAGACTATCTTCTTTGCCTCTTTCTTTGCCAGCTTTTAACTATCTCTCTTAACTACCTTCTTTTCATTCGTTTTGTTATCCAATAAAGCTTTATAAGTAGACTTCTTAATCTTAAGCTTCTTTTGTATATCTTCATTCCACCACCAAGACTCCTTCTTGTTACCTTTAGGCCTTTTAGACACTCTTAAAATCTCCTTAGTTGCCTTCCTTAAAAGAGTTGTTACTCCCTCCCACATTTAGTTAGCATCTCCTTCTAATTTTCATTCTTTTACAAACATTACTTTGTCCCTAAGTTGTTCCAAAATGTCCCTTTTTAGATACCACCATCTAATTCTAATGCACATCCAAGAACATATCTTGTTTCTCTAACCCTTAATTATAAGATCTAAAACCAATAATCTATGATGAGTTCGCAGACATACATTAGGTATCACCTTACAATCCTTACAACTAGGTCAATCGATTCACTTTACAAAGAAGTAGTTGGTTTGAGTCTTTACAATTTTGTTACTAAAGATTATTAAGTGCTCCTCTTTTTTATTGAAGAATGAGTTAACCATTAATAAATCAAATGCTACCAAAAAGTCAAATAAAGTAAAACTGTCATTCCTATTTTCACATCCGAGACCTCTATGAGCACAAACATATTCATCTGAGGTTGCCCTTATATAGTCATTAAGTCTCCTCCTATAACAACTTTCTCAGTAGGGGAATCTTTTGAATCACCTCATCTAACTCTTCCCAGAATTGAAACTTAAGTTATTCTTCTAAACTTACTTGACACGTATAAGCACATAGCACATTAAAAAAATATTTTACCACAATCTTTAAGGACAAAATCCTACCATTAGTCCTATTTACTCCCATATCATTTGTGCTACCTCGATTAATTTATTTGGACATATCCAAAACTAATTATGCTCTAGCAATTGAGCTCTTTTTGGCATTCAATTGAACATTAAAAAACTAATGACTTGATGCAACCTAGATTTATATATAGTAAGCATTGATGATCTTTGTTGTTAGTATCTCCCTTTTTGAAGAGATTAAAAGAACAATGTTGTTGAACTTATTAAAATTGTTAAGACTCTTTTTTAAGATCTAAAACATTTAAACTTTATTAGCATAAGTGACCATATTTGTTTTCCAATTGATTCATCATGTCTAACAGTAACAAAGAGCTCTATGTATACTCATATGAAATTATAGAAAGGAAAAATACATAAAATCCTAACAATTTAAAAACTCCAACTCTTACCCTAAATGCTTATTAGGAAAAAAACCCCAAAATCTTGTCCTTCAGAATTCTTAAAGACCATAGATCTCTAGGAAAAAACAAGGCAATGAATGATAGTGAGAAAAACAAGCGACAATATGACAATCGATAAGTAACAACAAAAAAGAGACACAATGAACAGAAAGCAAGTGACTAGGGCATATGGAAGAGAGATTAAGAATAGTTAAAGATGGTGACGAGACGAGAAATAAATATTCATTCATTAACTAAGTGATGTCACTTTGTTACATAAACAAAACATCATTTGGTATATATAAGAGGATCACAAGCTTTGAGTCATGCCAAACCATGAAGCTCAAGCTCAAACTTGACTAAAAGCTTAATTAACTTACATCAAACCTGTTAACTTAAATTTAGGTCAGATTGGACACAACCTTTTTCTTCATTTATAGTTAAATTTTAATATTAACTTTCACTAACTTAATATTTGAAACACGTGACATTTTCACAATGACTTGTATAGTGAAATTAGAGGTAGATAAATGCATAATTAACCATGTTTATAACCATATTTGATGTATTTGTGCTTGATATTTTATACTTTTATTGTATATTTGGTACTTAATTTGCTGAAAGTATGTTTATAAGTTATAATTGCCTTTGTGGACTAAAAGAGAAGAATTCGATTGAAAACGCGACATAAAACAAAGATGTGAAGCAAAGAAGGGATACTCAACCATGCATTTGTTCATATAATTCTCTCAAGCCGTGCAAAATTATGAATTCTTGATATTTTGGGTTATACATGGTCTAGTACATGGTCGTGTATTAGACCATACATCACCCAAAACCCGAACAATTACTATAAAAAGACATGTTTAAAGGCAAAGAGTCTAGTAGACATTAGGAGGTGATTACAAAAGCTAATACATTTATAATTGGTGATTTTGATTAAGAGAAGTGGAAAACATAAAGAAATCATCGAAAGATCCATCATAATACAATATCAAACCTTTACCTTGGAAGAATATTCAATAGAAGACAAACAGGGAGATTTAGAATTATGAACCCATTGTTTTGAATTTTTTTTCTTTCTACTTATACTGGATTTCGTGTTCAATCGTGTGTAACTAAATTCTTTTAGTGACTAGGTTAGACGAAACTTAGTTTTGTGCAATAACATGTTTTTATTCTTTTATTAATGCAATTGTTTGGATTGACATATTGTGATTTAATTATGTGTTAAATAAATGTTATAATAGATCTGGAATATTAGATGATAACCTGATTTCATAACATCGAGATTGAGAAATCCTTGTATGAATAGATCTACCGTAATTGAAAGGAGTTGATTGCAACCCTATAAATAGAATGAAATAAATTCTCCAGATTATGGTCAAATCTAATAAAGGAATTCACAATTTAGTAAAGCAATCCTATAAACTTTAACCTAATTAATTCAGTTGATAATGTTAGGATTAGTTATTATTAGACTTGAGAGAGCTATTAGTATACCAGAGGAATTTCTACTGTCTAATAGTCAATAAAACAATTACATGATAAAAGATCAACTAGTTAATAGTTTTTTGGGGGCATTTGAAACCTAGACACTAATTCTTGATATCGGTAATTTCCTAAGTGATTTCTTATTTCTCTGTTCAATATTGTTGCTTATTTTATTTTATTTCCTTAAGTTTTATTTTCTTTATTTAAAAATCAAAATCAAATTCTTAGACTAAATAATAGAACAATGGTAACTACTAGTATTCATCATCTTCGTGGAATCAACCCATACTTATTGGTACTAGCTACAACTACGTTATACACTTGCGATTATTTCATAATTGACACACTTAGAAAAAAGCTAATCAGAGGTTTATAAGACTACTATTGTCCTAAAAAATTAATAAACTGATAAAAAATCTCAAAAAAAATTCAGTAGAAGTAGGACAAAAGAGATAATGCTATAACATATTTTTAAAAGATAAGCTAATGTGGCGTCATTCCAGCCATAAGTGAAAACCTTACACCAAGATAGGATTCCAAGTCTGAAATTACCATAATAGCTTTAACCAACAGTGTGTCCACAGATTTTTGATCATCCTTCTTTTCTCTAGGAGGCACATTCTCCTCTTATAATTTGGAAACAAAAATGAGAAGAAAATATAATAAGATTGTGCTGATCGATAAGGCAATTTTCAACACACCAACTTCTTTCTTAACCTTAAAGAACTCTTACTCTACTTTCTTTTTATTCTTCTTAACTTGATTGACAAAGTATTTGTCCTCAAATTTGTCAACATTGACCTTAGAGGTGTCCACTTTGGTAGAAGTTCCAATAATATAAGATTGGCTCCCTCACCATAAAGGAACACCATTAATCTTGAGTGACCCTGTAGGTTTAATATATCATAAAATTACAAGAATTCTAGTAAAGATTGGTTAAGGTACTACATTTAAAAGTAATTGTGTAAAGAAACAAGAGCAAAAATAAGCTGCACCATGAGGAAATGTAATTAAATGGAAAAACGACATTTTCCAGTGGCTAAAAGCAAGCCAGATGGAAGCTAGTTGAGGAACACAACTCTCTTTCCTTTGAATCTTCCATCAAGGATAATCAAAATAGTGCTAAGAGTAATACTTAGCTTGAAGACAAAAAAGAAATCATACAAACAAACGAGCAAGTTACACAAAGCAACTATAATAGACATAATAGATGCATTTAATTGATAAAAACCTAAAGTAAACCTCTACCACCCACAGTTAAAGGTGTTGGCTCCCCATCGGATAGTATGCTGAAGGAACAAGTATCCCTTTACCTAATCATTGAATATATGGAAGTTCTTACAAATTTGGTGGGGGCATAATATTAAAGCTAATAGAGAGTTTAAGTTTCACAACTGGTGTTAGAAATTGGAACTTTTCAACTTGACCTTTATAGATGACCTAAGCATATTCTCAAAAGCCTATGTTGTGTTAATAAATTTACTAATGACATATATTAGTCTATTTAAAAAGCTTTCAAGGTTGGAGATTAATAAGAGTAAAAGCCAGCTAATCATATCAATAAGGGCCTAGCAACTTATTGTATGGCTAATAAGTATTGCAGGCATTCAAGGAAAACAACCGCATTTCATATATCTATGATTTCCTACTATAACAAAGAGACTTCAATTTAGGGAATGCATCCCTTTATTAGATGAAGGGGATTAGTGATCATTTCTATCCAAATAACTAAGAAAGTGTTTATAAGAAAGAGGATATAGAGGCTTCTGAATAATAGAAATTCTCTTTGGAGCAGATGGACGCAGATTTATTGGTTAAAATATAAAAGTTTCTAAGAGTAAAAGGAGAAGTCAACTATATCTTGCTTGCAGAAACAAATGTTGAAATTGAGGATTGAATTAGTTGATTGTGTAAATGTCAATAGGTAAAAAGTCAATGTACCTAGTGCATAAGGCTCCCCGCTTTGCAGGGTCTAGGGAGGGTCATAATGAACGCAACGTTTTCTTTGTATTTTTACAAAGAGGTTGTTTCCGTGATTTGAACCTATGACCTTATGGTCACAAAGGAGCAACTTTACCAGTTTCTCTAAGGTTCACCCCCTTATAAAATGTAAATAGGTAATGGTAATAATGCCGCTCTCTTATATGATAACTAGACCAAGAAAAGACCTCTATACATTCACAATTCTAGTACCTTAGTCTAATAAAAAGTTTCCAAAATGAGAAAGTTAAAGTATAAATAAGGTCTAATAAATATACTAAATATCCTGTAGCCGTTCAAAGAATATTGCCTGATTACAATCCATCTCAAGAAAGGGATGATAAGTATGAATCGCTTGAACATTCTTCAGAAGTGTTCACTAATATATCTTATAAGGAAATATTTGAAGTTGGGGTCAAAAGCAAAATTAGGAAAAAAATGATCTAGAGTAAGAACATTCAGCCTAAAGAAGCATTTTGTTTATGGTTAGTGACTAAGAACATACTTCCTACCCATGATAGATTAGCCCAATTTTAGAACACTATTAAATGCAATTTGTGTAAGGATGAACATAACACAATTGACTGTTTTATCTTTAAATGTAAAGAGGCCTTGGTCCTATAGAAGGGGGTATTAGAATTCTAAAGTATTGATAAATCACATTTAAGTTTCGAAGAGATATTTTCCTGGCTACAAAATAATGATACTGGCTCCAAAATTTAAAAAACAAAGATGGATATAGCTCCTAACTCATGTGAGTTTAGTGTGTGGAAAGAGAGAAATAGGAGAGTATTTAAAAATGATGTGATTCCTATCCAAACTATCTTAAGGGATCTTAAGTAGTGGATTAGAGAACAGTTGCACAACATAAGGGGTACAGATAGCTAAGGACGAAACCCAGATGCATGATGAAAAGATAAAGTTAAAAAAAACTAGTTTGAGTATAATGCTATAAACCCATAATATTCACAAAATATAGTACATGGATGGTGTAAAACATCAAGATCAGTAAGTATAGAAATCAAAGTGTGATTTATGACAAAAATAGATAGATAGAATCACTCGCAGATAAAATTGGAGGTGGATGAGGTGGATCACAAACTTCTACATATAAAAAGGAATAAGCTACTCCAGCTACAACTCCAAAAGCACCTGAGGTAGTACAGAGCTTGCAAAAAAAGGAGTAAGATGGTGAGAAGAAGGGTAACTGTGATAAGCTTGCTCGAGAAATTAAAGTGGAAAAGGGGACTTAGGAGTGTTGTAAGTTGGTTGAAATGAGGGACATTTATCCATGATGTGGGGTCCTAAGATGAAGTAGTAAGTAGAGTAACGTTAAATGTGGTTTTAGTCCAATCACATGTAATCTCACTGCTTGTAACACTATCTACAAATTTAATAAATTATTTCAATGCTAAAAATTTAAATGTTTATTTTAAAATATTTTGAAAACAAAAATAATACTATATATTAAAATATATAATTACCAAATGCAAATATCAATTTTAAAATAAAAACATTTTGCTAGTATTTTATCTTAAAAACAATTTTCCATTTTATTTAAATATATTTTATAATATTTGTTTTAATTCCAAAATTTGATAGAAATAATGTTTATTTTCATATTAATTTAAATTAAAAAATAATTTATAATATTTATTAGTGTTAATTATCAAAAAAGCCCAAATTGTTGTCAATTTTCAGTTATAGCCCGAACTTTAAAAGGTAACAATAAAATACCCAAACTTTAATTTTTTTCAATTTTAACCAGAACTTCAAAAAGTAGCAATAAAATGCTCAAAGTTTCAATTCTTTTCAATTATAGATCGACGTTAGTATTTCTGTTAAGTTTGCAAATGTAGCTTGCCATGTGTTTCAGAAACCTTAACTATTAATACACATCAGCGAAAATTAACACAACAAATAAAAATTAATGAAACAACATCATTTAATCACATAATTAAAATGACATCGTTGTTTAAAAATGACTTAACTCAGATTACGCAGCCCCGATGACCTTATGTTTTGATTTCAATTTTTTCCTTCGTTTTCTGTTTGTTCTCTCAACACTCTCATCCTTCGATTTTCAAATTACGCAGTCCTAATGCCCTCACACTAAGGGATAGGAGAATAAACTAAAAATGAAGAGTTTATTAGTACAGTATGTCGTAATGCGAGAGTAGTTTGGGGCATCAGAAAAACAAACAGAAAACAAAATGTTGAGAGCATCGGGAGAACAACAAATAACGTCAGGCTAGAATTAAAGAAAATTAAAATTTTGAGCATTTTATTGCCACGTTTTGAAGTTTGGGATAGGATTTAAAAAATTGAAAATTTGGGCATTGTATTGCTAATTTTTAAAGTTCAGCTATAATTGAAAAATTGACGAAAGTTTGGACCTTTTTTGGTAATTAACCCTATTTACTATTAATTAGTTTTAATAATTATAATTTTATTAATAATTAATATAAAATTTAGTAATTATTTCTATAATAAATAATGAAATCAAGGCATGATAAAAAACATAAAACTAAATAGCTTTTGTGATTTTCATGATTAAATAAGAAAACATAAACAAAGATTGAAAATAGAATCTTAACCAAATAAAGTTCTTTACTAAAATGAAAACCAAAATAAAAACAATATATAAATTTATTCAAATATTTAAAATTGAATTTTTTGTAATTACAACAATAATATTCTAGTTGCAATTCATTTTGTAACCTTAATTTATTGTAATTAAGTATGCATTCATAATTTATTTGCATTACATTTATGTTATTCATAATTACTAGTCATAATTTTTTTGAGAAATTAAAAAGTATATTTATATTAAAATATGTTGTTGTTGGGAAATCAAGATAGGATCCAATCCCGACCGTAGTGGAATAATTATAAAACTTTTTCATATTTTAGTTTCCCGAAAACCAAGATCACTTAAATTCTATAAAATGATTAACAATCAAATCATAATAAAGTATGAATCTTAATTTGTACCTTATTTCAAAGCTTGATCATATTATTGTTGTATCCTTTAACTCTTCGAAATCGACCCATCTTAAACACCATAGCTACACAAGTGTTCGGCCTCTAATAGTATCCACAGAATAAGTTGAGAGAAATTTATAACTCTTATAGAGAGGGTTAAGTAAGAAGTGCTAGCTTTATTAGAGCTTAAGCCTATTTATAATAAGTTTTAGACATTTTAGTAATTTAATTGAAATTAAATTCTAATTTTAATTAAACTTTAATTAGAATTACAAATAATTTTATAATTAAATACCAATTATACCTAAATAATATCCAATATATCATATTGATACTTATTTACCAAATATTTCATATTTAATCATAAAGTTTCTTAAACTTTACAATCAAATCCAGCTTGATTAAAATAAATTTGCTCTCTTCAACTCATTCTTTACACGAGACTTATTAGGTTCCCTATATACTGGCAATGATTATAAATTATAATTCTATTTCATAATTAAAATTAGATAAATTAATTTATCTTTAATTCTCCAATTAAACAATTGACGATCATATATCAAGATTGGCATCTAAGAACACATCATGACCATCCAAATATTAAAGAATGTCAAAGTGATTTTAAGTAACCTTTCTATATATAATTTTTTCATATAATTCAATCCTTTAATCATACAATTTTTAATTAGACAACAAGCATGAAATTAATGTGTAATTTATTTTGATTCCAATCATATTAATTCTCTACCATTAGCTATTGATTCAATTAATGACATTTGTAAACTATTTACAAAATTTCATTCTATCTTGGCCAAGGATTTCCCGAATCAATACTAATAGAGAACAATAGAACATTCTCCTAATATGTGCTTAATTGACTGTATATTTATTCAATAACCCTTAGTGATTAATGATATGAAAATGCTTAAGTTATTCACTTTAGTTCATATATGGTTTTAGGCACAATTTGGAAGCAAATGAGCTAAAGTGAGTTAAAGCATTATGTTTGGGCCATTTTTTGAAAATTCACACTCACTTGTCGTCACAAAGTAAGAAAAAGAAGAAGATTACAAAGCGAGTGAGACGATGCGTTAAAATGTTATAGCCCATGCAAGCTACCCATATAAGACATCCCATAAAATGCAAGTTGTCCCATGCAAGGTGTCTCACGTGAGTGAGACGATGCATTAAAATGTTAGAGCCCATGCAAGCTACCCATATAAGACATCCCATGACATGCACGTGGACCCACGCAAGGTGTCTCACGTGTGAGACACCTTGCATGGGACAACTTGCATTGTATGGGACGTTTTGCATGAGTAGAGTGATACACCACACACACCATGGGACATTTCTCACTCACATGAGAAGAGTCAGCTAACATTCCACTTTTAACCTAGCATTTAAGGTATAAAGAAGACATGTTGTGTGTGACATGAAGAGGGGCTAGAAAAGGAATAAAGAAGATTAAACAACAAAGCTACGTGCATTTTATGGACAACTGTCCAATCAACCACAACTTTCTTATTTTAACTTAGCTGCCTTATATTTTTAAGGTGGCTTTTGAATATACAAACAAGGAAGGGGTGTTAGAGGTGTCAGTTGGAGAATAAAACAAGAGGAATGGGGACTAGAAATGGACAACAACGGAGAGAGTGAAAGAGAAGAGACAGTGATCAGGAGTGTATGAGGGCTGTAGTGCATTATGAAAGTTGATTCTTGATTAATCCTTTTCAGTTTTCAAAAATAAGCTGGTGGGAGGCAACTGGAGAAGATTAGGATAGATGAGAGAGAGTTTTAGTGGACAGAAACCAACAGCCCTCATTCTCTTTACTTATGGTCGATTGTCAACAATAATATGAGCATTGCTGGAGATTAATGGAGAAGGCTGGACAGATGCCATAAACCTATGATTTTTCTTCATTTCTCTTCGATTTTCCATGGAAAAAAGATGTTCTTGGCTAATTGTTGGAGACCTATGGAGAAGATGAAGGGCTAGACATTTGGATGCCAATTCGGAGGTGCAATCGATGTTGAGGAGCACATTCAAGCATATATCATTGTGTATCATTTTCTTTCCCTCCTTTTCAGACTGTTTACAATATCTTGAGAATAATGATTGGGTATTGTGTAAAAATGCTTTTGATGCTCTAATGAATTGTTTTTCATGAAAACCCATCGTTAGAACTTGAATGTAATAGGTAATAGTCGTGTTAAAGGTTGTATGTGGCAACTAACTGTGTTAAATCATTAGGGATAACATAGCATAAGTTAAATGATCCAAGCTTGTGTGATTACTGTTTAGATTGGTCCATTTTTCTCAATTTTAATGTAGTTGTCCACATAAACTTAGAGAACTTGTTCTAGGTTTCCCGATAGTTAGGGTAATTAACGAGCTCTTCTTAATTAACTACCACCTAAGTAAAAACTAGGATTAACAAAACGTGTTGTTAATTAACGATCAACAGTCTAAAGAGAGGTGTGAAGATGATAATTCAATGACATATGTGAAATTGTGCTTAGGCTGAGATTAAACCAAAGAACTGGATTTAACCCATTAATCAATTTTATCACTTTATTGTTGTGTAGATTGAGTTGCTTTTACATATTCAATTTTAGGTTGTTTTCTAATTTCTATCAAGCCAAACCCACCTGTTTTACATATACGTAGAATTTAAGAAAGCAATTGGATTTAATTTCTGTGGGTTCGACCTAAACTTACCACTACTATAGTTGTAGGTCTAGTTTATTTTGTATAATGTTACAACATGCTTCCATCTCCCTAATTACTTTAGGGTGATCAATCTTATCTTGATCATTTAACTATCTCCATATAGTTCATGATACATCCAATGATTACCAAATAAGCTATTTAGGATTAGAATATATCATAAATAGTTAGAACATAGCAATATTTATACAAGATAACTTTGGAGACCTCACGTCAGAGGATCACTTATATAATCATCACAATGAGAATTTTCATAGACATATAAGTAATGTTCCAAATGGATTTCTCATATCAGGTCAGTTTAATGAACTTGTTCTCTAACAAATACCCATATGTTTGTTTAAGTATCTCCATACTTTAGTGTATAGGATCAAATACTTCCTTTATAAGGAAAAACATATCATTTGCTAGTCTTTTTACATTCTACTAATGTCCAGTCTTAATAGAACAATAACTAAGAACAATTTAGGGATAATACATAAATGCAATATGAATCCCATAATTATAATCTCATTATAATTTTATTTGCAATGTATAATTATCATATGGACTTTATCATATACATCTAAACATGTACAAGATAAAGAATATCTTTAAATTATCTTGTAATTAAAGTACAACTAATTAATTGACTATAGGGCATAAACCAATAGTTATAATACATACCCAATATTACAAACCCAAAACAAACTGCTAACTAGATTTGATCTTTTACATTAATAAGCTATGCTATTTAAAGAAAGAGTTCCTTCGCTAGTATTGCATGTTGAGGTGACAAGTGTAGTGCAGTGAAATCAACAACTTGGTAACTTTTAACCACAAAATGTCTCCATTGAAGTTGTGCTGTTCATCCTTCTAGTCTCTCTAAAATATGTTGGAAGTTTGGAGTTCGAGGATTACAAAGACTACTAATAGTAGAAATTAGATGTCCCTAATTTCTGGATTAACCTCTCTAACTTCTCCATTATAAAAGATTAACTCATTGTTTAATTGATGGATCCAACTTGCAGGTAAGAATTTGTTTTGCCTATTATGTTATGCTCTTATCATTCATTTCTTCCCAAGTGTACTTATATGCTCAAAGACATTATATGTGAATTGCTTGATTAGCCTTAAATGATGTTTTCACTTCTTATTAGTAACAATTATAGGAGCAATCTTGAAAGTGAAATGATTTAAAAGCTTGATTCAAACACTTTAAATCTTAAATGAATATACTAATTAAAAATAATTATTAAAAGTACAATAATTCATATCTTATATCTTTTATATCTATATATATATATAAAATCTTAAGTGAATATACTATAAAAACATAATTAAAAAATAGCAATTTCCTTTTTCTCTATAACATATGGGTATATTACATTTTATTATAAAAACAAATGATAGTAAATGTGAAACACTACATCCAATTAGATTGAGTAAAAAAAGATATAAAATTAATTTCCAATAATTACCAAATGCCAATTCTCAACTTTGATAATCATATCAAAAGAAGTGTATAGTACAGTCTAATCAAATTGATGGTGAAAAAATCTCAATATTAAAAGTTTCCAATTTGATTGTAAAAATATGTGGAATTGTCTTACAATTTTTTAAATAAAGAAAAGAATAAATTAATCCATAAAAGGCAAACTTGAAGTATTACGAAATGTTGAAAGATGATTTATTATCATCTTTGCCTTCTATACAAAAGAAGCCACTTTAATGACTTGAACCATCAAATTACAATGCACTTTCTAACTTAGGTGATGGACCATTTACATCTGAAGATGTCACTAAATTTATGTTTATCCTTGTAAGCAAGAATGTAATATCTAATTCTACTAAATATTGCACTGAGTAGGGCCTCTTTGTTCATGTTTTAATTGGATAAATTTGTTTTTGTTTTCTCTCATCCCATAGACTAGACACTAGATAAGATAATACTGTTTTGTAAATCAACTTATATCCTTCAACTTGTGCTTTATTCTAATGTTCCAATCAACTATGTTATTCTAATTTTGAGGTTCATTATTGAAATTACATAATCTTAAGATTTGGTTTAGACAGGAGCTATATCATGACATTGAAAAACAAGTTTTCGTTGGATTCCATTAAATTTTTGTAAATTCCATTAAATTTTTGTAAAAGATGCACTAGTTAAGGATTTGTGAATATTTTCCTATTTTGTCCATTATTAGGAGCTTATTCTTGATTGCAAGCCACAATATGTGAGAAGCTCAAGGCTACAGGTGTTTATACCACACCAAATTATTCCAATTCCTTGAACCATTAAGAACTTCTTACATGAATTGGCAGAGAATTTTCTTGAGGATGATCTTTCCTAAATTACTTCATCTTCACTATCATTTACCTTGAAATTTGTGAGAAATACTATTATTGCTGTTAGGTTGGTTTTATCTATAGCTGATAGAGCATGTGCTACAGTTTCATTTTCATTAATATAGCTTTTAGAGGGTGTATATCTTGATGTAGTTCCAAAGGACTAAAAGGGGTTGGATAATCTATCTAAAAGGAGGTTTTGCCTATCATAAAAAAACATTCTCTCTTAATTTTGCCTTTAACTTTGACTAAAAACTTCATGATGGTTAATACATTGAGGGGAAGTCTTAAATTCCATAATTTTTTATTCTTAGTATAATATACATGGACCAATTTTACCCATAAAGCCTGCTTGTCTTAAAGTAATCTTTACACTCTCTTGGTGAGGAAAACATGATTTGATAGCTTCAGAGGAATGACACTTAAGCCTCTTTATTTTTTAGGTTTACATATGTCTGAACATTTTACGTTTGGATTTGTTTCCTTTTCATTGTAGCCTACGCATGGAAAATTCCTGAAAACCCTTTCTATTTCTTTGATGACAACTTGAGGTATTAAAGTATAATTTTTGTGACCTCGTTTCCTATTATAATGTCAAACAACTCTTTAGCTAGGGTGATATTATCAGCAACTTGTTTGCGGATAAGTGTATATTTCATCATGTCTTAGGGCATAGTTTGATATGTGATTACCCGTTAATTCAATCATTTGGTATGTGTTTAGGTTAGAGTTGCTTTAGTTTGTTAATTATTTGTGTTTTATGGGTTAATACAAGTTTTTGAGCTTAAATATTATATTTTTGAGGTACCTTGATGTGCTTGCTAGTGTTTCAGGATTAATATCAAGGAACAGAGGAGTTTTAAAGTGAAACCAGGCCATAACACGAGCCCACAATTGTGGCAAGCATGCTAAGATCGTAACAGAAGCTCCAGGAATGGCCCACAATCGAGGCTTGCATGCCACGATCATGACAGAAGCCTTAGATGTGAGCTACGATCGTAGCCTACGTCGGGCAAACACGCAGAAGCTTTTAAACTTCACATTTTGAAGGACTTTTTGGACCTTTTAGACCCCGAAAAACTTCTAGGGTTACCCAAAACGTAAAAGACTATTTAAATAACAATAAATGAGAGAAAAGGCAAGTTTACATTCAGCCACTTTTGGAAACCCTAAGGAGAGAGAAAAAGAAGAGAGAGGGGGAGGAAGAAGAAGTGGATCCTTGACACCACTGCTCCCCGAATTAGGTGGTATTCTGACACCACTAACTTCCCAATTTGTCCAACCAAAATTCCATTTTCTCTTCATTTTCTTTTTCACTTAATTGTGTAAAGTTAAGATAGATTATATGGAAATGGATTTACTTTGAGTTAATGATGATTTAGATAATTTGTGTTTATTGGTTTGGGTGTTGTGATTAATTAATGTATTTGCATCCTTCGGTAACAAATCGAGAGGATGTGATAAATAAAAATGATTAGATCGGATTAATAAATGTTAGGCATTCTAATTGACCACTTAATCAATCTCGTCAATAATTTCATAGAGAGAAATCCCGTGCGAGACCCGATTGTTTATTAGAAAACTTTAGAACTAATTAGGATTGTGGGTAATTTGTGAATTAAGAGATTGCAAATTTCATAATTCAATTAGGGTTTACAATTTAAGGTTTAATGGTTATAACTCGAGAGAGAGTAATTAACCCTACGATTGTCTAAAACTGACACCCTGTAAACACATAAATGGCTAGATTAGCATTAATTATAGGTAAAATCCCCTCTCTCATAACTTGATTAATTTTCTTGAAAGATTTTCATTGTGACCTGTATGACTGCTCAGTTTAATTTTGTTTTGTTGAAATTTTCACTTTACAATTCTTGAATCAATTTGTTGTATTTACTTTCCATGTTCACTTGTGTAGTTTTATTTTTTATTCTTTTCTCTGAGCCTTAGACAAATTAGGATTAGGCTAGTACCCTCCTTGTGGGAACAACCCTTTAATACTACAAAGTATGACCTGTACGCTTGTTAATTATTGAGGGTTTTATAAATTGTAAATTTTGTTGAACATTTACCTAGGATGTAAGCTATTTGAGAGGGGTCTATAATGGCTTGGAGCACTGTTTTTAATCTATCTGCTAAGACTTTGGCCTTGACTTTATAGAAAGATTTGAAGAGATAGGGTAATAGTCCCTTAAGGTTTTTTTTTCCTCTTTACCTTTAGGAATAAGGTTTATAAAGGTCTTGTTGAGTTCTTTAACATCTTCTTTTCCCTGAAGAATTCCATAGAAACATTCACAACAACATTCCTTATAAAAGGGCATATTTTGTTGAAAATTTTACATTAAAACCATCTAGGACAAGAGCTTTAAATAGGTTTAGAGAGCTCAAGACTTTCTCAATTTCTTGATAAGAGATAGGATTGATGAGAAGATCAAAATCCTGAGCATTGATCATTTCTTGAATGATTTATTTAATGAAACCAATGGAAAGGTTCGTAGAAGAAGGTGATCCTAAAGTGTGAGAGAAGTATCTTTTTGCTTCACTTAGGAATTTGATTTTATGTGGTAGGCAAGCTTTCATTGCTTTCTATGTAGATTATCTCATTGGAGATCTTTCTTAAGAGGATTGATTAATAAAAGAACGAAGAAATCCTGTCCTCATCTTCCAACCTTATTATTCTAGATCTTTGATTTATTAAAGAGTGATCAAAGTATAGAACTTGGACGAAGTTAGATAGTGCCTTTTTTTCAGCTTTTTGTAACAATTGACAAGTAAGATTATTATACAAATTAGATTATGCTTTGTTGAGGCTGACTAAGCAGTAGCAAGAAGATGATAAGAGTTTCCAACATTTGATGCATAGAGAGCCTTGAGTTCTTTCTTTAGGCACTTAAATTTTTTTAATGAAAATGAATTATTTGGTGCCTCTTATGTGAATATTAAGTCCTTTACAAAATGCTTCATTAAAACATGCCAAGTTAACCAAGAAATTTTTAAAACTAAAATCATATTTGACAAGAGTTCTTACTGAGTTGATATGCACAATTGAAGGAGAGCGGTTTGAGAGCTTTCGATTATAAAAGGTGGCCTCAAAGAGAAATGTTTGTAACCGGACAAAATTGCAAAGAGCCTTGTCAAATTTCTTTCTCAAGTAAGTATTCCCCTCTTTTTTATTGCTCTAGGTGTAGAAGTTTTCTTAATAGGCATGTCTATGACTTATATGTCATTTATACAGTTTCTGATATCTTGACATAGTTTCCTATTGGAGCTTCTACATTTTGCTTCATCAGAGTATACAATAAAGTTAAAGTCTCCAATCAAAAGCCAAAATGTGTAAATAGTTTGAGATAAATCTTTTAGTTTAGACTATAATATTTGCATTTGAAAGAAGTGGTTGCAATCATAAATGATAGAAATGTCCATTTTTAAATTTTGGTATTTACATTTGAATTTAAAAGAGATCATTTCATCAATCCCCATAAAGTCTATTACCTTTAGCTTGTCATCATTGACTAGAACCATGACTTTGCCATTAGGATGACTATTATAGTTGGTAATGAGCCTCTAATAGTTTTCCATAAAATTCAGGAGATTGTAATTTTCCTCATTTATTTAAGACTCTAAAATGTCTGGAAGACTAGGTTTATTTTCTGCAATAAAGTCTTTAGTATAAATTTTTATAAGGGGCATTAAGACCCCTTACATTGCATATTATTAAGTTTATTCTTTTATAATAGAAGAAGAGAGTTACTCTTCTTTTTGCTAGACTTCCTTCAGTTAACAATTTTAAACTCACTAATTGTTTCCATATTTACTAAGTTTTTCGTTGCATCAAAATAGGTGACAATGTTTCCATCCTTTATATTAGTATTGATAGGAGTTGAAGTATGACCTATATCTTCATCTGTTTCTACTGACTTAGAGGGAACACATTTTTTTGTTGGTGATTCCTACATAATGGGTGTAGCTTCAATGATTAATGGTTTTTGTTAATTGACAGGCTATTTTTCCTTTCAGATTTCACTGATTAGCTCCTAAAAGCTTCCTATTTTGAAGATTTAGTTAGTTTCCATTCTTTCTTTAGATTGAGTACTAGGGGTCTTTAGGCATATGTTACTCTTATTGTATCTTTTACCAGTTTAAAGATGCCATCAAGTTTCATTATAGGGATTTCTTCAAAAAATTGCTTAATGCATCTACTAGAATTCAAGCCCTTGCGAAAGTGATACTTTCGATTTCTAATATTGCTTCATTAAGGAAAAGAGTTTTTCCAACAAACTATCTATATGATTAAGGCCATCCGTAGTCAAATATTTAGGTGGGACTTTATAGATATATATCCAAATTGGTATGCTGATTTGCTTAATATCATTATAAATTATTCCAAGTTTACAAATTTACAATAAAAAAGGTTTGTTATGGTTATGCCAGAGTCCTAATTCTAGGACTTTCTTATCTAAGCATGGTAGGTAAACTTGAAGAAAAAGATGTCTTCATTATTAACTAAAATGTTTACAAGTCTATGTTGCTTCCAGTTGGTTTTTGCATAAGCTTTCATAGTAGGAAAAGATATCCTTTTGTATAATAAGTATCCTATAAGAGTTATGTTCCATTTATCAATACCAGCCTTAAGAGTAGAAATAAGTGAAGTGACCACTTGCCTATCCATGGTTCTAGAAGGAGGATAGTAGCTAATTTTGGTTTTAGAGTTGGTATCTCCAAATATTTAAAGATATTTTTCTCTTGGAGCGGGGGCTAACGTATGTTCTAAGAGGAAGAAGTTAGAGTAGCAAAGGCATCAATGGAAAGAGGAATAACTTAGGAAGGAGATGAAAAATAATCAGGAAGTTGAGGGGAAAAGTGCAGGAAGTGCTTCAAATTTTATGACAATGAAGGACACTATAAAAATGGAGGAATAACTTAAGGATAAAGCAAATGACCAAAAGACTAAGAAGTATAGTCGAGGAATAGATAGGGCAATAAGAAGTTAGAAATTGAAGAGAAACAGATTAAGAGGAAAAGGTAGTAGGTAAATGAATAACGAACTAGATCATAAAGGAATGTGGAGCTTCATTGAAGGCTTGCATTCAGGACATTGAAGAAGAGAGAAGTGAGAGCTTCTCTCTCAAGAAATTTTTTTGTTGATTTAAAGGTTAAATTTATTGCCTTACAATTTTACTTATTATATAAATTATTATTATTTTTTGAAATTCTCATATAAAATATTATTATTATTTGAAACTATCTAAAAATTATTTTATAATATTAAAATTCATGAAATGGATCTTTTATTAAAGCTTATCAATTCATTTTAACGTAGAACATAATTTGATTGATTGTTTCATATATGACAATGTCTATATGGTTGTCTTAACTCAATTATATCAAAATTCAATGTCGTTATAGTTATCATTGATGTTTCAAACGTACTCCAAATAGATGGATGACTTCTAAAAGATTAAAATTTTGGGATAAAAATAATGGAGTTATATTTCTATCTTATTAGTGAAAAAAAGAGAAAAAATTAAAGGAAAAAGAGCTATAAAGCCCAAACTAAGAATAAAGATTTAAGGTCGATTATTGAATGAGAAAGTATTTGGCAATTTGATTAAACCTTTAATTTTAAATTAAAGATGCAGATTTGATCGACAAAGACTTTTAAATGATTAAAACAAATATGATGAAAAGGTACTCTATAAAAACTAAAGAAAGATTTAAAGGGGTCTATTAAATAATGATGAATTTAAATTTTTATAAAAATTTTGATCATATAAAGTAAAACATTTAATAATGAATTGTCTAAAATGATTTTGATTAAAGCATCATAAGAAAAGAATTGATGATGGTTATGACAGAAAAATCTTAATAAGCTAAAGTTAAAAGTAGGTCTTATTAAAACAAGACTTAAAATATATTAAAAACTTAAAAAACTAACAAGTTTCCAAGAATCAAAATGGGCTTCCAGAGCTAAAAGAGAGGTTGAGAGAACTATTTTTTCATTTATAAAACTAAAAATGGCCTTTTTGTCCTTCTTTTCTTCCTCCTCAATAATAACCTTTTTTGTTTTTTTAGCTTTCTCCTTCTTGTTCTCATTTAGTTCCTTATCACTCTTCATAGTGACTGCAATTGCCTACTCATTACGATTTACCTCTATCTCACTATGTAAGGTTCTTTGCCCCTAAATGCAGATAGAATTAACTAATTGTCCTAGTTGAAATTTTAAGTTGTCATTTGAAGTTACCAACTAATTAATGTTAACTCCTAAGATGGTTTGCCTTCTTACTGATACAGGGTTTTGATTAGAATCTAGAGGAGTTACTTAGTTGATAACTCTATTCAAAGCTATGAGATTTCTCTACCCAAATTCTTAGTAGTTTTTATAAGGGATGTTTTGCGTTCGTTGGTAATTCCCCTAGTAATCAACCTATACAATTACTTTAGTATGCTCTTGACTATTATGCTCTTCCACCACTAATCACACCATAACATTTATGTCGGTCTCATTGGTTGAATTAAGTTATAAGTTTGTCTCATCAAAGCTTCCATTTGATTTGACAATACCGTACACTTCCTATATCGATTGCCCCTTCCTTGCTTGATTTCCACTAGTATTCATTCATTGCCATCTCCTCAATTAACTCTAAAGTAACTTTAGGATTGTTTTAATGCAAGGCTCCTCAATTGCTATATCAACTGTATATTTTGTTATAAAGTCTTTATCACTATAGAATTTTTTAAATTGCAAACAAGTAGGTAGCTTATGGTTTGGACCCTTTCTTTGTAGTTTGTTATATCTCTTTAAAGTCAGAGAGTTTTTCATTGTCTGTAGATAGGAAGACATGTAATTTATCAACCTTACATAGTTACATGTGGTTCTATGCTCCATCTCTATATCAATAAGTTAGCCTAACCCTATCAATACAAAATCAAACATAAAAATAATTATGTATAATTAAAATAATAAAAAAAGAATATACAAAAAATACAAGAACATGCACAAAAAGGAAACAACTAGATCAATAGTTCCCATATCTCTTTAGTATTGCACCTAATCTTTGAAAATGATTCTAACTTGATAGTTAAAATTTTATACGGCCCTACTATTCTAATATAAGATTAAGGCAAGTAGACCCCTATCATTATGTACTAGTAAAGTAGTAGTAGAGGTCAGTCCCATAAGGAATGAATACAAGTATTGAGTCTAATCTTCCTATTATTGTTTAATCAATAATAACTATGATTTTAATTAATTAAATTAAAAATTAAACTAAATTTCTAGCTAATTAGATCACACTAAAAAGTTTACACAATAATCAAAGAGATAATCAACAATAACAACAACAACAATAACCACCAAGTGAAAGTATCGTTGAAACGTAAGGTCTAAGGAGGTCCTGTAGTATGCAGCCTTACCCCTAACTAGTAGAGAGACTGTTTCTGATAGATCCACATGACGAAGGAAAAAATATTTGTATACATATTAAATAATAATACTAATGAAATACAAATAAATAAATTTTTACAAATAAAAATATAAAAAGTAATACAATAAATATAAAACAAGTTAAAGACTCAAAATATAGGATAAAACAAGTAAATAAATGCACAAACAAAAAAGAAGACTATTTATAAATAAATCCAATAGGTCATTACAAAAACTATTTAGGTTAAGTAGGGAATTACTTAATAAATAAATTTGTATAGATAAAAATATAAAAATAAGAAATAAAATAAATACTGTAATAAATATATAACAAGGTAAAGAATGAAAATAAAAGATAAAACACGTAAATAAACACACAAACAAAAAAGAAGATAGGTTAATAAACAAATCTAACAAGCCATTACAAGAAAATATATAGGCTAAGTAGGGAAGTATTTAGGCTAACTAACTTAGAAGAAAATCCTATGTATTAGACATTTAGGATAAATATAAGACATAAGACTTGAAGAAAACTTTTTAAAAGACTTTTGAGAACGAGAAGGACTTCCCTACTCTAAATCCTTTATCCGTATCCTACTACGCCATAATTTTCTATTGACGGTCTTGTCCTCTGTAAGTTTTAACAGAGTCATATCATTCTTAATCATCTCCCCCTAGTTCTTCTTAGGCCTTCTTTTTTTTTCTTATAGTATTTAAGTATAATCTTCTCTCATCTTCTCATTAGAGCATCAGGATGTCTCCTCTTAATATGTTTAAATCACCTAAGCCTTATTCCTCTTAATTTACCATTAGTATTAGCCACCTTTAATTTGTCTCTTACCAATGTATTCCTAACCTTATGTCTTCTAGTAAGGTCACACATTTAATGAAGCATCCTCATTTTTGCCACCATTAGCTTATAATTATGCACTTGTTTGATGGGCTAACACTCTGCCCTATAGAGCATGGTCGACCTAATCGCTATACGATAGAATTTACCTTTAAGTTTGAGTGGTGTTTTCTTGTCACATAAAACTCTTGATGCACTTCTCCATTTAAGCCACTCTGATCTGATACGGTGAATTATGTCTCCATCAATCTCTCCATTGCTTTGGAGGATAGATCTTAGATACTTAAAACTCTTTTTATTATATAAATTCTGAACTAATCTTTATCTCTATAGTAGATGCCACCCTATGGCCCAAAAAGTTACACTCTAAGTGCTCAGTCTTAATGTTGATCAGTTTAAAGCCTTTTGATTATACCGTATCCCTCTAAAGTTATAGTATCCCACCTCTCAAATTATTGAAGGATTTAAAGTGTTAGACTATTGAGTCACATGAGTGGCATCTTATATAATGAATTTAGTACATTTAATATATGATTTGATGATTGTATTCAAATGCATAATATTAGCATACACACATGAATTGTGAGTTAGACATATTGCACTCAATTGACATATTCCAGGGTATGAAACTAAAATGAATTTGATATGAGATATGAATGTACTCTTCCAATGTCTTATACTTTGGTTTACCAATGACAAAAATTGATGGATTATAATTAGCAACTTGGAATTAATTATCACAATTGGGAGATTGATATATTAATATGTACATTTGGGCTAGGAAAAATGCCAAGTGGCAAGACAAATTGATATATGGAAAATTAGGATGATTAAGCCTATAAATTGAGTGACATTTGACATAAATAAATGAGTGACAAATGGACTAGTAATTAATTAACAAATGGATCAATTATTGAGTAAAATATGGACTAATTATTAGGAGACTAATGGCAGTATATTAAGTGGGCAAATGGCTTACATGCCTTAAGACATATGTCTTTGAAAGATAGTGGCATCTAGCACCTTATAAAGCAAGTTTCTGCAGAGATGGTTTTGTTGTCTTCATTTGGTCCCACCATTGAAATTGCTCCTAACACACATCTCTGAATTTTGTTTTAATCCTTACCAAATTACTACATCAAAACCATAATTTTATCCTTCACAAAATAGCCAAAGAACCAGCTGATTGTTGTCCTTTGTCTTTGCCAAAAACTAACCTGCTTTCACCTTAAGTTTGTAATGAGCTTGCATGAATGGAGAGCTAGTTTAACTTAATGTATTGAGGTGGAATTTAAGGCTATCAAGTAAGTAGAAGTTTGATCTTTATGACATGTTTTGATAGAACTTAATGATGATTGAATTGGAATGAAATATATGTGATGTTGATGATGAAAAGTGTTGGAATGTTGGATGAACTTGGATACTGTTATATGTTGCTCTTGATATATGAAAACCGTGGGTTATAGCTTGATACATAGATGAATTAGATTTAGATTTGAAGTATAATGAAGGTGAATTTATGCTAAAGGAAAATGCTAAATGGAGTGTTCTTGAAATGAGAAAGAACTAGGACTTTATGCGTGAAAGTGAGTGATAGTTTATGTTTTGATTTTTTATGCATGAAAGGCAAGAATTTGTGAGCTATCAGTTAAATACTTTTAAGTTGGAATTGGAGATGAAATTGATGAGGAATTGGAGTATAACTAAGGACGAATTGAGGTAAAATTGATGGACTATTAAGAAGATGTTTTGCATTTGGTATAAAGATGTCAAAATCTAGAAAAAAATATTGAAAGAAAATGGATGGGAACTTTCGAATAACCCATCCCATGATGGTGGGAAGACCATACACGATTGTGGTAAATGCTTAAAGTGAAGAAAATGTTGTTTTGTGTGATTCTTGAACCTGCTAAGGATAAGTTACTTTACTATAATGCATTTGGACTTGATTAGGGCTTAAAATGAACCTAATTTGATGTTAGATAAATTGGTTAAATGTTTGATAAGTTTAGGTTGCTAAATGATGTAATACCTTAAGGAAATGATTAGTAGATATCAATGTATCTAAATCTAAAATTAATGAATGTTAAAGGAATGAAAGTATTCTTACGAATACTAATGTAATTTAAAGGATATGAAAAACACATTTGGAATGAATGAATGAGAATTGGGAATTGTGTGAATATATATAATGTTAGAAAAGGGTTGGTAAATGGATGGTTGATGGATTTAAGATAAATCAGGCTTACTTAAGGTATAAGCCTAATTATAAAATCGAAGTATACAATCTATAAAGTGAATGATCTAAAAGTGTATAAGTTCAGTCAAGATCTTTGTACAAGGATACATACCCAGGAAAGTCAATTGAGCATGCATTGAACATGACACATATATACATATGAATGATTGAATAATCATATGATTGATAATTTATTGATGTGTGAAATATGTGTGTATTGCATGAAGATAGATACACAAGAGTGAAAGTCAGCATCCAGACATTGCCAGATCGTCAAGACAATAGCTTATCCGGAGCGTACTATGAGTTAACCTAGACGTTTACTCACTATAATTGAATTATTATGATTAGCAATTTGATGATGAACTATTACTGATATGATTGTGATAATTTCAAACATTGATAGTCTGAGGAGTTTGATATTCGGGATTATACTGGGAGTGTATTCTAATTGAATGTGAATATGGAAAATGGATACCCAACAAAATGTTGAATGCCAAACTTAGATCCGATGAATATGTGAAAGTGATTGTGCACAATGAATAAAAGTTATTGATAGCATATTTTGTGAAATGATGCATTCCATCACATTGATATGCGTAATCAGATAAAGAAGTTGTGACCAGAGTGATCAGTCTGAAAAAGAACTTAAAGCTCAGAAATATGCACAAAGAGCCACAGGCTCAGTTATTAATAAGCCTGGTATCCATAATAGGTATGGGACAGTATAAGAAATGAGCTCAGTATTCACAATGGATATAGGACAGTGAATAGGCGCTCGGTCACAATAAAGTAAAAATGAATGGAGTCACATGTGCATTTGTATATACATCCTTATATGTGTCTTATGACTGAATTGAAAAGAATTATTGAATTGTTTGAAATACATTTGAAAAGTGAATGAGAATATATTGTGATATGAAATGTTAATTTACCTGATATACTTATGAAAGTATGATACTTGATAAGGCATGATGAAATGTGAAGTGATGTGTAATACATGCTGAATTGGTATATGACTTATCTCTTTGTTTTTTACTTTAGTGAATACATCAATAATGGTTCACTCACTGAGTTCACAAACTCATCAAATTTTCATTGTTGAATTTCAGGTTCAAAGGAGTTATAATTAGACTAATTAAAGTATAGCTACTGCAATTGGACATGAGTTAAAGGTTGGGATCAGTTGTACCTGCACATGTCTTCAGTTACTTTATCTTAAGAATTGTAATTCTCAGCTATTGTACAATGTGTGTGTGAATCCTGAAATGTAATGACATGATGACTGGATATGTTTGTAAATGAAATGGGCCAAAATGAATATTGGTTTGCTTAAGATGTGTTTGATGCCTACAAAATTTGTAAAGAGTTTATTTGACCATTTTAACGTGCCATCCTCATAGAGTATGTTCTCAAGTAATCGTCAATACATTCAGGCATATTCTCCATAAGAGTGATATGTTACAAGAGTTCTAGCTTGGTATTAACACCCTCTTTTATCTCATCTACTAAAATAATTTCATCAAAAAATAACATACACCAAGGAGCATCCCCTTAGATCTTCTTAGTGATCTTATCCATCACTACTGCAAACAAAAAGGGGCTCAATAAGGAACCTTGGCGCAGTCCAATATTAATAGAAAAATGTTATGTATCTCCTCCTATCTTCCTAACACTAGTATTTACACCTACATACATATCCCTAAGTATATAAATCATAGGAACTCCCTTAACTTCTAGACACCTCCATATGATTTCCCATGGTATCCTATCATACGCCTTTTCTAAATCAATAAAAACCATATGTAGGTTACATTGTCTTTCTCTATAGTATTCCATTAATCTTCTAAGGAGATGCAATGCTTCCGTCATGGACCTTCCTGCAATAAAGCTAAATTTTTTATTTAATATAGTAACATCCTCTCTTACTCTTTTCTCAATCACCTTATCCCATAACTTCATGGTGTGACTAAGTAGCTAGATGCCTTTATAGTTTTTACAGCTTTGGATCTTGTCGAGGCAAGTTTTAATCTATTTAAAACCCTCAAAATACTACAAGCACACAATTCGTGGATGTAGTATATGAGGTATCGATCCCTCAACGAGTTGTTGAACTAATCTAATTCTAATTTAACTAAGGCCTAAAAAATTATTAAAAGAAAATAAAATCGCACAGAAAAGTAAACACGTGAAGATGATTGATTGGAATAAAAATGTAAAATTAACACATAAGAGAATTGATAAGTGTAAATTGCATCATATTTTAGGGCTTAGTTTGATATGTATTTAAGTGTTAACTTAATCGCTTAGTATGTATTTAGGTTAGAATTGTGTTAGTTTGTTAATTAATTGTGTTCAAGTGTTTTTATGGGTTAGCCAATTCTTTGAGCTTAATTATTATGTCTTTGAGGTACCTTGATGTATTTGTTAGTGTTTTTAAGGTTAATAGAGAAGTTTTGGAGACACTCAGGCTGAAACCACGGCCTATGATCGTGGCACAATAGGCCACGATCGTGACAAAAGCCCAGGACATGAACCATTGCCACGATCGTGACAAAAGGTCAGATGTGGCCCACGATCATGGCTTGCAGGGCCACGATCGTGGCTTGTGTCGGGTAGACACCCAGACACTCAGAAAAGTCAAGTTTTTAGGAAGTTTTAGATGTTTCGGACCCTAAAAAAACCCCAGGGCTAACCAAACACAAAAGGTATATAAGGAATAAGACAAAGAAGAAGAGGAGCTTTTGCATCAGCCATTTTGGAGGGAAACCCTAGAGAGAATTGTTGAGAGATTGAGAAAGAGAAGAAGGAAGAGAGAAGTGGAGAAGAAGCCCACGTTGATGTACTTCCTGGATTTGGAGTTTCTCGACATTGCTACCTCCCATCTCCATTTAGAATTGTATTTCCTGTTATTTTCCATTTTTATTATTGTATAGATTTGAGAATAGCAGTTTGATGATAGGGTGTGAATGTTGGGATATTCTATACTCACCTTCGAGTTTTTAATCTTTGATTTAATAAAATCTAATTATTTATGTTTATTGGATTTATTGTGATTGATTTCTGTGATTACATAATTCTATAAAAAACTAAGAGGGTAAATCGAATGAAAAATAGTTAAATCGGGCTAACAAGAGTTAAGTGATTTAATAAGAACGATAAATTAATTAAATAGGCAATTGTGTAAAGAGAGATCTCATATAAGTCCCCAATAGTTTATTGGACAACTTCAGATCTAATTAGGGTTTTGGATAGATTGTTAATTGAGAGATTGCAATTTTTCGTAATCTAATTAGGGTTTACAATTTAGGGTTAATGGTTATAACTCCAAAGAGAGTAATCAACCCTAGGATCATCTAGGACCAATAATCCAATAATTCATAATCAATTAGGTTGGCGTTAAAGATAGGTAAAAATTTCCCTTTCCCTTAATTGATAGTTCCTTTAGGTTGATTCTTGAGAGTAGTTAAACTACTACTTATTAATATTTTCGTAATTAATTCTCGCAATTGAGTTGCATGATTAAATTAAATTCTTTCCAAATTATCGAGGTTATTAATTAGAACTTATACACATCGAAAAACTATGGCCAAGTTTTTAGCATCATTACCGAGGAGGCGATTAGTTTAGTTCTATAGTTTAAGGTGTTTAGTTAGTTTTTAATTTTTCTTGTTTGTTCTTTCGTTTTCTAATTCTAAAATCATGCTCATGCATGAGCACAAAAGTCACGAGAGGTTGGAGTTGCGCAGCTGAAACGTTAAATTTAGACATCACTCGACTGGAACGAACCATTAGGAAAGCTTGGCATGAAGAAGAAAAAGAAATCGTGAAATTAACAATGAATGAGGAACTTCAATAAAATTTAGACCACGGAGCAAACCAAGGATGTCAACAATGGACCTTTATAGACTTCATGAGGTCAGGATTCAGAGAAGCTAACTAAGGAGTAGCTAGGCCACCCGTACAGGTCAGCATCATTTGAAATCTAACCAGCCTTCCTAAACATGCTTCAATAGAATTTGTAGTTTTAGGGACTAACAAACAACGATCCTAATTCACATATAGTGAACTTCCTTGAAATTTGTGATACTTTCAGTGCCATCAGATGTCGGAAGATGCGGTCAAAATTAGGCCTTTCCCTTTTACCCTTAGAGATAGAGCAAAGGCTTGTTATCATTCCCTTAACCCAACCAATGTGACGATGTAGGATTAGCTAATTCGTGCTTTCTTAGACAAATATTTTCCCCTTACTAAGACCACTAAGATCATTAAGGAAATTACTAACTTTCAGTAAAGTGATGGGGAATCGATCTACAAAGCCTGGGAAAGATACAAGGATTTATAACAGAAGTGCCCACATCACAACTTACCCAAGGAATTTTTGTTGCAAACATTCTATAATGGAGTAACCCCATATCCAAGAGACACGATTGATGCAGCTTTAGAAGGATCACTGATGAGAAAGATAATTGACGAAGCGGAAGAGCTAATAAAGGAGATGGCGATTAATAGCTACTTATGGACGAACGAGTGGAGTAGACAAACTACTAAATTCTGTTAAAAAAAGGAATTGTAGTTGTTGATCAAATGATGGAAATGCAAGCTAAAATTGATAACTTGATGCGATAGCTCAACAACATGAAGGCTTCATCCTCAACTCCGATGAAACTCGTGCAACTCAAGTATGAACTCTGTGGACAAATGGACCATGATACAGTGGACTGTTACTTCATGAAGGAAAGCAATCCAAAGCAAGTGAATTATATGAGAGCTCAGTATGGACGAGGAGGGGGAAATAATCCCTACTCCAACACCTATAACCTTAGGTGGAAGAATCACCCTAACTTCTATTGGACGAATGATGCTGGAGGACAATTCAGACCTTAAGAACAATCAGGCTTCCAAAAAGATAAACCAACCTCAATGGAATCCAAGTTGGATAGGATTTTAGATAAGTTTGGAACTTTAGATGATGCAAAAAAGAAGCTGGAAGGAAAATTTGAACAAGTAACAAAGAACCATGCCTCTTCAATACATAATCTAGAGGTCCAAGCATGCTAATTGTCAAACATTTATTATATGCAGAATTTGAGAAGTCTTCCTAGCACTTCGGGAACAAAACCAAGAAAGCAACTAAAAGCTATTACACTTTGAAGTGGAAAGGAACTTGAACCACCCACAAAGACGATATAGGAGCCCATCCATCCTATTATGAAAGATCAAGAAAAGGAGAAAGAAATTAATATGAGTTAATACCCTCCTTAGGTTGCACCTCCACCATATCAACCTAAAATACCTTTTCCTCAATGATTACAAAAGCAGAAGTTAGATGCACAATTTGCAAAATTTGTTCAGAAATTAAAGGTGATACAGATAAATCTCTCCTTTGTAGAGGAATCAGAACACATGCCTAAATATGCAAAATTTTTAAATGACATATTATCAAAGAAGCATACTTAGGAAGATGATCAGATAGTAGCTCTAACTGGCACCTGTAGTTCCATAGTTACCAGTCAAATGTTATCTAAATTGAAAGATCCAGGGATTTTCACAATACCCTGTGTGGTTAGTGAGTTTGAATTTACAAAGTGTTTGTGTGATTTAGAATCAAGCATTAATCTTATTCCTTTGTCGATATTCAAGAAGTTGGGATTGGGTGAGATCAAGCTAACATCAATGTTAATTTAGTTGGTTGATCAATCCATTAAAAGACCGTTTGGAATAGTGGAAGACGTTTTGATGTAAGTAGACAAGTTCATTATTCCTATAGATTTTGTGGTTTTAGATTTTAAAGAAGATAAGAACTGTCCACTAATCTTAGGTGTCTATTTATTTATACAGGAAAAGCCATAATTGACGTTCACAAAGGGAAATTAACACTTTGAATAGGTGAGGATTAGATTGAATTCAATATGAATAAGGCCTTAAAGAATCCAATAACGAGCAACACATGCATGAAGGTTGAAATTATAGATCAAAATGTGCAAGAACAAGTTTAAAGTTACATTGCAGAAGTACAGTCAGTGGAAACAGAGATAAACAATTGATATTAGAAACTTAAATCTAAAAGAGACGATGAGATGGAGGAGTCAGTTGTTTAAATCCATCAAGATAAATTAGTTCAAACTGAAGCACCCATACCATCATCTACAGAAAAACCACCAACATTAGAGTTTAAACCTTTACTTGCACATCTCAGATATACCTTTCTAGGTGAAGGTCAAACGTTACTGATAATAATCACTAATCAATTGAATGAGAAAGAAGAAAGTAAGGTGGTAGAAATTGTTAGAAAGTGAATGAAAGCCATCAGATGAAAGATTGCTGACATTTGAGCCATAAGCCTAAATGTTTGCATGCACCAAATAAACCTAGAGGAAGGACGTAGAATGGTGAACGAGCATCGACAGAGGTTGAATCCTAACTTGAAGGAGGTGGTCAAGAAAGAGACTATAAAACTTTTAGATGTAAGGATAATTTATCTCATCTTCGATAGTGAATGGGTCAAACCTAGTACAATGTGTACATAAGAAGGGTAAAATGATAGTAATAAAAAGTGATAGTGGAGAAGTAATTTCAATAAGAACAGTCACAGGATGGAGATTGTCACAAACTCAACTCACTGACTAAGAAAGATTATTTTCCTCTTCTGTTCATAGTCCAAATTATAGAAAGGGTAGCTGGTCATTCATTTTATTGCTTCTTAGATGGATATTTAGGATATAATCAAATTTTCATCTACCTTAATGATCAGGAAAAGACTACATTCACTGGACCTTATGGTACTTTCGCATACAGACGGATGCTTTTCTGACTTTGCAATGCCTCAGCTACCTTTCAAAGATGTATGATGTCTATCTTCGCTGACATGATAGAAGATATAATGGAGGTGTTAATGGACGATTTTTCAATTTTTGGAGATTCTTTTGAAATGTGTTTAACTAATTTAGACAGAGTTCTTCAAAAATGTGAAGAGTCATAGTTGGTGCTGAATTGGGAGAAATGTCATTTTATGGTACAAAAGTGGATAGTGCTAGGGCATAAAATCTCACACTAATGGTTCGAAGTTGACAAAGCAAAAATAGAAGTGATAGAGAAACTTCCACCACCAAGCAATGTAAAAGGTGTGCGAGGGTTTTTATGTCATCCAGGATTTTACCGTCTATTCATCAAAGACTTTTCGCAAGTTGCAAGACCTTTGGCAAACCTTTTAGTCAAGGATGTACCCTTATTGTTTAATAACAAGTGTATGTCTGCATTCAACACTCTAAAGGAGGCATTAATATCAACATCAATTCTATCACCACCGGACTAGACACTTCCATTCGAAGTTATTTGTGATGTAAGTGACCAAGTTATAGGTTGCATATTGGGCTAAAGTCCATACCCAAGTATCTTTCTACTTCTTTTCTAAAGATGGACATGATATGTTCTTTCTACTACTAAATTTTCCTCTAAAACAAAATATTACTCATAACCTAAGGTATGTGAACCTGCCATTTGGTAACAATACAATAGAAAATAAAGTATCAATCTTATAACGATCTAGTAGAAATTTAGTAAACTCTCAAACTATTTCCTATTCAATTAAATAAAAGGGATTTATTTTAATGGTTGATATTTAAACTAAAAAATAAACCTAAACCTAGGTACAGGAAATGATGTATGAAGAATACACTAGAAAATAAAACCTAACTCTACACAATTAAACTCATAGTAGTGGTACGAAAGGATCGTATCGAGAGAGAGTGAATGATTAGCCTTTAACTAAAAAGTAAACCTAAAACTAGGTAGAGGAAATGGTGCATGATGAATACATCAGAAAATAAAACCTAACTCTAAATAACTAAACTTATAGTAGTGGTAAGAAAGGATCGTATCGAGAGAGAGTGAATGATTAGCCTTTGTAATAAACAAACCAGTGTGTAGGATTGGGGGTTTGGTTGAATTCAATTAATGCAATAAAATATAATTGAACTATGAAAGATAAATCAAACTAAACAATACAAAATTGCAAGGACTAATCAATGGGTCTAATCTAGTTCTCAGTTCAATCTTAACCTTCATATGAATGTGCATAATCAATCATAACATTGTGCTCATACCTCTCTTTAAAATTATTAACCATAGACTAACAATATGCTATATTAATCCCATTCGTTCTTATATTGTAACTAATTAAAACAAGCTCTTTAATTATGTCTAACTATCAAGCAACCTAAAATAAGCTCTCTAGATTTAGTGTGACAGTTGTATTACAAATTAGGAAAGTAAGTTGACCTAAGAAATAATCACATAAGCTCAGATCATTTAACTTATTCTATATTATTGTAAATGATGCATAACCATTAATTTACCACACATGAATCAGATTTACAACAATTATATATTGTAATCATGATTTTTGCAATAAATCCATATATGAATAATCTAATCAGCCTTTCTAAATCATTCATACATAAATTTCAAACTTTAAATACAAAATAACATAATCAATTACAAAAGGAAGTTGAGAGCAAAATCACTAAGATTGATCAATGTCGAAACATTTTAATAGCATTGATATCCCCTTTAAACTAGAAAGAAGAAGATTAACTGCTCATAGCTTTTAAAAGGGAAAGAAATTTGCCCCCTTTTATATCTCTAATTTGTACATCCCTTGATTGGTCCCCTAGTTGCCCTTTTATAATGTAAAATAAGGCCATGTGATTATACAAGGTTAGTTATACGGGCATGTAAGTGATTGTACACATTCATAATTAGATACATAGGCGTGATACATGACCATATATCTTACTTACACGGTCGTGTAGTTCTCCACATAGGCATGTATTTTATAGACATGTTTGAATGTCTTCAAGTTTGTAAAAGAGAAGGACCAAACTTCCCTTAGGTTATTGATTGAAAATATTTTACTTATAAAGATTTATAGGTTTTAACCGCAAGTGCACGATGTAGTTGTAGTTAGCACAGGCAAATACGGATCGATCCCATAAAGATTGTAAGTACTAGTATTCACCATTTTCCTATTATCTAACTGTCGAATCAGATTATGGATTTAATTAAAAATTAAACTAAACTAAGATTGAAAAAACAATGAATTCAGACAAAGGAAAATACTACGAAAAGTTGATATCAAGATGAATCCCCTTAAAAATTCTTAATTGTTAATCCTTCATTATGCAATTAAATTATTGATTATTGGACCTTGAAAACTCCTATCTTATGTTAATATCTTTCTTAAGATTCTAAACAACTAACCCTCAATTGATTAAATGAAATCTCTTTTTAATTAACACCCCTAGGATTGCAGGCCTAGCAAAATTTCGTCTGAACTAATAACCTGACCCTGTCCGATCCAGAAAAATCAGATACGGATTAGAATTATTTTGACCAAATTTAAACTGAGTTGACCAATTTTTGTCCGAATTAAAATCAAATTTGGATCCGGGTTCACCTAATCAGACAAAATGTCTAAATTTTTAAAATTGGTCAGCATCGAACATTTAAAACCGATTAAAAATGTCTAATCTGAATTTAAAAAAGGCAAAAATCATTGTTTCAAAATTTGACGAAGAAAAAATTTACGTAATTTTAAATTTTGATTTGAAGTGCACTTTTTTCTTTTCTGCCTTTTTTTCTTTGTGGCAGCTGGAGAGCACCAAAAAGCTTGCTTTGCAATTTTATTTTTTACAATTCAAAGTGCGGTCTCCACTTCCCACTTAGCACATGCTCTATACTTGGGAGTTCCCATATAAAAACCCAAAAAACCCTAATCTACATTTTCTTGCTAGTCATTAGTCGTTCTCGCCTCTTTGTATTTCACTTTGCTCTCTCCTCATACTCTCTCTTTCTTCATTCTTGTGGTTTTCTTCTTAGCCTCTAGGTTTTCCATTTTAATTTTCATTTTTAGGAGACAACACACTAAAAAATGGCTAATAGTGAAGGGAGAGAGAATGAAATCAACATTTTCGATTCAGAAGTAGTAAATTCTTCTCCTTCGTTTCCCCTTCTTTCTCATGATAATGTTAGATCGTTTGTTTTTTTTGTATTTGTTATGTTTTGTTTTTTTGGTTTCTATTTTTTGATTCAGATCTTTTTTAGCTAATTATATTGTTGTATTTTTTCCCCTATGCTAATGTTAGATCTAGGCCTAGCAAACAATATAGTTCTGATGGAAACTATATTCAACAATCCGGATGACGATCAAAGCGAGCTAAAAAAATTGATACTCTAAGCAAGTTTTTTCTAGATTGGATCTGGTTGCTTAGTTCAAAATTTGTTTCATCTGGTTTTTTTTGGAAAAAACTTTCCAGGACTAGTTCTTTTGTTTGCTTTCATGAGATGGCGTAAAGTGATTTTTTATTTTGTCTCTATTTTTATATAAAAATTTCGTATATTTTTTTGTAATTTTTGTGTGATTTTCATTTTTCTAATTTTGTGTTTTCTTTTCAATTTGTGTAGAAACAACCAAACACATCTGCATTAATGAGCAATACAAACACTAAAGGAAAGCACAGGAAGAACAGATATGATGCTTGGGACTACTTTGAGATCCTAGAAGAAGATACCTACACTAAACCTAAAGATGATGACTTTAGGAGAGGGAAGTGTATTGGTTGTCACAAAATGTATATCGCAGATAGTAGGTATGTAACCACTAATTTGAGATGTCATGTTAAAGATTATTTAGTTCTAAACAAAACACATTCTGATTTGAAGCAAATGTTTATCCAATCTATATTAACTGGTGGTGAAATGTCATTAAGGACTACTAAGTTGGATCAACAACTACATAAGGAAGCTTTGGCAATGATGATTGTGCAACATGAAATACCATTTCTGTTGGTTGAATATGATGGTGTTAGAAATCTCCATTCCTACCTTAATCTTGATGCTAAACACATAACTAGAAACACTGCCAAGGCTGATATTTTTAAGTTTTATAAGAAGACTAAGGCTTCTATTGAAAAGATGCTTAAATCATGCCCTGGTCAAATATGTCTTACTATGGATATGTGGACTCCTTTGACATTAGCCTCCTTCATGGAAATCACTGCTCATTTTATTGATAAAGATTGGAAACTCAAGAATCTAATCCTTAATTTTTCTCATTTACCTCCTCCCCATAGTTGTGTGCTCATTTCTGAAAAGGTTTCTAAATTGTTAAGTGGTTGGAATATCATGGAGAAGATATTTACCATTACAATGGACAATGTTAAAGCCAACGATGCTTTTATTGAATCTTATAAGAATGTCTTGAATGCAAAACGTGTGTTGATTTTAAAAGGTAAATTTTTACAAGTGCATTGTGTAGCCCATGTGTTGAATTTGATTGTGGAGGAAGGACTAAAGGAAATTGATGTGGGAATATTCAAAGCTCAAGAGAGTGTTAAGCATGTTAAAGGTTTAGGTGCTAGGCTTAAGCATTTCAAAGAATGTGCTAGAGAATTGAGCATTTCTTGTAATAAAAACCTAAAGTAAGATAGTGCAACAAGGTAGAACTCTACTTATGAGATGTTAGAATATATTCTTTTTATAAGGATGTGCTTAATCGTTTTGCTAGTGTTGAACCTCATTTCATCTATTGCCCCACATTTGATGAATGGGAGAAAATTGAGGCTTTATGCAAGTTCTTGAAACTCTTTTATGATCTAACCCATTTGTTTTCTGGTAGTAAATACCCTACTGCTAATCTTTTCTTCCATTGTGATTTGTTGATTGGTTGAGGAGTTTATAATCCCGAATCCTTTTATCAGTTCAATGGTGCAAAGAATGAAAGTAAAATTTGATCATTATTGGGAAAATAGTAATTTGATTCTTGCCATTGCTGTTGTTTTAGACCCTCGCTATGAGATGAAGTGTGCAGATTTTGCTTATTCTAAGATCTATGGAAAAGATGATGGTGCTTTGAGGGTTAAACAAGTTAGGGATGATCTTTACACACTGTTTGAGGAGTACAAGGCAACATTAGGCAATTCCAGATGTTCAGCGAGCCAAGTTAATCATTGAGGACAGTCTAGCTCTCAAGGTGTTACTGATCCATACTCTTCTATAAGTGTCATGATATTTTTAGAATATGTTAGTTTAATTATATTTGTACAAGTTTTTATTATTATTAATATCCACATGTATTGTTTTGCTTTTTAAGGATTATGATGAATACGAAGGTGATCAAGAGTACTTGGAGGAAAAATCAGAGGTGGATTTGTACTTAGGAGAGCCTCCTATGGATAGGAAACTCGATTTGGACATCTTGCAATTTTGGAAATCGGTACAATATCATTTTTCAAAATTGTCTAAGCTTGCACGTGATAGTTTAAGCACTCCCATAACTTCTGTGGCATCTAAATCAACCTTTAGTTGTAGAGGTAGGGTTTTGAAACCGTCTAGATGTTTATTGTCTCATGAAAGTATTGAGGCAATCATTTGTACTCGAAATTGGATGTTTGGATTAAAAGGTATGTACTCTAAAATTCTAAAATCCGATGTCTCTTTTTTATTATTTTGATTGTAAAGTATGTCACATGCTCTTTTGAAAACTTATTTTTTGTATTTTTAATTAGTTAATTTTTTTATTTAGAACAAAGTAATGGCAACATTGAAGGATTGATCGATGAAATACTAAGCTTGGATATCAATGAGGCTATTTCATATGAATCTAATTAAGTAGTAGTTGATGAGTGGTAAAGTTTATCATTACTTTATTCTAATTTATCGTATTAAGTTTTGATTGTTATATACATGTTAGCTAACTTGTATGTAATGCTACAACATACATTTTGTTTTATGAAATGAAAATGAGGAATTGAGTTTTAAACATTGAATATTGTATTTTAATTATGATATCATGTTAAGTGATGTGACTGATCTAACGCACTGCTTCCACCGAGTATATGCTCGAATGTCTGGTAATGTACGGACAAGTGTATGATAGGAGCCGGGTGTTACACTTGTGTTCTATAAAGTCAAGTATTGTTTGTGAAGTGACAGCCTACGAACGTCAATATGCGATATTTGGCTTAATCTTGTTAAATTATTGAATTGCAGGCATCCCTCAAACTCATAGCTGTTTGGAATATTCATCCGCCGATGTTCTTTTCCTTCTAATGAATATTAATTTACAGTTACAAAGATGTCTCATTTATTCCGCACCCAACATACATTACCAAACGGCAGGTACATACGTAAATGCATTAATTATAAAATCATGACGTACAATGACTTAATTAATAATCCTCTACTTTATTATCTAGATAATAATCTCCCCGTTAATCATCTGTATATAGACATCCAGCTAATTTTCATTCAACATGTACGTACAGCTTTAAAGTAAAGCTACTAGATCAACCAAAGAAGAGAAATTATGGCTCCAAATGGGTGTTTAAGATTTCTACGTAAAAAAAAGAAGTAGAGCTCAAACCCTTTTCTATTGTCTACTCTTGTTGGTTTCTCTTTATTTTTAACAGCTCATCTTTGATCTTTGACGAAGTTGGAATAGGGATGTGCAACTCATCATCCATTTCTGATCTTATAATATTAAAAAGAGAAACATATAGTTTTGTTTTCTTTAACTTTTTCCTTCATTGTAATCGCATTGAAGTATCCAATGTTGGAATAAGTCTAAACAAAGAAAGCAAAACGGCTATCAAAATCCAATCGCAATCAAACTTCTTGCAGATATTATTTCTTGTCAAAATCATAAAAACATGTTGGTAATTTCGTACACCTGGCTCGTTTTCTGTATCAGTTGTTGTATACACCCCATCTCTCCGATCAAGTCCACAAGCGGTGGTGGATTGATATTGACAACAAATATACTGGACAACTACAATAGACAAAACATACGCAACCGAGCATAAGGGTTATTTAAGCTAAAGAAGAATGTTTTTTGGTTAATCCGTCGTTTTCGTGGGAATTATAACGAGTAGGTAAGTGCTATGGGTTTGTTATTTTCATTATGTTCATCTTTGAATGTGGCATTGACAGGAGAGGACGTGTACTTATAAAACCTTACTACTTGTGCTTATGAATTCATGGTACATGGTAAATGCCAAGGGGCCCCTTTTGGTCTTGTGAGGAGAAAAAATTGCATGAATACCAAGATGCCTGCACCAATACTTGTTGGCCCTAGTCCTACCACTACCAAAATTATTATTGAAATGCCAAAAAATAAGAACAGTAACGTTGTACCAAAGCTTAAATGAAAGTGGGATTTGATTTTAACCAATACTTACTCTGTAACTTCTTGCTTCTTCTTTTCTACTCAAGTACTGTACACACCAAGAAGGATGCCTTCCCTTCTTTTTTTCCTACATTAGTTGACATTCGTAACCCCCACCAAGACAGCAACTACTAAGGGGCATCTATGTCCAGATATCACCTTGTATTCTACACTGCACGCCTTGTCCACTTGCATAATCTACTGTTCCCTTGACCCAAACCAATAACTTCACCTACTATAAATATTTGTTATTAGCTAATTAATTAAATAATAGAAGCTTCCCCTTCAATACTTTTATTTTATGCTCTCATTTTTTCCTTTAATAAAAAAAAAAACAAGAGGTGACATAACTTTCTTAAAAGACTGTTGCAGAGTTCCAAAGTCTGAGAGTGAGAAAAAAGATTAACAGCTTCGCCTTCTCTCGTAGATCTGCGCTTTTTATTATCTTCTTGGCTTCTTCTTTGTCTTCTTTGTTCTCTACGGAGCTTCTTCACTCGTATCGTGACTCTCACCCAACTCGCATTCACTCAGCGATTGTAATCCTCTGTTGTTTGTGCATGCATTTTCTAACATTTCATTGTCTTTGCGTTGGCTTTGAGCCATCAGGGAAATGGTCAGTTTCCTGATGGTTTGTAACGAGCTCAGGTGACTGACTCAATTTGCGGGGGTGGAGCTCCGGTGGAGAAGATGTTCCGGTCCGCGAGATGGAGGAGCGAAAAGAACAAGATCAAAGCTGTTTTCAAGTTACAATTTCACGCAACTCAGGTGGTCCTCAATTTTTATACTTTGGATTTTTTGGTTTAGAAACAGAATGTGTTGATCTTCTCAACTGAATGAGTTCAAACCCTTTCTTTGGAAGCTTTTAAAGACATTGTGGGAAACTGGAGAATTTCTAGTTTTAGTCTCAGCATTTTGTGGCAGAAACTCAATAAACTAGAAAGACTGGAGCTTTTTGTGACAATCACAAAAGGGAAACATAAGTTTGTTTTCATATTACTGTTCTTGTGGCTAATAAAGAGTTTAATGAAGAGTTATTGGCATTAATTCGGAGTCTGTTATTGCATTATTTTATAAATGAATGTGAAACTTGTGAATGTAGGTGGCGGAATTGAATGTGAATACATTGGTGGTTTCTGTGGTTCCTGGAGATGTGGGTAGGCCGACAGCGAAAGTAGAGAAGGGTGTGATCCGAGAAGGAACTTGCCAATGGCAATATCCGGTCTATGAGACGGTGAAATTTGTTAGAGATGCCAAGACTGGGAAGATAAATGAGAGAGTGTACCATTTCATTGTCTCAAGTGTAAGGAATTGGTTAGAATGTGGCAGTTTTTCCTTTTGAATTTTCTGTTTCAATGAGTAGTTCCTTTTATTGGGCTACTATAGGGATCGCCAAAAAACAACTTGGTTGGAGAAATTTCTGTTGATTTTGCTAATTATGCATGGGCGGCAAAAGCTTCCACTGTTTCCCTTCCCCTGAAAAATTCAAAATCAAATATAGTTTTGCATGTAAGTTATCTCTCTTTCTCTCTCACATTTATGTTTGTCACGTATTTTGTCACCAGAAAATAATGCTTTGGAGCTTCTTTCTTATTTTCCTTCTAGATTTTGATTTTGTATGTTGGTATTTTATAGGTTTCCATCCACAGGCTACAGGCAGACATTGATCAAAGGTAACTATTTGTAACTTGCGGTTTATGTTAGTAACTATTTTCAAGCTTTTGAGGTTTCTTCATAGATTTTGTTATAGTTTTTGACCTTAAGAGAGCTTTTACAGAGAAATGAATGAACCCGATGATTCAAACTTGAAACCTCATAGTAGAAGCTTGAACACCCTTCTAAGCAATGGGCACACAGAAGAAAACATGAAGACTCATAGCCCTGAGGTAAGCTTGCTATGTTGTCTTGAACTCGTTGCCCAAGTTTAGCTTGTTTAGATGAGAAAAGATTAAAAAAAAAAAACAGAGAATAGAGCAATTATGCATATCATACTTTTACCTTCTTCTCTTTCTGCATTTCACCTATTTTTCATTAGTTTAAGCATTATAAAATTTTTATCCAAGAAATGAAATGTGCACTTTTCATTGTTCACAGGACGGATTACTTAACAATACCCTCAAAATCACTGAATTAAATGGTTGTTATGGAGCCTCTAGTGGATCTGACATTACAATGTCAAGTTCTGAGAGCAGCTCCGGTCTCACTACTCCCCAAGAACTTGGACCAGTAAATAATTCTCTTCCCCAAGATCATAATGGCTTCTTATCATCTCATACCCAATCCTCAGCAGCCCATAAGACAATGGGAAATGCTTTGTATCCGTTCTGTGGTGAACATCAGCAATCTGAGTGTGAGTGGTCAGCAGATTCTGATCATGGAGTAAGTGCTGATGACTCAACAAGCAGTTCTCAAAGCATCCTTGCACGAGAAAGACCTGAACAGGCTTCACATATTGAGATCGAAAAGCTAAAGGCTGAAGTTGATGCTTTAGCTAGACAGGTAGATGTGTCAGAATTGGAGTTGCAGACTCTGCGAAAGCAAATTGTTAAAGAGAGAAAAAAGGGCCAGGATCTCACAAAAGAAGTCACGTGTTTTAAAGAAGAGAGAGATGCATTCAAGGAAAAGTGTGAGCAACTCAAGGCCTCCCAAAAACGAATGGAGGAGTCAAAGAACAGAAATAAGTTGCAGTTTGATGGTGGGGATCCAAAGGCCCTTATGGAAGAAATCAGACAAGAACTGGCATATGAGAAGGACCTGAATGCCAATCTTCGATTGCAACTGCAGAAGACACAGGAATCAAATGCTGAGTTGATACTTGCAGTCAAAGATCTAGATGAAATGTTGGAGCAGAAAAGTAGGGAAATATTCAATCTTTCAAATAAGCTAACATCCAGTGGGAATGCTACGTCAAGAATTGAGGCTGATGATGATGAAGAGCAGAAGGTCCTTGAAGAGCTCGTTAAGGAGCACAGAGATGCTAAAGAAACGTATGTGATAGAGCAGAAAGTTGTGGATCTTTGCAATGAAATAGAGATATACAGGAGAGATAAAGATGAACTGGAGATTCAACTGGAACAGCTTGCACTTGATTATGAGATACTAAAACAAGAGAACCATGACATGTCATTTAAATTAGAGCAAAGTCAGCTGCAAGAACAACTGAAATTGCAGTATGAATGTGCCCCTTTCCCCAACATAAATGAACTAGAAGCCAACATTGAGGGCTTGGAGAATGAACTCCAGAAGCAGTCAAAGGAATACACTGATGCTTTGAGCACCATAAAAGAACTTGAAACCCATATAAAGTCCCTGGAGGAAGATTTTGAGAGGCAAGCTGAGGCGTTTGAAGCTGATCTTGAATCTGTAACATGTGCAAAAGTTGTACAGGAGCAACGAGCTATCCGAGCAGAGGAAGCTTTGCGACAAACCAGATGGAAAAATGCTAATACAGCTGAGAAGCTACAGGAAGAATTTAAAAAGCTGTCCACGCAAGTTGCTAATACATTTGATGCGAATGAGAAGGTGGCTATGAAAGCATTAGCAGAAGCTAATGAACTACGTGAACATAAAATAAAACTAGAAAGAATGCTTCAGAAAGCTAATAAGGATCTCCAATCAGTTACGAATAACTATGAGGAAAATGTGCATCAACTCTCAGATCAGCTAAATTCCAAAGTTGATCAGATTGAAAAACTGTTGGCGGAAATTGATGATAAATCCAAGCAGCTTGAGCTCCTAAAGAAGCAAGAGGAAGAACATGCTGGTGCATTTTCCCAAGAGATCGTAAGGCTACAGGATGAGGTTAAAAGGCTTACGATGGACAAAAATCACCTCTCTGAACAAGCACAACAAATAGAAAATATGAGAGTTGAACTTGAACAGATGCACATATCTGTCGAGCATGCTGAGACCCTGGTGCAAAGAGGAAACATAGAAAGAAATGAAGTTGTAAGTGCAATGGCTTTGCTAAAAAAAGAAGCACAAGAGTCAATGGAGGAGTTAAATAGGATCAAAGGTCTCAACACTGAAAAAGAGACATCAGTTACTCTCCTACAAGCAGAGGTGGAAGCGCTTAGAGTTCAGTGTAAGGACTTGAAACACGCTTTATTTGAGGACGAGCAAGAGAAAGAAAAGCTCAGAAAGCAAGTATTCCAATTGAAGAGTGAGCTTAAAAAGAAAGATGAGGCTTTAGCAAGTCTGGAGAAGAAGCTTAAGGAAAGCAACAAACGAGCAGCATTTTCTGATGGAGCAAAAACTCCAAGAAACAAGTCTACTCCAGTTTTTCATGGCACCAAAGAGGTTGCAAGCCTTAAGGAGAAAATAAAATTGCTTGAGGTAAACTATCAACACTAATCCAATTGGTCAGAATTTCTCAAAATGAACTCTAGCCTTCCTGGAGAATTCACGTAAATTTCTAGAATTGACTTAGACTTGTTGCAGCCTGCAGTTGACAGGACGATTAACTCTTCATTTGTTATATGTCTAACAGGGGCAAATTAAGTTAAAAGAAATGGCTTTAGAAACCTCTACACTCTCGTTTTTAGAGAAGGAAAGAGAACTCAAAAGAATAATCGAAGAGCTGGAGAGCAGAGTTGAAGAACTCAATCAGAGCGATGCAAGTTTATGCAGTAACCCACACCACCAGGTTAGTTTCTTCTTATTTAGCTTTTCTATAATAGCATATTAGTCCAGAAGGTTTGTAGGATAGTTGATATGGTCATGTATCTGGGTGATTGTAAGCAACTTGAACTAGCCCCACGAAAATTATCCAATCATGTACTTAGTATAACAGTAGATCATTTCGGAACAACGTATTTCTTGCTGAACAACCTCACTACGTACTAAGCACTTGGTAATATTTTGGGTTGGTTTTTCTTGGACATTTTGTTTGGATCAAGCACCCTGATATATTGATATGAATCATCACTTGCTTATAAATTAATCATACAAACATTGTTATAATTTATTAGCATTTTGGTGCAGTTTATCGAAGAGAAAATTGGAAATCCTCCAAGTCTGCTTAAAGCCGACACTGTAACAAACTCTAATGAAAATGCAGGCAATGGGGATGGAATACTGTTGGTTGAGAGGTACAATTTCAAGGAAAAGAGCTACTACTGATTAGAATTTCATTTCTTATATATTATACTCCATTTATAGTGGATGATTTGAGGGCATTTATTACTTTACCATAATCAATCCATAACCTTGTTCCACCAAGTTGGTGACTTTTAATTTTTTGTCGCAGCAATCAGGCTGATTTGTCCGAGAAAGAGAAGGGAAACAACAACGTTACTGATATTGATGTGGACAGCGATGAGTTGCAATGCGAACTAGAATCGCTGAAGGAGAGAAACAGAACAATGGAAAGTGAATTGAAAGAGATGCAAGAGAGATATTCAGAAATAAGTCTCAAGTTTGCAGAGGTAGAAGGCGAAAGACAAAAGCTTGTAATGTCGCTACGAAACCTGAAGAATGCCAAGAAGATCTAAACGTTTGACCTTGGTACCGAAACCTATACCGTGTATAGTTAAAAAATGATGTATCAATCAGAAAACCATGACTTGACAGTTTCATCAGAGTGAATAATTACTTTGTAAAAAAATTAATACGAAATTAACTAGCAACCATGTAGTTTCCGAGTTTTCTTCCCCCTCCTATTCTGTTTTCTTTTTGTTGAAAAGTTTTAAGGCTTCATATGTACGGAACGTGTTTCTGTGAATTGCATTCATTGAACTTTTTCTTAGTCCAGGCATCAAACCATTTTTGTGTTCTTGTTTACAGTCTTTTGTGTTCCTTTTTTTTTTTTTCTGCAGTAGCAGTTTGCCGCTAAGATTGTAAGCCGACGCTGAAGGTTCAAACTCAATCCATCATGATGCATTTGAAGCCCATGTACACTTTTTAAACGGCAGAGTCTCAGTGTTAAAGTAACAATCACATGTGAGTTTATGAAACCAAGACAAAAGTGAGTAGGTGATGTTTTCATACCAATGTTAAAGGATCCTGGAACAGGTTGCTTGTTTAGGTTTTAATTATTATTATGCACAATCATCAGAAAATGATTTTTTAAAAAATGACAAACATAAAAAAGCATTGGAACAAAAGTTTCTGATACCCAACTTCTAAAACTATAAATAAAAGCCTGGCTTTATGACTGTTTTTAACAATAAATCACAGTTTACAAAAACAAGATGACAAGCGCTTGCTTATACAGAATAAAAATATGGAACAGGGTATCCCTGCCCACAATAGATGGTCACTGATGAACACCCACCCTTATTCCCAAATCTTTCATAGGTTATCTTGTTCAATTTGGACCACATAGACATGTGCGTGTAAGTGCCTACTTACAAATGTCCACAATACATCAAATACACACTTCATTTCCTTTCACTTGGGTTCTCTTTTGTGTTAGATTTTTCTTTAATGATTTTCACTTTACATTTTGTTTCTTTTCCTTCATAATTTTGCTGTTCCTAATTATTTATACTTTACTTTGTCTTTGTGTGCACTTTTATAGGTTTTATGCTTCTTAATCCGCATTTTTTGAAGTATAGTTGAAAGCCTTCCTTTTGATTATCTTGCATTTTAATACATAAATGTAAAAATCTAAAATTTTAAAAAATTTCTAAAATAAGGCTCTTAAGCATCTTAATATATATATATATATATATTATGCCATTTTTATTGGAGATATAATAAAATATTCATCTTATTATATATATGTCCCTTGATAAAGTTTCTTAGATAGTTTGCTTTGTTTTACCAAATAAAAAAGGTAATTATGAATCAAATTTGATTCTTGAGTAGTTTAACTTTTTTTTTTGGTTTGGTTAGGATATGATCTTATGTATTTTATTATCAATCTCTTTGCATAACTTTGAAATATTTTCTATTAATAAAAGATGTAATATCATAGTTGTTTTCTATGTCCTTCTTGTTTAATAATTTTGGTATCAGAGCCATCACAACAGAGAGTTTAACAGTAATTTGCTTTCTTAATACTTGTTAGATATTTGTTATTTGTCTACTAAAGACTGCTTTTATATAGTCTGTTATTCCTTGTTTTGATATTTGCTAAGACCATTTAAGGATGTTAGTGGAGAATTTCTTAGGTTTAAGGAATAATGGCACTAGAGATGGCAAAAGGGCCCAAACCTAACCCTGACCCAACATATCCATAAGTTAATATGCTTAATTTGATTTAATCAGATTTATGGTCAAGTTTAATCTTTTTATATATACAAGAATTTTTATCTTCAAACTCGACCAGAGCTCAAGCTTCATGGTTTGACTTGGTATAAAGCTTGACTTATGTATTAATTATCCCTAATTCAATTGCTTCCTATTCACTTCTCTCAATCGTCGTACTTGTCTTTGTTTGTTGTTAACAAATATTAATTAGTAACTAGGCCATTATAAGGAGATGAATGACTTTAAAAGCTCTCGAATCGCATCATAACAAACCAAAGGCCCTCCAACTTTTCTAGTTTCATCTTACAAATGGGGTCTTACAATAAGATCACTATTTTTTCAAATCTCCATCTTTGTCTTCTCCAATTTATCTATATTTTGTTGTGACTATTATTAGTGCTTATCAATTAGAATTGAGGGGTTAATTGATTTTGCCAAGAAATGGGAGCCATAAAAGGAGTAAGGTCGAACTAGAATGCAATTGTTATCTAATGGAAGAAAGTTTGGATCTTTGGCAAAGGAGACGGCTCGATGATGATAAGTATGAATTAAAGCTTTAAAGGGTTAGGCTAGAATAGGTAGGGAGCTAAATAGTTTGGACTTTAAGCGAGCTTCAGGCCACTCAAAGTTCGATTAGATTTAGACTTAAGCAGCATGAGCTAGACTCAATTAAGATTCAAGTCAGATTTGAACTGCTTGTAAAAGGATTTAGATCAAGCACATGTAGTTTTAGGCTTGGTCTTGCCTATTGCCAACCCTAATTGGTACATCGTTAAAAATGGTTTTGCATAAGTAGTTGAAGGAGCGACCCTAACATATGTGCAAAGATAGAGCTTAAAAGGTAATGATGAAAGATCTAAAAAAAAAAAACCTTTTCCAGGAAATTTATCACTCCATCTTAAACATTATTCTCCATAAAACCTATAAGTAAACAAATACTTGATTCTATGAAGAAGAAATATCAAAGGAATGCAAGAGAAAAGAAGTAGCAACTACATCTTTATGCCGAGTTTAGAACTTTGCAGATAAAGAATAAGGAGTCATCTGTAGACTATTGTTCTAAGAAATTGGTAATTGTAAACAAATTCCATATCCATGATGAAAATATGGTGGATATGGAAATTATTGAAAAGCTAGTTCAATCAATGACATGAAAGTTTATTTATGTTATTTGTTAGCCAAAAAATCTTATGATTTGGATATACTCAATATAAATAAGGTGTAAAATTCCTTGCAAATAAATAAGAAGAATATCATTAAGTAAGACAATGAAGAATAAGCATTACAAGTAACAATTAATCCAAGGGCATTGGATATGATAATGGCTAATGGAAAGGAAAAGGAAAAAATAACAAGGAATAAGAAAGTAAACCAATCCAAGAAGATGTAAAGTATAGAACCATAATCATAAAGCAATAAACTCTATTAAGTGACACATGTATAATGAGATGGAAAATTTAAATCAATCTTCAACACCGATTTGATTTAAAAAAGATTATAATTTTTAGAAATAATTTCAAGTTGAAAGTTTTCTATTTTCATAAGTTTGGTCATTATCATTTAGAATTTTGCATTAATTTAAGCAAATGGTAGAGTGTAAGATCAAATTCGGCATAGACATCTAAAGAGGAAATCACCATACTAATGGTGTTCTACCTAAAATATATGATACTTCAACACAACCTATAGTAGCTATATGTGTAAAGATATGGTACTTGAACACAACCTATAGTAGCTATATGTGTAAAGATATATCAGTTTTTTAATGAACTAGATGAATCTTTCCATGATACAACGATGCTTTGGAGATAATTCACATGTCTTGATTATGTGAAGAGGAAAGGTAAAATTCCAAAATGGAAAATTAATGTAGACAATTTCTAATGTCTTTATACCCTAAACTTGAAGTTAAATTTACTTAGTGTGTATTATTTAGAAAAGAAGGGCTATGTGATTATTATCAAGGATGGAAAATGGTAGATTGAGGATCTAACATTAGGCCCAATAGAAAATTTTAACATGTCAAGAAATCAACGTTCCTTTTGTATTTGCAGAATATTTGGCAATCGTGTCTCCTTATGAAATTGAAAGATGTAATATGACTTTGGAATTTTTGATAGGGCCACTTGAATTTTTTAGGGATGGAAACTCTTCAACAAAAGAAAAAATTGTTGGTTTCCAATAATTTGATGCTCCCTTTGTTTTGTGTGAGGATTATGATGATAGTAAGCAACATGAATATAGATTTTCCAAGGGCAAGGTATGGAAAACAAAGAAAATACTAGAACTGGTACATTCTAATTTGTGTAAGCCTATAAGTCTAGATTCTAGTATCAGTAAACCATAATTTTACCTTTGTTGATGATTTTAATAGAAACATAAGTTTAATTCATGCGAAAAAAACTATAAGGCCTTTGAAGTTCTTAAGAAATTTAATATTCTTGTTTTAAAATAGGTATATTTTTTCTGGTAAAGGTGTTATATACAAATAATAGTATTAAATTTATTTTTGTAGAGTTTGCTAAATTTTGTGCATACCATAGGATTAAAAGGCAAATTACAATAGCCTATATGCCCTAGCAAGAGAAGCAGTAGTGTAAAACTATAGTGTAAAACCAAGGAGATGAAACTCACTTGTGAAAGGAAAAATTATACAATCATCAACATAAATTAAAACTAAGGAGAAAAAACTCACATATTTCAGAACCATAGAAGCAATAGCATAGATGCAAACAATTGTTGACCATGACAAAGAGTGCATGAAGATGGAAGGTGATGAACTACTGATGAGTTTACATTTAATAGGAATGCATGTGTATGTCTTACAGCAGGAATGAATGCACTAGGAATACGTGTATCCCCTTTAGTTGATTTATGTACAACCTTTTAACTATTATGCTAAGTAGCTTTACTATAGTGTACTTGTAATTACTCCAATGAGTCACATCAGTGTAAAAATTTTGATATGTTAATTAATCGTTTAATTTTAAAAAAACATAGTGCAAAGTATCTTATCAAGAAATAGAAATCTAAAGGAATTTTAATCAGAAGCAATCAGTTGGAGTGTCCATATTTTGAATAGAAGCCTTACTTTTTCTACTAAAAATATGCCCTACTTTTTCTATTCAAAATATGATACTAAAAGAGGCTTCTAGTTGATGCAAATCAGCAATTAATTATTGTATAATTTTTGAATGTTTCACTTATTCTTATATTCTATATTCCAACAGCAGCAAATTAGATTAAAAAAAAGACAATGCATTTTTCTTAAATAGTGATCATTTAAAAGCCTGTAAAATATTTAATCATACTACTCAGAAAATTGTAATCAATTATTATTTTATTTTTAATGAAGAAATCACATAGAACTATCTTATATGGATTTTGATATAGGAAAAGGTAATAAATATAAATAAAGATACGATCATCACCAACAATAATAGTGAAATTTGAAATCAATATGAACGAAACCAAAGACCATTCAATCGAGATAAGTTTTATTCAAAGATATGAATACGAAATCACAAAAAACCATACAAATTGAAATGAGTGATATGATTCTAGAGTTTGATTTCCACTAGTAATTCATGTAAGATCACAAGTTTTAAGGGAACTTAAAACAAGAGTTACTCTTAAAGATTGAAGAAAACCTCCATAAGGTTTTTGATTGATCAATAACAATGGTAAAATCCTTAATTACATTAATAAAAAAGCCTTTTATATGAATAAAACCCTAAAAACTAAATTTCTAAAAGGAAATAACACTCATATAACAAAATCTTAAGTATTTAAACTATGGTTCTGGTGCCTATTCTGCTTTGTATTAATGTCTGTTACATTTTATAATTTTACCGGTGTAAAACATAGACATGTTTGACATTGGACACTGATTGATGTTTTATTGAAAGTGTATAGTGTAGCTTTAGCTAGCATTAGCAAGTGTAGGTCGATCCTAAGAGAACTATAATTACTAGTACTAACCGTCCTTCTATTATCTTGTCTAACAAATTATGGTGATGGAGATTGATCAAATTCATATTTAAAGAAATAACTAAAACAAATCAACATAATTAAATAATTAGAACAAAAATTAAACTAATAAAAAGTCAATAAAGGCAGTGGCATGCAGAAGACTTCTCATACAAATAAGACTTCACACATTAATTTAACCTAAAGGTTATTGGACATGAATTGTTAAGTACATAGTTACTTGCAACACATTACAAATCAATCCAATTCACTCTATAATTCTTCAAATTTTAACTCAATCCCTACAATTCCAATTAATGCATAAAATGAACATCCATAAGAAAAAATGTTAGAAACTTTAAGTAATTCAATCATCAATGAAATATTTAAAAGCTTATTTGAAAAGTCACAAAGACCTTTGACATAATAGTAAACACTATATCATAAATACCCAAAATACTCAATTAGGTCACTATCTTGAATGGATATTAGTACCATTCTTTAGCTTTGACATTTTTATTAGTATAAAGCTAACGGAGTGAAATTATTTAAGCTCATTTATGCATATACTACTATTTTTCCTTTTTTTATTTTTCTATGTAGGGAAATAAAAAAGGTAAAATAGAATTCAAATTTAACTAAATATATGTACAAATTATACACAAAGTATTATTATATAATCAAGAATCCATTATCAAAATGAATAAAATAAATTGAAATCAACTTGTTCATAAAAATTGCAATTATTTTCCTAATTAAATCATTTCACGTTCGTAACTAAACTTAAAATGAATTATCTTAATCAACATGTTTTTTTTAAATTCCTGAGTTGTTCATTATTAAGATAATTATAACAAAATTGACAAGCTTGACTACTAAGTAACTCCTGACACTTAAGTTGTATATTATCCTCAATGTATAAAACACACAAGAATAATGAAAAATATGAATAATAATAGGAGGAGGTGAGGATAACTGGTAATTCCCTGATAATAAAAGATTCTCAGCCTTGTCCAATGTCATTAACAATCGTCTATTGCTAGTCAAATCTTCTCTACTTTAATGCATTAGGATGATGTTACCTTTATAACTTACAAAACTCCATCAGATATCAACTCACAAAAAAGAACTATAAGAGTAGAACTAGGAAAATAACCAAATAACTAATAAAAATCCTATAAGCTACTCAGTCAAAATAAAAACAATAATTATTAGGTTACCTCCTAACCATTGCTTCTTTAAGAGTCTTTTACTTAGAATTTTTAGCAAGTTCTGCTTTGACTTGGATCTATAATCAGCAACTTATTTCTACCTGTTTTCTTAAATAACAACTCATTAGCCTGCAAATAGGGAATATGCTACAATAAGGACATATGATATTAAAATAATAAGATCAAGTAAATCTGTTAATGCCCATTTTAGTATCAATCTATCAATACAACAAGGAATAATAAACTCCCTAGATCATCAATTGACTTAAAATTTTTTTCTATAGGATGTAGGAGCTCTCCGTACTTATGATGTTTGTCAATAATTTCTTGATAGCCTTCTTATTTAGATCCTTCTCTTCATCTTCCACTTTCTCCTCTTCCTTCTCTTCTTGAACAATCACTTCTTCCTTTTATTTAAACTTTAGCTCCTCTCTACTCCTCCAAATAAGAGCTTATTAGCTTACAAATTTGCCATATGATTTAAGGATGTATTATATCAAATTAATAAGAATAAGTAAATATGCTAACGTACATTTTAGCTAAAGAACAACTAAATTTGTAACGTACATTTTAGCTAAAAACCATCAATATGATAAGGAATAATAAAACCCCTTATATCATCGATTGGCTCTTGATAGTTTTTTCTAAGAAAAGTAGGAGCTTTATGTACTTAATATATTTGTCAATAATTTCTTGATAACCTCCTTATTTAGCTATTTCTCCTCTTCCTTCTTTTTTTGAACAATAACTTCCTACTTTTCTTCAACCTTTACCTCCTTTATACTCCTTAAAATAAGAGCTCATTAGTTTACAAATATGCCATATGCTATAATATAATAAGGAAATACGATATAAAATTAATAAGACCAAATAAATCTACTAATGCCCATTTTTGTAACAAATCATCAATATAATAAGGAATAATAAAACACCTATATCATCAATTAACTATAATTTTTTTAGAGAGAAGTAGGAGCTCGTTGTACTTAACATGTCTGTTAATAATTTCTTAATAGTCTCCTTGTTTAGCTCCTTTGCTTTTTCCTTCTCTTCTTAAAAAATAACTTCCCCCTTTTCTTTAACCTTTAGCTCCTCTCTACTCCTCCAAATAAAAGCTAATTAGCCTGCAAATAGACCATATGATGCAATATAGTAAGGACATATAATATCAAATTAATAAGACTAAGTAAATCCACTAATGTCCTTTTTAGTAATAAGTTGTTAATATAACAAGAAATAATAAAACCCCCTAAATCACTGATTGACTCCGACAATTTATTCTGTGAAAAGAAGGAGCTCTTCAAACTTAAGATAACCGTCGATAATTTCTTGATAGCCTCCTTATTTGGCTCCTTGTCTTCTTCATCCTCTTTCTCCTCTTCTTAAATAGTAGCTTCCTCCTTTTCTTCAACCTTTAACTCTTCTTTACTCTTTCAAATAAGAGCTCATTATCTTGAAAGCAGACCTTATATTTCAATATAATGATACATGGTATCAAATTAACAATCCTAAGTAAATCCATTAACACCCTTTTTAGTAATAAATTATCAATATAATAAGGAAAAATAAAACTCCCTAGATCATTAATTGATTCTGATGATTTGTTTTGTGGAAAGTAGGAGCTCTCTATAATTAACTGCCGATAATTTCTCAATAGCCACCTTATTTGGCTCTTCCTCTTCATCTTCCTTTTTCTCCTATTCTTTCTCTTCTTGAATAGTAGCTTCCTCCTTGTCTTCAACCTTTAGCTCCTTTATACTCCTCCAAATAAGAGATCATTAGCCTACAAATAAGCTATATGCTATAATATAATAAGAACTCATGGTATACATTAATAAGATCAAGCAAATCCATTAATGCCTTTTTAGTAACAAACTGTCAATATACAATTATTAAGTTTTTGACATTAAACTTCTTGGGAATGAGGAAAACAAATGATTTGTTTAATTCTTTAAGAAGTTTACCCCTACAAAGAATTCCAATACCATAGTTATTATCATGTACCTATTAGATTTTAGGATTTAGAAAAAAGAATCCACTAAATCAATTTGGGTATGGAGCTTTATCTTAATTCATCTTAAATAAAAGTTATTTAATGTCTAAAGTAGTGAAAGGCCTTGAAAGTTCCTCCTCGTGCTATTAAGAGATAGGGATGAATACCTTGATTGCCTGTATTTGAGAACCACAACTATTGGAGGTTCTTGAATAATCTATAGATACCTTTTTAATCTCCTCTTACTCTCTAATAATGTTTTTATCACTTTTTATTAAGGAACATATCTTTTTTTGGCTTTCCTTCCACTAAGATTTGCAATATAGAAGAAATTGGTGTTATTATCTCCATCTTTTAGCCAATTAACACTTGCCTTCTATCTTATTAATGAGTTGTAATTCTTTAGAGCTTGAGAATAACAAGAATGATCCATTTTCTCGTAAACTTTAAGGTCTACATTCCCATGCTAAAGGTTCATTGCATATTAAATTGCAATTAAGTTTTCTCTTAATTTGTGAATGTAAGAGTTTGTGTTTATAACCTTGTCTTAATAAATCTTTTTTATCTTCACTTAAACAACTTTAAGTTTCCTAGCACACTTGTAAGATTTATAGCCTTCTACTTTAGCATTAAGAACTGTTTTGTTGTCTCTTCAAACGCTTCTAAATTAGACATAAGGTTGTTGAATCTAAATTGTGTTTTTACTATGCTTTTTTTAACATTAAAACTTACTTTAATGAGAGACTGGTTAGAACATAAAAAAAGTGGAAAAGAGAATTTCTATTCGATAATTTTAAGAGCCATAGAGGACTTGCCAATGCTCAATCTAACTTCTTCCTTATAATCTAACTTCCCCCTTCTTTGTTGCTCTATGTGAAATAAGATCCCTCAAACCTTAAGTCTATTAAACTTACATCATTAATATATTTGAGCACATTATCATTTCTTAGTTTATTAGTAATCCTTTCACCTTTGGCCTCTTAAGCTAGAATGACGTTGTTAAAGTCACCTATTGCTATCTAAGGTTCTCTTATTAGGGAATTTAAAGTTGAGATGTTAAACTATAAGGAATTATTTATGAACTCATGATTAGCTCCATATGTAAAAATTATACCAATTCTATAAAGGTCTGGTTTACTATTAAACATCAGATGAATAAACTGATTTGAGATAAAAGTATGATGTACCTTGATTATACTTTGGTGATAGGTTATTAAGATCCCTCCATTGTGATGAGCTTGGTGGTTCCATATAATTTCTCAATTCTTGTCAAAAAGTTAAGTATTATGTTGCTTATCAACTTTTACTCTTGCTTATGATAATCTAACCAACTTTGGATTCTTTAATAGTAACAAACCTTAATCTTTTATTATTTTTTAGATAATTCATGCCCTTTTATTTTCATATAATGATCATATTAGAGAATTAAGGTTCTAAAACATTATTAGGTTGCCTTTTAGGTTTCTTTCTAGATTTTGTCACTAAGTTTGAAGATTTATCACATCCCTTCATAACTACCTCATCAAAAGTAGAGTGTATAATTACATGGCAACTATCTTTTAAGTTCTCGATACTATTCTACACATTTGGATTATTTCCCTCTAAACGGGTGGTTTCAATTCTCATTATAAGTTAGTTTGTTTCTAGAGATATATAGACCCCAGTTTTAACCTCATACCTACTTGTCTATTGTGTTACGGGTTTTAAGGTCTCAACTTCCCCTTATATTTTTTTTCTCTATTTTCATTATGAGCATCCTCTTTAGAGATTTTTCTTCAAGTTCCAGTCCATATTTCTTGTCCTCTATGTCAAAATACATTGTTAAACCTAAATTTTCATATTATAAACTTCTACTTATTGGCTTTTAAATCTTCCTTTCTAAGAAATGGGTGGTTTTATTAGTATGGGAGCTTTATCTCAAACTCTTTAAGACCCCCTTCATCATTTAACCTTATTGGTTTCAAGGATTTAGGCAACTTCTACTCTATGTCCACTTTCAAACATTTTTTTCATAGCACATTCTTCTCATCCCTGAGAAATGGGTGGTTTTATTAGTATGAGAGCTTTATCCTAAGCTTTTCAAGACCCCCATTTAACCTTATTGGTTTCAAGGAGTCAAGTAAATTCTACTCCATGTCCTCTTTCAAACTTATTTTTGCATAACACATTCTTCACATCCCTATTGTGCTTTAATGTAAGAAAATTCGTCCTCCCAAAGAGCTTGTAAGATAGCTCAGTCTTGTAGTGGATTGATACTTAGGAGGGATATTATAAAAGTTGATCCAAGCAAGGATGTACTTGGTATTTCTTATCCAATTTCATTTTATGCTTCCATTTTTAGGATAAAAATGGTTTTCCTTAGACATGCCATGGGCCCAATTTCAGAACCTTTTGCATGCTAGCTTTGCTTTCAAACCTAAAAAATAAAGAAAATCTCTTTATTTATAAGAATTTTATCAAGCCCTAACCTTCCCTAGTTTACTTCTATCGATTTTTACTCTAGGGGTAAAGGAAGTCTTTTGCTAGTGAAGAAGTCCACCAAGTAGGTTTTCCATTTGACTACTCTTGCCATAAGGATGTCTAAAGGAAGTGAAACATGGAGGATATTACTATCCATTATACTAGGAATATATCTTATTTTTTTCCTAAAAAGTATGGTCACTACAACAAATAGGTTCTTTCATGACGAAAATAAACGTTGCTAAAAAAAGAGAAATCGTCACAAATATTAATTTGCGACGATTTCGTGTCGTCGCCCAAATCATCGCTGAATTCCGGTAGCAAAACAACATCTGTGACATTTTGCCTAATTCGTCGCCAAAACTTATTTGCGACAAAAATAATTCATCGGTAAAAATTATTACCGACAATAAGGAGGAACGTCGTACAAGGTTTTGTGCGACATTTTTGTGTCGTAGATAAAAGTTTTTTCCTACGAAATTGTATTCGTAGGTATTTTTGTTTAGTGCCGATTTTATTTTAGTAGCAGAATCCTTTTAACTACTAAGTTTTTATTGTAGGAAAATATTTTTAGAGACGTTTCTATAAACGTAGGTAAAAACTTTTTGTGACAAATTAGACTTTGGATGGTAATAGGAATTTGTGACGATTGTGTTTTGGTAGCAAAAAAGTTTTAGCTACGAAAACGTAGATGTAGCAAAACCTTATTACCGACGTTATTTATACGTAGTTAATTAGTTTTTGTGACGAATTTATTTGGTAGCTAATAGTATTTAGTGACAAAATTTAACTTTTAATTTAATAATTATTATAATTGTTAAAAACGAATTTATTTTAATTTATTACAATTTTAAAGACTTTTTGTGATGAATTTTTTGATAGCTAATATTATTTAGTATCACATTTTAATTTGAAATTAATAATTATTATAATGGTTAAAAACGAATTTATTTTAATTTATTACAAATTTAAGACTTTTTGAAATATTTGAAATATTTCTTTATAATTAATGTTAGTGACATATTTTGTAAATAATAATAAATTGAAATAAAATAAACATAAAATGGAATGTATTGTATATAAAACAATATTTACACAACATTTACAAACTAAGAGTCTGCATCTGAGTCACTACCACTAACATATACAGAACCTAGCATTTGTTTAACCAATTTTTAAAGCTTGCTAACTTCTTCTAGTCCACGATTTAACTTGTCTTCTGTACATTGTAATTTTGTCTTCAATGCTTGGTTCTCCTCCTGAAGTGCCATCACATATGTTGGTCGTGATGAAGAGACACCAATAGGCTTAGGGTCATTTCTAAGACCTTTGATATAGCCTAATCGTGTACCAAGGACATTGTTACAAATTTCATTGGCATTGGACTGATTTCCCTCAGCTAATGACGTCTGCAGCAACTCCTGCATCTTATCCTACAATGTCAAGTAGAAAATCGAGTTAACTAAAAAATTATTAGTTAATATTATATATAAAAATAAATTGTAATATTAATTTATTTGTATTTACATAATTACTTTGTGCTTCTTCAGACGTCCAGCCTTGACCTTCCTTGTAATGTGTGTGCTTGTACAGTGTGATCCTATCACACTCTTGCCCTTGGAGTTCTGTTTGACTCTATAATATGAATTTAAAAAATTATAACCAATTAGAATTTATTGTATTAAAAAATATAATAATAAATTGAAAACGTTACATTTACAAATTCTTGTCGGACAATGACAAATGATATGGAGTTGGTGTTATGAGGAGTCTTCATTTTTGTTCTGTTTGCCTTGGCTTTCCTCCTAAATTAAGAAAAGTAGTTATGAAATGTATAAACATAATTAATGGAAGGAAATATGAAGAGGAAAAAAAACAAACCTGAACTTTCGCTGAAGCCCAATAATCACACATTTCATTCCAATTTTCTTCAGTCACCCGTTTCGGAACATGTCTCCTTGCCTCTTTATTGGAAGGGAAAGACTGATAATATTTATGAAGTCGATATTGATGATCCTTCACCCTTTGTTTCAACAATGAACTAACATTGCTTGAAATCTCAAGCATGTCGATATCAATTATATTGAGTTTCATCTGTGAAAAATATGTATAAGTTGAGTTATTATTTTAGTTAAGTAAAATTGCAATACATATAATGAAATGAATTGAAATATTACAGAAACTTTGTCCAAAGCATTTTGCAGCAAGTTGTCTTTCTTTAACTGCTTGACATGCTAAAGGCAATGTAACTCATTCCTCACAACGAAACCCAACTCACTAGCCAATTTTGCTGTTTGGATCTTATCCAATGGGTGTCATTGCGTAGGGTCAATCGTCACTGACAACGTGGTATTCATTGCAACATTCATCTGTTGCAACTCAGCTCCTTTTATCTTATCTCTACCTCTTTTTCTGATATTAGTATTGGAACCTGAAAAAAAATCATAATGAGAAAAACACACTAGACGTGTAATGAGAGCATAAATGTAAATATGTTTGGTTATTAATAATAGACCTGAAGATTCCTCATGACTACCAGACGATGTTGGTAAAGGTTGTTGCTAACTTTCCTCATTTGATGATGCAATTACTGGGATTTCTGTAGGAGAAACTTCATCTGCCGTTACCACCCTCTTTCCTTTATTTCTACTAGATGTCATTATAATGAACTTGTGTAAAACATCAACAACATAAGGCAATTATCTTCTTAACATTCCAAACAATAAAAATAATCTATTTACAGAAATCTTCATGATTAAGATTTTGAAAATCAACATCCACAAAAACATAAGTGAAACATTAAAAATATGCTTATGGTCTTCGTAAATTAACATAACTAAAACATTAACAACATACGACAGTTATCTTATTAACATTTGAAACAATACGAATAATGAAACTTACATTCAATCATAATGATCAAGATAAAGAAAATCATCATCATTAAGTACATTATCGTTTGATTCTTTATCACTAATATATTCGAGCAAAGTATCGTCATTTTCATTGAATTCATCCTGAGTATAGTCTTCATCTATTTGTAAGATAAGATGAGGTTGTACTTCATTCAGTTGAACTATATAGGGTCGACATCTCTCCTATGGAATGATGATATATCTGCATCTTCTATTGGAATGCCTTCATTATTGATCTCCAATCTAATATCTTTATAGACTTCATCAGCATCCTCATCCAATTCACCAATATCCCTTTCACAAAAATCAAAGATATTCCTTTGTTGAAACTTTTGAACAACCTTCCAATTGCTACCCAACACAGTATCGTTGATATGAAAACTTATTTGGCTTGACTTGTAAGGACAAAATGATCATTATCATACCATATCTTACTAACATTTACGATAGTAATATGCCCGTTCACTCTCATGCCAGTTAGATCAAACCATTTGCATTTAAGTAGAACAACCTTCTTATCCTTGATGTAGTGCAACTCTATAATTTCAGATATGACACCATAAAAGTTAATGATCTCGTCGTTATAACATCCTTCAATGACAACTCCACTATTTTGACTTCTAACTCAACTATTTTGATCTTGTATGTGATATCACACCCCATTAACAATGCAACCTGTGTATTTCTTCCCACAAAAATGAGGCTACTACATAATATTATTGTCGCTTCTTACAAGTTACGGTTATGTAACCGTATCATCTGTAAGACAAATTAAAAATAAATATGAGGATGACATATTCTCATATTTTCATAATATGTAATTAATATGAAACTTACTCTATTTCTAAACCATGATACAAACTTCTGCCTATGTCTTTCTTTAATATTAATGATCCCTTTGCTACAAATTGTGTCTTTGTGCTTTATATTGAAAAAAAACAAAGTAAGATTTCAGAGTTAATGTAGGGAATTATAATATGATTGTTTGAATGAAAAGGAATATACGTACTCCATGTATGTATCGACATTCTCACAATTGTTCAAAATATACCAGTGGGCAATTTTAAATTCCTCTTTAGTCAACTCGACATATTTACCGGCACCAAGTGGCCTAGCTTTTTAGGAAAAAATAGACAACTCAGCATCGTCATTAAAATCAAAGTTACATTATGGTCTATTAAATCTTATCTCCACACCAGTTAAGTACATTGAATAAAAAGTCAAGCATTCATTTGCTATATAACCCTCTGCAATAGACCCCTCTGGTCGAGCTCTATTACGTACATAATGCTTAAGAGAGCATAAATACCTGAACATAAACAGTTATAAACTTAGGAATTGTTGCAAACAAATAACATAGGAAAAACTTCTTGAATTTGATATGAATTACCTTTCAATCGGAAACACGCATCAAAATTGAACCGGTCCATAAAGTTTTGCTTCATATAGTAATTAAATTGCCAAATGAACCATAACATCAAAAAACGATAGGGGGAAAAATAGTTCAAACTTACATAGAATCAATGGTATGTCTTTCTCCAATTTATCAAGCTCTTCAACTTTAAGTGTCTTGCAATATAATTGCTTAAATAACTCTCTCATTTGATCCAAAGTAATGGACACATCCTTCGGCAAACACCTACGTATTCCAATTGGAAGTAGTCGTTACAAAAGTACATGACAATTATGACTTTTCAACCCTGAAACTTTTCCCACTTTAACATTCACAAAAAGACCTATATTAGATGCATACCCATCAAAACATTTGAATGATTGGAGGAACGAAAAAATGATTGTTTCTCACTTTTTGACATGTTGTAACAAGTAGGGGGAATAAAGTATAAACCATCATTTCTTCTTCTCAAATGCAAATCTTTTCTAATATTCATGTATTCCAAGTCTAGTCTAGCCTTAATAGTGTCTTTGGATTTCCCATCAATTCCATGACAATTCCTAAAATGACCTCACAAATGTTTTCTCAATATGCATGACATCAAGAATGTGCCTCAATAGTAATTTCTTCCAATATGGCAAGTTGAAAAATAGGCTTTTTTTGTCCAATTCAGTTTAATATCATTTCTTTTACGCTTTCTATTACTTGGGTGTTTGCTAGGTGTAATGTCACCCAAATGTGACAGCTGGTAAACAATATCATCACCGACAATTGCAGCGGAGCTTCACCTAATTTAATTGTACCATTAAATTGTTTACTTCTTCTCCATCTATACCCATGTTCCAAATAATAACAATGACCTGTATAATATATTTTACTTCGCATCATTTTTTAATATGTTTGATGATTACAGACAGGACAAGTCATATAACCTTTAGTGCTCCACCACAACAAATTCCCATAAGCTGGGAAATCATTTATCGTCCACAATACAGCAACATGCATTATAAATTTGTTGCCTTTAACAACATCAAAAGTTTGTAATCCATATTCCCATAGATCGTTTAAGTCATCAATTAATGATTGTAAGTAAACATCGATGTCCTTACTAGGAGCAGTAGGTCCTGGAATAAGCAAAGACAACAACATAAAAAGCTCCTTTATACACTTCTATGAAGGTAAATTATATGGGTTTAGAATCAGCAGCCGCATGCTATATGAATTACTCATATTACTGAAAAGATTAAATCCATCTGAGGCCAATCCAAGTCGAACATTATGACTATCTTGTCCAAACCATGGGAACTTTCTATCAAGCTCTTTCCATGCTATTGAGTCTACTAGATGATGCATAATGTTATCATCAATGCGTTTCTCTTTATTCCACCTCATATCTATGGCTGTTTTTGTTGACATAAACAACCTTTGTAATCGTGGTTTAATAGGAAAGTATCGAAGGATTTTCAATGGTATCTTTTTTCCTCTCTCATCATCAAGGTAAACCACGATTACAAAGGTTGTTTATATCAATAAAAACAACCGTAGATATGAGGTGGCATAAAGAGAAACGCATTGAAGATAACATTATGCGGCATCCAACAGACTCAATGGTATGGAAAGAGCTTGATAGAAAGTTCCCATGGTTTGGACAAGATTGTCGTAATGTTCGACTTGGATTGGCCTCAGATGGATTTAATC
>JAOTAY010000191.1:30065615-30094783 GCA_025629805.1 Erythroxylum baracoense | reverse complement strand
AAATATTGACCTTTTGGTGACGTTTGGTAATATCGTCACAAAATACATAACATTTAGTGACTATTTACGAAGATCGTCGCAAATTGTTTGTAAAATTATAGTGACATTTACAGATTGTGTCGCGATTGCACTATTTGGCGACGAATACTATAAATCATCACCCATTGGTCTCGATTGTGTGACGATTTTACTTGAACGTCACTGAAGGTTTTCCCTTGGGCGACACTTTTTGATTTCGTCACTAAAACTTAACATTTAGTGACGAATAATACCCTTCGTCGCAAAAGGTTGTCTTTTTGCAACGAATATTTTTTTGTCTAAAAAAAAAACGTCGGGAATGCTTCCTTTGTTATAGTGGGTCTCTTACAACTTGTTTCTAACTTCTCCTTAGTGACTTAAGAGCAGGGTTTGTAGAGATAGGACCAAAAGGGGCATTTACATTTCTAAGTGTAAAAAGAAGTTGAGGCCCCAAAGTAGTTGGCAGAGGACCAGAATAAGTAGTGGTGTTTGGTTTATGTATAGCAGTAAAGGAATTGACTAAAAGGGAAGCTTAATCAGTAAAGTTGAGAATGAAAGTAGAAGCAGAAGTTAGTTCATAGGTGACTTAGGTTTGTGAAACAAATAAGAAAAGTTGAGTAATGGGATAAGGAGAACGAGAAAAGAAATTAATAGAGGACTGCATAATAAGAGAAGTTGAAAATGCCGCCAAAAATAATCTATAAAGGGAAGATGCAATAGGTAGGAAAAATCCCATCCAAGTAACTTACATAATAAGGTAACGAAAAACTTAAAAGCTAATGGTCAAAGAAAAAATGGTAAAAAAGAAAAAGGACAAGCAAATGACAAAAAAAAAGTAGAGAAAGGTGAATAAAGGTAATTAAGTACTTCATTTATGCATTTGTATTTCACTATTATATTAATTGTTCTTTTATTTTACTTTTTTTGTTGTTTTGTTAATGGTAATTGATATTGAATAATTCTTTTATAAATTAAGTGAAAAAGAAATATTTTAGATATATTGATGAAGATATAATCCATCGTATCAAAGTATGGTTGCTTAAATGGAGAAATAAGAAATTTTGTGTGACAAGAAGATACTACTCAAGCTTAAAGGTAAATTCTATTGTTTAGCGATTAAGTCAGCTATGTTATATGAGGTGGAGTGTAGGTTTATCAAATAAGTGCATAGTCATAAGCTAATAGTGGTATAGATGAGGACACTTTGTTGGATGTGTAATCTTACTAGGAGAGATAAGATGAAGAATGTTTTGGTAAGAGACAAATTAAAGGTGGTTAAAAGGAAGCGTCATGATCCTCAAATGAGAAGATGCGAGAAAATAGTACTTAAAGACTGTAAAAGAAAATGGAAGACCTAAGAAGAACTAGAGAGAAGTGATCAACAATAATATGACTATGCTGAAACTTACCGAGGATATGGCCCGTAATAGAATGCTTTAATGCACTAAGATACGAATAAAGGATCTCTCTTAGAAAGGTCATTCTCGTTTTCTTCGGTCTTTTAAATATATTTTTCTTTGAGTCTTTAGTTTTATAATTAGCCTTAATAGTTTGATTACATAATACTTCTCTCTTAATTTTTTGGCCTGAACAGTTTATTACTTAGGCTAATTATTTTCTTGTGATAATTGATTTAATTTATTCTTGTACTTGTTTTTTTTCTAGTTTGTGTATTTATTTACTTATCATATCTTTTATTGTTGATCTTTATCACATTCGATATGTAGGTTATTATGTATTGTACTGCGTTTTTATATTTTTTATATTTCTATTTGTTCGTATGTATTTATATATTATATTATCAATATTTTGCGTTACATGAGTGTCTATCAGAAACAGGACCTCTAACATGAAATGATAAGACCAAGTATTATTGGACCTCCCTAAACCCCGCATTTTAGTAAAAATCTGATCGGGTGTTGTTGTTATTGTAGATAAGATAACTTTATGATTGATAATGTTATGTTTGAGTTTAATTTTATTCTTTTAAGTTAATGGAAGAGAAAGAGAAAATGAATATTAATTTATTAATATAAAAGAATTTTATAATTGAATAAGAATAGTAAATTTTAGAGTTAGGTTTGATTTATTTAATCAAATTATGAATTGAAATTTTAATATTAGATCATACAATGGTAGATGAAAGTGTCGATCAGTCAAATAATTTATCGACTTCTATTTAAAGTGTGACAATACATGATTGTATATATGTAAAACAACTAAAAAGTAAGGGGAAAAGGAAAGGAAAAAAGAAAAAAGGAGGAAGCAAAATGTCGTGTAAAGTGGAAGTAGGTCTATCCCTGACCAAAAAGATGCCTTGCCATCAGCTGACAAAATAGAATAGTTGTTGGGGGAATCTTTTTGATAATAAGACATTTATAAGTACTCAAAGTTGACGCGTTTTGGGTAAAGAAGCTTGCCTAGATAATCTTTTCCACCTTCATTTTCCTGAAAAGAATTTCTTTATAGACATACGGAATTAAATGTTTTTGAATTCTAACATTTCACAATTTTTGACGCAGCAACCCGTAGACTGTGACCAGAGCCATAATGAAGGCATTGTCCACATCTGGTTGAACCACCAATGTGAGTACATCCTCTCCCAGTACCACTCCTGAAGATGACTGCTTTTTCTCAGCCTGTAGATACCAAAATTATGTATCAGTCAGTAATTATCAAGAAGATTATGAAATGAAAAACAATTTAGCAGAGAGCAAGGCTCACCTTGGCAACAAGTGATCCATTGCTGTTTGTGATCTTGAATGCGATTTTCCCAGCTGAAGCTTCTAACTTATAATACCTGGTTTTGGACTTGGACCCCGGAATGACTCGACAACATAAATCACCACTGAAAAAATCCACACGTCTCTTTGTTGCTTGGAAGAAAGGTTTTTGCTTTTCTAATTCAAAGCCATCGCATCTGTAGCCCTTCCATTGTCCGAAAGGCCATTGTTTCTGTTGAACAAGGAAATTCAACTTAATTAGTTTCGAGTATTCGAAGACACAAATCTTTCCCTTTCACGCTGTAAAAATGATAGGTCATACCTTAAGTATGGTGAAGATAACATTGCCCTTGAGATCCATGAGATAAACATCACTGCTGCCCTTCTTTTCGTAGTTATCGACACGATAAACAATTTCACCATCAGAATTATAAACCGTGCAGCCATTCGCTTGCATAACTAACGATTTCATCCATACAGTGAAGGTCTCAATCTTTGAAGTGATATAAGCTGAAGAAGAACAACAATGGCATGAGGATGAAGACGAAGACGAAGCAGAAGAAGACTGAAGGGAAGTGGATGGATGAATCTTAGACGCCATTAGCTTCAAGCGTCCGTGTATTATACGATTCAGATTGTGATAATAGCTAGAGATATGAAATGGGTACTATACACACACACACACACACACACACTACATATATATAGCAACAGGTTTGGGGAAGACCATGAGAAGTGGCAGAAAGAAAGAATATTTGAGAACCCTATAAACACGTTTATGGCATGCATATGTATATATAATGTAAAGTAGATATATACATATAGAATATTTGAGACAATTGAAGTTCTTATAATCCAGAGCACACTGTTGATGACACAAGGAGTGATGAAGTGCTACTGTTTCACTTCTAAACATTTGATACTGGGTGTCTTTTATTATGATCTGTTAAATTAAACTAAATTTATATATGATAGTCCGTTATTTTTAATTAAATCCAAGGGCGTCTGGATAAGCACATGTCATGTTTATCTTCTTCAACAAGCTACAAGCACATTTTAGAGAAAGAAGCTGCAATTTTATAAGGAAAGGTCTCATTTCATTATTCCTTTTCGATTCCAGACGCCTCCAATTAAGTTTTGATTATATCATTCACTATCTTTTAAAAACATCTTCCTCAAATGTGCTCAACCTCGATCTAATTATGACAGATATCGACAAAAAGGATATGTTTGAATCAAGGCGTAGTGATTTAACAAAACAATAGCATTAATTAGATGTCTTCAATTCTACCTCTATATATAAAAATGTAATTATATATGGTTGAATAGCTGCTTATATCATGAAAATTTTGTGTATTCTAATAATGACATCTCCACAACAATGGTGTCATGTAAATATAGTCTAATTAATATAATACCAAGGCAATGTTATGATATTCAAGAGTGAAACAATTTTTTACAAGTCTTAGATTGGAGTTAAGGTCAAAGTATTCACTTCAAGCTTAAAGAAGATGATCGATCAATAAGGTCCAAGTATTCACTTCAAGTTTAAAGTTTACAAATATCATTTGGTTCAAGGTCATTATTTAATTCTAAGTTGTTAATTTATCAAGTATTTTATTTAGAATACACAATTTACGAAGTATTAAGTATAGAATGCAACAATTGTGACTTTTATTAATATAAAATTATAATTCAATGGCTTAAATTTTATATGAAAATTTATTGCTTCTCTTATCCATAAACTACTATTTCTCTGAAATATAAGGTTAAGAAAATTATAATGAAATATCATTATCTACTATAATTTAATGGGTTTTCTCACATTTGTTTAATTTTGTGTGATATTAGTAACTATGTAGATCCCCAATTTTCACATGCCAAATATTTAATTTAGAGGTGAAGAGGATGTATTAATTCTTTTAAATTCTCACTCCAGTTAAGAATTAAAAAATGATTTTTATATAAAAAATGAAACTATATCAAATATCTTAATATTTGGTTGAAAATATAATACTCCTATCTATAGTAACCACTCTTCTTCTAAATTAGAAGTTAAAACATATAATAAGTAATTAAAAAGTGTATTTTGAACCTCAATGTTTTAATCAAAATATAATATGAATCCTAACATTTCAATGCATTCAATTTTTAACCTTAGCGTCTATAAAACATTCGAAAAAGACCCTAAATGACAAAATTAATCGTGCAATAGTTAAATGTTATTTCAATATTGACATGACATTGCTTTTTTTTATAATCAAATAATGGGCTAAACTGCCACGTGTTCAAGTTGAGCCCACTATTAGAAATTAAAAAAGATATGCTCTATTGTCACCCCCACCATTACCTTTCTCTTCCTTCTTTATATACTTCTTTTGCTCATTCAATTTTGTTTATGAGTCCTATTTTTTCTTACCCATGAACTCTTCCTATTCTTCATTAACTATGTGTCTATTGCCAAATTCTTAACCTCTGACATGTCAGCTTTATCCTCCTTACTGACCTCAACCTCCTTCTTCTTCTCAGAAAGTGCCTCCACTCTTTAGATTGGCAGCATGTTTATCTTCTATAAATACGACAAAAACCTAGTTTGTGAATAATAAAAATGTATTCAGAAAAGAAAGTTCTAGCCCTTCTCTATAAGACAAAACAACGAGTAGTTAATAGTCAATTTGTTTATCTTCAACATATCTTATTACCCAAAACCCACCAGTAGTTATATATTTCTTAGTTTCCTTTTATGTTGAAGTATTACCTCTTTAAAACACAGTGATGGGAAGCCTTTGTATCAACAAGCAAGGAATCTAAGTGACTAATATGAAAACACTCACTAGTCATATAAATTAACAACCCCTCATCATCTGTGCTTGAAGTTGTTTTTATAGTGTTATTGTCGTCTCCATCTTTCTAGTAACCTTATTTCTTCAAATCTCTCTTCCACTTGTAGTATAGCTTCTTTATATGATTAAGTTTAATGACTTAGTGACACATCCTGGTCTCCTCGCATCTTTAGACTTGGACTTGTTTTTAGACTTACCCTACCCTTATGAACCTTAACTCTTTCTTCTTCCTTTGTTCTCTATTATAAGAGCATGTACATTGTTGACACCAATCTCCTTGCCACAAATCTCCTTATTGAACATACTTTCTTTGATCACATATAAAGAAAGCACATTATCCAGAGTGGATTTGCTTATTGTCACAACCAAAGTTTCCTAACTATTCAGTAGGGAACTAAAAAGGAGTGGGGCTTATCGCTCATCATCAAGAATGATCTTCATTGTAGTAAATTTATTGATGGTATCTTAAAAATTGTTGAGAGTCTCTGACACTGATTTCCTAACCTTCAACGTTAGGTTCACAAGTCTTTTAGGCAACAAGGCCTTGTTGTAAGAAATTTTTATCTTATAAGGACCTTCCAATTTCTTTATAGCTCGAAAGGACCCGTCTTTTGGGATACATAGTTGAATATGCTGATATTAATCCAGTATCTAAAGGAAGGGTTTTTATACTTCATCCTTTTACACTCTTTATCTATCATCTTCTCCTGCTTAGAAAGGACATCATCTTTTATACTTTTACACTCAACGATTGGATTATAGAGATCTTTATAATATAGAAGATCTTCCATCATACATCTCCATATTAAGTTACTGATCGACTTCAACTTCACCATAAAGCTATTACCACTCTCTATATCTATGGATCTAATACTAGTTGTCGGACTCCAAATAATAACACTTATAGGATCAACAAAATCATCAACTAATAACAATCCATTTAGATGATATAGATGACTGAAAGATAATTTGGATCACAATTTTAACATGGAAAAACAACGAGACAAATTGATGCTGAATTAATAAAATAAAAAATAACAGGATACAAATGATTAAGATTTTGAGCTATTGACTCTAACTGAAAAACATCTCTCAAAACAAACACGTATAATCTCTTTTGTAAATCTATAAAACTACTAGGATTGTCATACACACACACACACACACACACACACACACACACACACACACACACACACCCACACCCACACACACACACGCACACATATACACACACACCAATATACTCCTAACTAATCCTAGAGATCAAACTTTAATAAAATTGTAGTTGAACAACGGTATTTGGACTCTAAAACTTTTCCTTCATCATATGTTTCTATCTCACGCAACTTTTGTCTTTTATTAAGCCTTTTAAATTTGAAAAGATAAAGATTTTTAAACTACAAACAGTTGCCTACACATCCACATTATGCCTAATTTTTAAGCTTTAAAATTTGACATCACAAACATATATGATCCTATAAACTTCCATCAATGACACGAGCATGTCTAACTTCACATGGGTATGTTTGTCCTCAAACATCATCATTCAACTCATACATGGTTACAAAGCCTACACGTTTATTCATATGATCATGTCTACCATTAGTACAGACCTGTGAAACCTAGACATAGACGAGTGCTCTAGAAACAGTTTTTAATCATTAGTTTCTACCTTCAATTCACCTACTATTTATTTTTTTGATTAATGAAGATAGCTAATACTTTTGCAGACTAAATTTAGTGGAATTATTCTAATTAACATGTATAAAATGAGGCTAGACCCACAAAATTGTCCCCTTCAACCTATTTCAAAGGAGAAATATTCCCTATTAATCAATTGAAATCCATCCCAAAGAGCTTACTATAAAGCTCAAGCTTACACCCAAAAATAAACCTTGCCACCATGTCGACATCATTCTTGTATGTGTGAATCTTTTTCAATTTCATTAGTTACTCCTTGACAATAAATTACAACTAATGATCCTAACATCAATATGCTTAATGGGGGGATGACAGATGGAACCATAACACTTTGGCTATCACAGAAAACCATGTACTCTTCTTGTTCCACTTCAAATTCTTTAAGAAAATGCTTTAACTAAAGCATCTCCTTACCAACTTCTACAGTTGCAATATATTCCACCTCAATAGTAAACAATGTGGTAGTACGTCATAACAATACATAAAATAACTAAACTTAAAACTATAGCTGGTGATGAGTCTTGGTCGATCCCACAGAGATTGTATGTAAAGCTTTTGTAATGAAAGAAATTAGTGTTTAGGTTTTTTTTTGGGGGGGGGGGGAGGGGGGTAGAGGGGGTTGATTTGGTTTTGAATATCAAAATAAAATGAAATTAAACTAACTAAAGTAAATTAAAGCAAACAGTTAAAAATGATGAAAGTGATAAATGCATTTAGCATCTGGTCCTTGGTTCAATCTCAACCTACACATAATTAAACATACATCATTGTCATATTGTTTTCACATCTCTGTTAGAACTATTAGTCGTAGATTAACAAAAAGCTATATTAATCCTAGTTTTCCCTTAGGTCATGTTTAATTAAAACAAGCTTTTTAACTAAACCTAAATCGAATAACCTAGAATAAGCTCTCTAGATTTAAACGGACATCCATATTATGAATAAGGAAAACATATCAATCTAGGCAATAACCACACAAGTTTGGATCATTTAACCTATGTTACGTTATCTCTAATGATTTAACACCATTAACTGCCACAAATGAATATAAAACACAACAATTATGTATTGCATTTAAGATTCTAGCAATGAGTTCATAAATAAATGATCTAATGAGAACGAGGATATTGATTATCCATACATGATTGCCTAAATCAATAGATATAGAATAGCGTAAACAATTATTAAAGAGAGGAAGAACAATGATACACAATGATGGTATGACTAAATGCGATCATCGGCGTCAATTTCACCTCTGAAATGGAATAAGAAAGCCCAGCCCTCCGTAGGTCTCCAAAGAGTAAGTGCTCTACCCCTTGACAAAGTCACAAAATGATTGTCTTTGTTTTTGTTGTCCAAATGTTTTATTTATATGAAAAATTAGGTTTTTTGGTATATACACGGTTTGATACATGGCTGTGTATCAAACTGTATAAGTAAAAAAATGTGAAACTCATAAAGATACACGGTAAGCCAAAATTTATCTTTCTAATGTATACACGATCGTATATCTCCCAGGTTTTGCTGAATTGTTGCTTTTCTTATAATTTATTGTCCAATCCTCACTCTAATCCATCTCCTTCTTGTTCTACAAGGACAATTGAGATTGAACGTCAAAATGTTGGCTCAATAAATATGCTTTTAACCCATTTTAGCTCTTATGCTTACAATTTGTACCTAAAAACAAATATATGAACTAAAATGAATGTCTTAAGCATTTTAAAGCATTAATCACTAAACGTCATGGAGTAAAAGTATAAACAATCAATTGCACATCAAGTTCCCTCATATTTAGCCTTTGACCATCCTTCGGCAAATAAAAAATATCAAAGTTACAAACTAAACACTTTCACAATTTCCATATTTCCTAAGAATAGATAGCCATAAGTAAAGAGAAATAGCTTTCAAAATCATAGCAAGAACTAAACATTAAATTCCTCTCCTTATGATTAATCAACAATCATCACTTTTAGAAACTGAGAAATATAGCAATAGACTTGGATAGAGTGTGTAAATAGCATTGGTCCATAGGTACACTTAAACACTATACATGATCATGACATTCTATGACTTTACATATCATTCCATTTCTCCACCACTAGGATTCTCTTGCATAATCATGAATCAAAGGAATTTTTAAGGTTGTAATGTGGGAAAAGGTTAAGGTCAAATGTATTTGAGTAATGTAGCATAAAGTCATCAAAGTTAGTGAAGTAAGGAAAAAAACTAAATATAACATCAAACACAAAAATCAACATTCACTCAAAACTATGTCCATCAACTATGATGAATGCAAAAATTATGTTCTACAGCTCAAATTCAAGCCTTCACACCATAAACCACATGAAGTATAAATCACTCACAAAAGTTGGTCATAAACAATACTTTGTGACCATAAGGGGTGACCCTTGAAAACTACATCTCCCTCATTCACATCGTAATCAACTAATCCTTTCTATACAAGTATAGGATTGGTAGAAGATTAGGTAGTATAGCATTTCTTTCGACCTAGACACATATTTTTACACACTCAATTCGCTCCATTTTAGATGTTTGAGCATCCATACAAAGAGGTTTACCTAAAGAACTTGCTATAAAACTCAATTCTTCAATTGTCCAAAGTTTTAGTGGAAAATTATAAACATGCACCCACGGGAAAAATTCCACAAATTCCCTATCAAATGTTATCCCAGGTTTCCATTTGTGAATAAACATGGGTTGGCCTCCTATATGCTAAGACCCCATTTCTAGTAATTCATTCAAGTTGCTATTAGCAACAAATTTATATAAAATAGTGCCATCATCCATGAACAAAGTTTTTTACAAACCTTTCTTACCCCATCTTGCAGTGCCCCAAGCATTGACAACTAGAAATGCGAGTCTCTTGCTTCAGAAAGAGCCAACCAGGGTAGTAAACTAAGCCTTCTCTCCAGCTTGCAATAATTCAATCGGTGGACTAACGAAACCATCCATTATAACATTTGGGTAGTATTTTAAGTATATCTTAGGCTGCTATAATTGCAATTTCTTTGTCCAAGCACTAGTATTGGGTGAGGGTTTCTAGGAATCTAAAACTCTCGGTGAACTTAACCCCTTATCATATGCATACTTCTGACAAACATCTCAGGTGAGCACAAGAAAATCTTTCATAAATAGGGGTAAAGGTGCCCAATCTACTGTCATGGAGTTCACGTGGGTCTTAGCAAGGAAGCTTTACCAGAGCTCGTATGGATCTCATATGAAAGTTTATCTGGAGCTAATCTAGGTTTGCTTTTCAGATCTGAAGGACTACTGAGGACTGGGTCGTTGCTCACAGCTCACTTGATGGTTCATTGGTCACCCAGATCTGGAAGACTGGGTGATCGCTTGTCCAGTTCTTATCTCTGGCAATGACTTTTCTTGTGTTGTTTCATATTAGTCTAATGTTTGAAATAATATAATTGAGTGAGAAATCTTTTCATGTGAATAGATATACCATAATTGGAAGGAGTTGCACACAAACCTAGAGATAGGTTGACATAAATCCTCTGAATTAGGGTCAAACTTAATAGCGAAATTTATGAACCAGTAACACAATCTTAGGGGTTTTAACTAGAAAGAGATTTTAGTTAACCAACTGAGGGTTATTTGTTAATCCTATTGAGAAAGATATTAACATAAGATAGGAATTTTCACATTCTAATAATAAATAATTAATTGCATGATAAAGGGTCAGTGTTTAAGATATCTTAGGAGGATTCATCACCTAAATACTACTTATTTGATATTGATTAATCGTAGTATTTTCTTTATCTTAGTTCATTATTGTGTTTGCTTTAGTTTAGATTATTTAGTTTATTTTTCAATTAAATTCACAACTGATTTGGTAGTTAGATAATAGAATAAGGGTTAATACTAGTTCTTATAGTCCTTATAGAATTGACCCATTCTTGCCAGTACTAGCTACTGCAACACCATGCACTTGTAGTTAAGACTTATAGTTCTTTATGTTCTCATAAAGAACTATAAGTTTTAACTACAAGTGTATGGTATTTCTCTAAGTGCACTTGTAGTTAAGTTAGAGAAACATTATGGCTTCATATGGAGTGACAAATCCTCCCTCTAAATCATCTAATATCATGCGATAGAGTCAAAAGATCACAAATATGTCAAAAGGGGACAAAATTTTTAACTACATGTGTATGGTGTTTCTCTAAGTACACTTGTAGTTGAGTTAGAGAAACATTATGGCTTCATATGCAGTGACAAATCTCCCCTCCAAATGGTCTGATATCATACAATAGAGTCAAAAGATCACAAATATATCAAAAGGGGACAAATGGTTGGTACATATTGCATTATCCTATCTTTTCAATGGTGTATGGAATGAAAGAAGCAGTAAAATCCACACATGCACAAATTACAAAGTACAAGAGTTCATCAAGATCACATGTGACAAAATCATATTACATCTTAGCATATGCAACCATATGCACAAAATTAGCCATGAAGTCAAAACCTTTTGGGGAATCATTTGTTCAAATGATAATTGAAACAAATAACAATATTTAACCTCTTCCTTTTGGATATGTTTTCATTAAGCTTTCAATGTAATTACTTTTAGCATACACTTATATGTAAAATTTTTGTTTTATGAAATTATTTCTTTTCGTTAAAGAGGGCGAGCAACCTGAAGGTCACAGGTTCGAGTCACAGAAAAAACCTCTTTGTAAAATACAAAGAAAAGGCTCAATAAAATTGATGACCCACTCCTGACCCTCATAAAGTGGAGAGCCTTGTTCACTGGGGTTTGCCCCCTTTTTATTTCTTTTTTTCATGAAAAAAGATTAAACAAATTGATTCCTTAAATAAATTAAATTCTTATTCCAAATAGAAACTCAATTTGATTTGAAAACAAATTTCAAATTTAATTGGAAATTATTTCCAATTATCTTGACTCCTTTAACAAAATTTAAATAAAAATAATTTTTAATAAATTATATTTCTTACTTATAGTTTTTCTTCATTATAAAAATATTCCCTAATATTAAAAGAAACTACTTTCAAAATTAAATAAAACACTTTTAATTTAATTAAGAAATTTTTTTACATTATTTATTTAGTGATTTAATTTTATAATTAACTAGAAAATATTTCCTTAATAAATTAGAAAATATTTTTAAAATATTAAAGAAAGTTCATTTTTCTTAATTAATAAATAAAAACTTCAAAAATTAAATCAAGAAAAATAAATTTTTAATAAATTAAGAAATTTTTATTCATAAATAAAGAAATAATTCTAAATAAACATCATAATAATTCTCTTAATAAAGTAATAAATTTAATATATTTCAATCAAATTGAAATAAACAAATTGTAATTACAAACATCTTTCTTAATTACTTAAGAAAACATTTTCTTAATTTTAAGGAGTCTAATTAATTAATCTTAATCTAATTAAAAATAATTAATCCTAATATTACAAACTATTTTCTAAAATTTAGTTAGGAATCTACATAATTATTATTCTTAATCAAATTAAGAAAATAGTTATTTAACTTTAGAGTTGAATTTTGAATTTAAAATAAATTTAAGTTTTGTTTGGCAATATATTTTAGAATACTCTACTCAAAACCATTGATAACTTTGCTCATGTTTAGATTAGTTTAATCTTATAACCAAACATAAGACCATAACAGTCACGTACAAGGAGACAACCATCGTTTCTGACTTTTTATTTCGATGATATCAATCTTAACCAATGTCAGGATAACCATAAAATCGATAATAACCTTAACAACACCACAGTACACGAAACTCTGACAATGTTTTTGGTAGGTTTTGTTATAATTTACAGATTTCCAAATTTTGGGGTTTCTTGACTTTCTAAGTTTATTAATGTTTATAGATTTTTTATCCTCATGTTAGATAATTTTGACTTTTCCAATAAAGTTGGACAATATTTAATTGCATTTTCAATTTTACAATAATTTATTGGTTAAGTTATGAAATTTAATCTAGATAAAGATAATAAAGTGGCCCAATAAATGATCTAAATCAATGGGACGAAGTCTGGGTAAAAAATGAATCCCGATCAGTGTGGACCGGACTTATATCGAGCCTGTGATGGGAAAGCCTGATATAGAAGCTATATATATATAAGTTAAGATCTTCTGCAGTTGCTTATATCATTCATAAGGATAAGGATTCTCTGATCCGTTAAGAGAGCTTAAGTTAAAAAAACTATAGAAAGATATTGACCGCATCCTGATGAGGGATTCCCGTGAAGACGGCTGTGGATTTGCACTCGTTTTGGCTTCAGAAAGCTAGTTTGAAGTTATGGAACCGATATCAGGTATTTTTCACATTTTTTCGTTTATTACCTTTTCACTTTTGATTCGGGATACATAACTAAGTTATAGTTACGTGTTACACCTTAATGAAACTGTTTCATATATTGTTTACAAGTTGAACTATTCCAATTCAAGAATTGAATTGTAGGGTTTTAAATTTTCAATATGAACTTTTCATATTAAAATTAATCAAATCTAAATATGATTTTATGGTTTATGATTTTAATTCCAAAATTCAAGATCAACAACAATTAAATAATTTAATCAAATTATAAAATTAAAGTCTGCCATGATACCACTATTGAAAAATTAGGGCAGAATTTGATATCACGCATAGTGAAATAAATACTAAACTTTTTTGTTTAATTTCTTGAAAATCAAGATCACTAAAATTTTATAAAATGATTAACATATAAATCATAATAAAGCATGAACCGTAATTTGTACCTCATGTTGAAGCTTAATCCTTTTCTTATTATCCCTTGAACCTTTTCTATAATTGGCTCATCTCAACTACCATAGTCATACAAGTGTTTGACTTCTAATGGTATATACATAACAAGTTAATAGAACTTTGTAGCTATTACAGAGAGAGTTAGGCAAGGAGGGATAGCCAGCTTAAGTCTATTTATAATAGATTTTGGATATTTTAGTAATTTAATAGTAATTAAATTCTAAGTTTAATTAAATTTAATTAAAATTACATATGATTCTAATTAAATACTATTTATGCCCAAATAAGATTCAATATTTCATATTGATCCTTATTTATTAAATATCTTATAGTTAATCATAAATTTTCTCAAATTTTACAGTCAAGTTTAACTTTATTAAAATATATTTTCTCTCTTAAACTCGTTATTTTTTTATGACCCATTATGTTCTCAAACATATTGGCAATGGGTATAAATTATAATCCTATCTCATAAGTAAGATTATGTAAACTAAAATCCTTTAATTTATCTTTATTTCTCTAATTAAACAATTATATTTATAGATCATGTTGGTATCGAGCAATACATCATGATCAACCAAATATTTAGGAATGTCAAAGTGGTTTTGACTAACCTTTCCATTCATAATTTTTCGTATAATTCAACCATTTCATACAATATTCTAATTAAACATAGAACATAGAATTAATGTTTACTCTATTTGAGTCCAATCATGTTAGTTTTTTACCATTAGTAACATTTGTAAACTATTTATAAATAGTCATTCTATCTTAAATAAGGATTTCCTAAATCAATTATAATTGAGAATAATAAAACATTCTCCTTAACTACTTTAGGGTGATCAATCATATATTGATCACTCAACTACTTCTATATAGTTTATGCTACATCTAATGACTACTAACTGAGTTAGCATTGATTAGAATAGGTCATTATTAGTATCAAAACATAGCAATTCCTATATAAGATAACTTTGGAGATCTCAAGTCAAATGGTCACTCTTACAATCATCGCAATGAAAATTTCCATAGATATACAAGTAATATTCTAAATGAATTTCTTATATAGGGCCAGTTTAGTGAACTTGTTCTCTAACAAGCACCCACACATTTGTTTAAGTATCTCCATCCTTTAATCTATGAGATCGATTACTTCATTCAAAAAGAAAAACATAACGTGTTCTTGTGTTTTTATATTATATTAATATTCAGTCTTAAGAATAATAACTAAGAATAACTTAGGAATAATAGATAAATACAATATGAACCTCATAATTATAATCTTATTATAATTTTGTTTGCAATGTATAATTATCCCATAGATTTACTTTATCATATATATCTAAGTATGTATAAGATAAAGAATGCTTTTGAATTACTTTTTCACTAAACTATAACCAAGTGATAGGTTGTAAGTCATGATGACACTTTGTTTAAACTCAGATCCTTAAGCTAGGAAGGTTTGATCAATATTGTTTTCTTATGTACTTTTAACCTTTTTATCTTTATTCAAGTGTAAATTAGTATGTTCTTATATGCTTTCAACTAATCATTTAACATTTGAATATATGTTCAACAACATAGATATATCTTTTATTTCAAAAATCAATTAAGAAAAATGTAATTAGAATTAGCCGTTGACCTAAAATTGGTGCTAGACATACATCTTTATGCATTGGTGAGAATTTGAGATAAGTATACACACCAAGAGAGTGTGAAAAAGAAATTGAGCACTCTTATTACTTTCAAACTCTTCTTCATGAGTTTAAGTAAAAAGGGGAAAGAGAAATGAAAGAAATTGTTGAATAATTGAATAACTTGCACGCCTAATTCAAAAAATTTCCTAAGATAAACAAAATAGAATTAGGAACAATTAAAGATAACTTGCATAAATTTTAATTATTAATTATCAATCTAATTGAAACAATTAAATGCTACGACATTTTTGTGTTTATGAATGTTTCATAAAATGTCAAACCATTATAATTTGTATTAACTGATTGATGATGAATTAATTAACATTTTATACACCTTTAATATTTAAATTGTTCATAAACTTATATGGTCTTTTACAACATAAATTCACAAGATGGAGTCTTATATTTAATTAGGACACGGCACGACACGACCATATCAACTCCTGGTGAAGACTTTTGGATAAATTGACAAAGTGGTCGAGGATGATGGAGTTAGATGGTATTTATAAAGTTTCATTTAAACTCATAATTGCATCACTATAAGTTATAAAGCCAGCACAAACATTTTGTTATTAGGTGTTAATTGTCATCCTCTTTTAGAGGCTTTTACTTCAAATTGCTTACAAACATCCCAATAATAGTACACAGTTGGCCTACATTGATTCTAATAAATATTGACCAGCGATCACGTTTAGGACGTGTATAAAGGTTGACGTGTCAAGAACTCTATTAAGTAATTTTGACGTAATTGTCTAACCTAGAAAGGCCTTTTTTGCGTCAATGATAAATTTATGGAACTGCATCTTTAATTATTAGATTAATACATTTGGTTTATAAGTTAAGACGTCTTTTTCAAATTATTTAAAACCGCATCAATAAGATCGTATTTAATTAATAAGTTCAAATTTTCAATGGCCGAACTCCACCTATTTAATGAGTAAGTTGGGATAATGAGACCAACTATTCTATATAGTAATGTTATAAAAGTGACAGCGATAAATACAATTGAATATTAATAACTAAAAAAAATTATTAGTTTAAATTATATATTTTGATATGATACAGTTTAAAATGGTTTCGAATTGTTTTTTAATAATATGAAGTTTACTTCTGGCACAGTTTGTCTGGAAAAGGAAGCAATGCTTTACAGGGCAGCAATCTTATTGGAAATCTGGTGTTGAGTCAAAGAGAGCATTCGGTCTTAGCCGGAGGAAAGTGTAACCACAGCATGGTGATGAATTTAGCTATTATTTCTTTAATGGAACGAATGAGTTGACAATAACAACAATACAAGTTGGGAAAGTTTGTGTTGGCTGACTGGTGCGGTTGGTTTTCCGAGGTGAGAAATGCGTGATTTTACTTTTTGGAAACGTTTGACCACACACACTCGTGTGAAATCAACTCTTCCAGGTGTTTAGATCTGAAGTGGAGATGTTTGGCCAGGGAGGGGTCCTGTCGGAAGAAAGCATGGGGTTTGAAAATTAAAGTTACAAAAGTTGGTATTCAAAAAAGAAACAATGGCGAAATGGCTTGGTATCTTCTATCTTTTAATGGCTGCTCCTGTCACATGCCACGGTTAGATTTTTTGGGTAGTCAGAGTTGAGAATTTTCAAGTATAAGACTCGAATTTTGGATATTAATGTGAAAACTGGACTGTTGGTACTACAAGTCTTTTAGACGTGGCTGTCACAATGTCTGCCTAATTGGACTCACTTTTCAGCAAACGTGCGTGCATGGCTACATCTTTTTTGTTTTGGTGAAATTGAGGCGAGGCCATCATTTAGTGTTGTATATTCAAAAGCAGTGCTTCCCACTAAGATTAAAGTTTGGGTTTTACTTTTCTTTATTTACATCAGACCTCTTTTGTCCAATGTATGTTCAGTAACTTTATTTTATGTGTGAGGTTTATAGGATTTGGATTTTTACATTACAACCACAATTACATGATTAGGTGATGTCTGTAAATCTTTGATATTATATTTTTCATAGAATTTTGTAATGTAAAGCTTAAAATGAGGCAATCGTCAAGACAAACAATGTGATTGAAACTTACATAAATTAAATACTGCTTTGCTAGTTAGCAAAACAATTGTCTGCTGTTATGTACCATTTGTAAACGATTTCGCGAATATTAGTTGTCTATGTAAACGTTAATATATAGTTTATGTAACATCTGGAGAACCCATAAAAATTTTCCATAACATTTATATAACTAACCACACTCGCTTGCAAGTAGAGAAAGGCACGAAGGATCAAATTAATAATCATAGAATTTGCAAAGATATGATAAAACCGTGTGGAAGTTTTCTGAGGAGAGGTGCCTCATTTCTGTCCCTCACAGAAGTATAAACATTTTCTTACATGTAACCTTCTTTTTCTTGCAAATATTAGTAATCTACGCTCTCCCCAATCTATTTTCTCTTCTCCTGTTATTGTCCTCCATCTCACAATCCTAACACTGGACTGGTCTGGGTTCCAAAACAAGAAATCATGAATCTTATGTATGAAAAATACAAGAGAAATAGGCATATACACATCAAGCTAACAATTGAGGAAGAAGCTATGCACGTTAGCCGCCGGGTCTACTTCTACAGCTTTTTATTGATTAAGCCGTAGACGACCAAGATTGCCATGACAAGGGAATGATCAATGTGAGGTTCCACAATTAAAGTTAGAACATCATCTCCTAAAGTGATTCCAGAAGATAATTGTTTTTGCCTAACCTGTATGGATCCAAAATCAGAGAAGTTCATGTGATTTCCAGAGAAGCAAGGTCTTAAATTGGAGTTTTAGTAATTTTCATGACTGTTGTTGAGACTCATTACAGCCTGTTATAATTGCGACCTTATATGCTCAAAGTCGCAGCATCAGTCACCACTCAGAACCTTCAGCAGCAAAGAGTTAAGATGAAAAGACACGAAGATTAGAAGAACATTTATACTGACCTCAGCAAGGACATAACCATCAATGTCCACAATCCTGAATGCTATTTTTGGAGCCACTTTCTCCACCCAAAACTTGTCAAAACCTACACTAACTTGGCACACTAAATTTCGCATACAAATCCTGTAACATCTTTTCACTTGAAACCATGGCTTGTGATTGTTAATGTTCGCAGGAGGTCTATAGCCATGCCAACGTCCAAATATTTGTAATCCCTGCAAATAAACAGCAAACCCGGAACACGTCATATTCCAAGAAATACCAACTTCCAGTGAAAAAGTTCTCTTGATTAATTGATCGTACCTTTCTTCGTATGGCTACAAGAACCCTGCCTCGAAGATCCATGAGATAAGCCTCGTTGCTGCACCTTTTATCATAGTTGTCGACCCTGTAAGCAATATCACCATTGGAGTCAAAGACTGTGCATCCATTGCTATGACAAACCAGAGACTTCATCCATATGGTAAATGTTTCTCTTTCCAAAGACATGAAAGGAGAGCAAACCAATCTTTGAGGGAAAACCTTAGCCATTGTTGAAGACGAACAAAAATTGTTTTTGAAATGCAAATTTGTATAGTACGGGCTTTAGTTACGATCCCTTAGACGTGGTTTGCGACTTCGATGATTATTGAATTGTGAAACTCAGACTTTGATCTCAATATAAAAGTACAACTCCGAAAGCTTATCTATTTCAACCCTTCTTATATAATATGATACTTATCTCGGAACACGCTGTACAAGATATTTTAGAGGAAAAGCAAGCAGACACACCCAGAAACACAAGAAAGGAGTACTTTTAGTTGTAGGGTTATATTATATATCCTAAGATGTTTTATGGCTTTCCTTGTACAATTTTCAGTAGCATTTTGGTAAGCATCATCAACGAGGTTTATTCGTATTCTGATGTCATCATGTGTGGTTTTATTATGACTGTAATATAATAGAACATTAATTAATTCAAAAGAATAATTAAAGCACGTGGATCGTTTAATTAATTAATTTTGTCGGAAATTCTTTTCATCTATAATGCTTCTGTCTTGCGTTAACTTAGAAGAAGTTAAGAATTGCAGTATGAGATCATCAGCTGCTTGATTATAGTATGGACTATGGAGAATCACTCAGTTTAGTAATTAATTGGTAAATTAAAGTGTGTTCTTTTTTTTTTAAATAGATCGATTTTAATGAAGAGGCCTTCTCTCAGCTAGTTGTCACTAATTTGGATAAGGTAACAAAGTATGAGTCAACCAGCGAAGTATTGGAGAATAAACGCAAGATCGAATTTAAGCGTAGCAGAATAAATTAAAAATATTTCTCACGTAATCAACTTTAACAAAATTTAATCGGAAACATAAAACAAGAAATTAACAAAGTCATACTAACCTGTGTCGATTTCATGTTGTAATTTTTACTTTCGCTTTGAATCCGTCAATCCACAAGTTGTTCAATCGTTCGGCTTCTAATGGTATCCACAGATCCTTTCGGAGAAAACTCAAATCTAATTTGAGAGAAAAAATATAAGAAGTGCTAGCTCCAAATTTTCTAATTTTTCCTTTTATATGAAGAATCATATTTTTCATGTCCTTGGATTTTATCAAAATGAAAACTAACACCAAACTTTAGTCATAATTACAAATTAGTCCTTATAAGATCAAATATCATATATTGATCCTTAAAGTTTCTAAAACTTCTCAATTAAGTCCAACTTAATTCAAATTTTACTTTCTCCTTTATAGACCCTTTTATGTGTGACCCATTAGGTTCCTAATATGTTGGTCATGATTATAAATTATAATTATAATTCATAATTAGAACCACATAAATTAAAACTCATTTTAATTTATCTTTAATTCCCTAATTAAATAATTTATAATCACATATCATGATTGACGTCTAGCAATATGTCATGACCACCCAAATATTAAGAATTCCAAAGTGATTTGACTTAACCTGTCTATGCATGACTATGATGTATAAATTAATCCTTTTGTCATCTAATGTTCCAATTAGAATTAGAGTATGGAATTCGTTTCCACTTTAAATAATCCAATCATGTTCGTTCTTGCTAATTATTAAATGATTTATAATTGATATTTGGAAACAACTTTTCCAAATTTCAATTTACTCTGGCCAGAGATTCCCAAAATCATTACTAATCGAGAACAACAGAACGTTCTTCCTAATTACTTTAGGACAACGAATTTTTTATTAATTTACTCAACTATCTCCATATAGTTCATACTGTATCCAATAACTACCGAATTGAACTACTCCAGGAGTTGAACATAAATAGCATCAAAACATAGTAATTCCTACATGAGATAACTTTGGTAATCTCAAGTTTAAGGATCAATTATACAACCATTATAATGAGATAATCCACAGACACACAAGTAATGTTCCATTCGAGATTCTCATAATCGGGTTAGTTCAGTGAACTTATTCTCTAATAAGCACCCACATGTTTGTTTAAATGTCTCCACACTTTAATTTATGAGATCAATTACTTTCTTCATAAGAAAGAAACAAATATATGCTAGTCTAACCATTTCATCAATACCCCGTCTTAATGAAACTACGACTAGGAACATTTTAGGAATAATACAAAAAATGCAATTTGAATCTCATAATTACAATCGCATTATAATTTCTAATTACATAACAATTATTCTATGGATTTTGTCTTTATGATTAATAATTAAATAATTAAAAAATACATAAAGATAAAGAATGCCTTTTATTGAATAATAATAGTGTCAAACAAATAAATTTACAACCAAAAATAAATTGGATGTAAGGGCATAAACCAACATATGAATACTATAAGTATTTCTTTGTCTAGTATGCATATATATAGGGATGCAACGTGTAATGCTCTCTTTCATTTTCGTGTTTTAATATCTAGTGGTGTGTTAATACATGTTTGCACAATAAGTTCTTGCAGTCTCAAACGTGGATGTATGGGTTTGTATCTTATTCTTAGGAGATGCGTTGATATTCAGTTTTGTCTAACATATGGTATTTGATTTTCATCATATGAGTTTTGGGTTAAATTAACTATGTTATGCTTTTCATACACGTTAATTTTCTATAATTTATTAAAAATAAAATTTTCTAATATATAATTAGTGGCTTTAAATTTAATTTAAACTTAATTTTGCTTGTACAAATTGTTAGAATAAACTCATAAAATTTCTCATGCATATTTTCTTAGTAAATTTTTTTTGTTTTAAATCATTTTATATAAATTTGTGTGTTTGTGTATCTCAGGTTTCCATATTGCTAGGTATTGTCACATTCCAATATTGATTAGAGTCAATTTTAGTTGAAAATCACGTTATATTATCTAGTTTACCATTGAGATTAATTTGATATTTGTTTAAGAAAATTCATTTCAATTTAAGCGATAAAATTTGCATGTAACTAAAAATTGTAGAAAATTGAGACCAATAAGAGAGGTGAATTTGTGATTTTAAGTTTTTATGGCTAGTTAAATACGTAAACTGGAAAACATATTGCACAAAAAACAAAGCCAAAGAATCAACATAACTAAATTACATAAAGGGAGGACTATTGCAAATAGAAAAGAGTGGAGGGATTGCTACTAATCACGTAAAGAATGAAATGAAATTGGCTAGGCCACATAACACATGCCAATGATAAGGATAAAGAAGTGTTTAAAATACACATATGAAAGATTTAGAGCTACCATAGGTAAAGTGTGAGACCTTATAATTTTTGACATATTGGATTCTTATTAGTTTGTACAATTTAATACCTTGGGTACATAAGTTTGAACTTGATTTTTAATGCCTAGAAGAAATATCATTCATTAATTAGGGTGTTAGAACTTAGGGAAGATGAAGAATTTGGTAATAGTCTTGCTAGTTCAACTTGGTATCACAAATGAACACTACTTGGTATTTTAAACATTAATTTTCATAAGAATATTAGATAGATGTGATTCAAAGAATAAGATAAGATAATTATTTCCAATATGTATAAAGAAATTAAGAGTATTTAGTAGACCAAAAATCCTAAACAAAACATTTTGGCAACCAAATTGCCACCCTATCTATGTGTTATTGTCATAGAACTAGGCCTTAGATCAATCAAGCACCCTTTAAGTCAATTAAGATCCATGTAAAACATTTTTTAAAAGAGTTCTTTTATATAAATTTGTAGTTTTAACAAAAAAGTAAAAGGAAAATGATAAAGATAGAAAAAAATGATAAATAGTGGAAGAGATTATTAGAAGTGAGAGATGAAGGATTTTCACATGGTTTTGATCAAGTTTTAGGATTATAGATGCGATTGGAGATAAGAAACTACAATAATATGTAACAAGGAATATCTAAAATACGTTTTGTATGAATTATTCATCAATTATGGTTTCTAAGATTTGTTCCTTAATTTATTTTTATCGATTATCAATTTGTATGATTTGATGTGTTATCATGATTTCATTTGTAAGAACAAAAATCATATAAACCCTATATACGGGTATAAGAGATTGGGAATTTGTATAGTTGGCAAATTTTAGGGATTCATTTTATAATTGTGTGTTTGATTATAGGTGATTGGTGACATGTATTATAGTTATGTATGGTGTATGTGAAGACAATATTATGGAGACATAATTTGTTACATTATATGTGATATATGTTTCATATCATTGTGTTGGTTCCTTATATATGATTAAATTTTCAATTCAAATTGAGTTTATGATTGTAACCCTTGAGAGGATGCTTCGTGGTTTTATGATGTGAGTATGAATAGATGGTTGGTTAGAGTTGATACTTGGTGATAAATTGGGAAAGAAACCAATTTATTTTATCAAGTGAATATTATGAGCCAAATTAGGATATAAGTTAATATTTTGTGAGGGTATAATACCCAAAGACAAATTATGACTTAAACGGATATCTTGTTAAGCAGAATTTCTAAAGTTAGATTGGGGTATAAACCAATTTGTTTATTGTGATGAACATTTAACACCTATCCTGGTTAGGTACAAGGCATTATATGATTATTTTGACACCATTAAATAATGCATATATGGTGATTATTATTTAATAGTAACATTGATTTTTATACATTTCATGTTGCTCTACTGAGAAATTTTCAAGGATCATATAAAACTATACAGGAATTGTTGGTTAAAATATTATACATTTAATGGTATGGGATATTTATATTTCTTTAATTATTTTTAGAGTAATACCCTGTTGCAATTGTATTTACAAGTGAAGAACTCGAGGCAAAGTATAAGGACTAGATAAGTTTTTGAGCATGATATTTATAAAGTTTGGATTTCAAAGATATTTCTAAATAAAGACAAAGAAACTATTTTGGTTATCTTTTGAGATTGAAACTAATTTCTTATTATGTTGAGGATTATTTATATTTTTGATATGAGTTAAATGTTTTTATAATATAATTAAGTCTTGAAAACATATGTTGTTTTATTATTTTGGAGAATATTAGATATTATAAGGATATATAGGTTAGTTAGTCTTAACTTGGTCATAAGGAATATATATTTGAACCTTATCATTTGGGTGGAAATTTGTTAGGCATAAATGTTGTTGTATTAGGCTTGAGATATAACAAGTAAAGTAGTGTTAAAGCATAGGTTTAATGTTAAGGACAAGATTTTAGGGTAAGTTACACACATTCAATATAGTTATTTGTTTCCTTATAAATCATTTTATAGGTTTCTAATAGATAAGGCAAGTGTTTTATTTTATAAGTGATGCAAAAATTTGATTGCAGGGTATATCTATCCTATAAATGATATGGAGTTTTAGACGGGCAAGATTTTGATGAAAAAGAAACTTATTTTAAGGAGGAGAGGATGTGAGACCTTAGAATTTTTTACTTTTACGATTCTTTTTTGTTTAATAAAATTTAATATCATAGAAAGATGGTTTGGTATTTGAAAATTGAGTTTGATCTTAATATTTGATTCCTATAAAGTTTAAGATAAATTAGTTCTGAAGTTAAGAATTAAGGAAGCAAGATATTTTGGTAAGAGGCATGTTATTCATCCTAGTAATCTTTAAAACAAAATCATGTATTATTCCTTTAGATAAAAAAGCATGAAATATTTATACAATTTATTTTTGTGATATCTTTAATAAAAATATCAAATGTTTTATGTCAAAAAATAAAAATTCTTGGATTTTTCATACTAGGATTAGGCAAGTAAGTATAGAACTTATTTCCATCCTCTAGTTTGAGCAACTTATCAATTGATTACCAAGTGTCAAGTTTGAGAAGAACTAGACATATGGAACTTACTAAATGGGGAAGCAATCCAAAGAGCTAATTCAAGGTCAATAGGTTAGTAAATTCTACTAGAATTTTGTAATTACTTTATGGGATAATTATAAAAAATCCTTAACTTTATATAATTTTATAACACTAGCCCAAAGTTTAAAAAGTAGTGTTAAAATGCTCCAACTTTTAATTTATGCAAAAATAGTCTAGCTTTAGAATTTATGTTAATAGAGATGATGTGGTTTACCATATCAACAAATTCACTAGACATATGGCTGACAAGTGTCCAACTCATGCCATGTCTGATAAAAATAAAAAAGTAGAAAATATAATTTCTAAAACATAAAATCTTTGTTGGAGTTTGGCTTTATATGTTTTAGAAGCTTCTTTATAATCACTGATCGTAATATTCGTGAGAGGAGGAGGACTGGAGGAACACTCTCATTCATATTTATCAAATAAAGAATAAAGAGTAGGGTCAATTTCTATTTGAGATTTATCACACTGACAGATATAGATGATAACAATTTCTTATTTGCTCTTCTAGGTTTTTCTTTGGCTACCTCATTAATGGAATCTGTTAGGTATTACCTCTATTTTCTATTTATTATACTTTGATATTGTCTGCTTTTTATTTATGGGGAATTTAATGGGAAAGAAAGTAGGAATCTTTTGATACTTTATTATGCTTTTTAGAGCTAATATATTAAGAATCACCCCATCACTCAGTAACTAATATATTTATAATTATCATCTAGCTCTGTCAAATGTTTAATCCATATTTCTTCTAACTTAAAATTATAGGAATATGTATATAATAGGCTTCAATTTAGCTCAATTCTTATATTTCAAATTTGAAACCTTCAATTGTACATTTTTGTGAAACACTACTTAGATTTGGCATTTTAGGTTTTGATAGTGATGATAATAAGTGCCTTTATACTTGGTCTAATAAATATGTATCTAAGATATTATGAATTTTACGATTGATCATTTTCACCTTAACAAATGCAAAAACTTCTCCTAACTTTAGTATAATTGGTGTTATAATAATGTCTTCTGCTCTGATAATAGATTTAGGAATTTTATATTTTTATCTGACATGAAATGAGTAAGGCATATGCCAACCATATGTTTATTAGATTTGTTGAAGTGATAAACTATGTCAATACTATTAACTTAAATTCTAATGGTAGGCCATTTTTAGAAAAAAATAGAAGTGCATTTTAACACACTTTTTAAAGTTCACGCCAATGTTGCAAAATTGAGTAATCAATTTTTTAAATAAAAATTTCCCTAACTTCTTGACCTTATTAGATTTGCTAGTTTAGTTTATAAGTTTTATATTTTTTTATATTAAATGATTTTATTAGTTTCATATAGTTATTGTTCTTAGTAAGAAATATTTTTTAGTGAAATTCGACAAGTTTAGCAAAAGACTCAAATGTGACTACCATCCCAATTTCTGGTTTGATCTTAGAGGTTCCTATTACTTTCCTATCCCTTTTTAGTGTTTCTCCCTTATTCTCTTCTCCCCTCCCTCCCTCTAACTTTCCAAGTTTTAACTAGATTTAGTAATTAGCTTGGCTCTTACCTCCTTCATCCTTTTTATAACTGTCCAAAGTCCACCTACCTCAAGCTTCTATGTTTTCTCCCCCAACTCTTCTTTTTCTTCCCCTTCCTCAAGTTCCTACCTAACTTTCAAGCTCTTTTTTGTATTTCCAACCTTCCTTACATTTCTAGAAATGTCCAGTTCTACTCTAATTTCCTCAAACAATTTTCCACTTTTGGTTTGGAGAACTCTTCCCTAGGTCTACATTGTAAAGGGCTTACCAAAGAAACTCCTTCTTCTTCCCCTATTCGATCTTTGACCCCCTACTAGGAAAAATTAGAGTCAAGTTATTGGAGAGAACTCTTTATCCTTTTAACTTGGATACTGTTCCCCCCTCTTTTGACAATGGCAGAGCTATAGTTGCCATGAATATTGACATCTTGAAGGAAGGAATAGTGAAATGGGAATCAACCCTTTTAGTTTACCTCTTGGATAATAAACCCTCCTTCTCATCCACTAACTCCTGGGCTCAATTTTATTAGAAATCTTTTGGATTTTTAAAAGTTCAGTTAAATGACGAAGATCTTTTTTTTCAAATTCAATTCATCTTCCCTAGTGTAAAAAGTTATGAAGTATGATCCTTAACACTTTATTTTGTCGAAACTTGTCATTGTTACTTTAATTGAAATTTTCAAAACTTAGGCATAATACTGAAATAGGAAAATTTTCAAAAATAGATTTATTTAAGGTTGCTTTTATTAGAATTTGTCTTTTTGACCTTTAAATATCTAATAACACTCTTTATTTAGAAAGTTTATCAATCTTTATCAGATTCATTTGATTTTTCTTAAATAAGTTAGCTTAACTAATGACACTTTGTATTATGCTTTTTTAGATAATTTATTTCTTTTTAATGATTCCAAAAAGGGGGAGAAAGTTTTATAATATTAGATTTAGGGAAAGTAACGACATATAGAGGGAGTGAATTTTGAATATGTGGTGACTTTTATATACATGAGTAAATTTCTTTTATCTATATATGCAGATAATTCTTTGAATATCTCTTTTGTTTTTATGCTACATTATGATTTATGCATGAATTAAGGAAGAGCTAATCATTATCTTGATATAGATAGTTATTTGTACACTTAATTTTATTATTGTTCTTTAATTAAAAAAAGGAGAGAATTGTTGAACCAAGAGAGGTCCTAATCGATTTTTTGATGATAACAAAAAAAGTACTACTAATGGGATTAATATTTTGATGAGAAGGAAGATAGTTTATGAAGTTGATAAAAGAAAAGATAAATTTTGCACCTTACTAAGTGAAGACCAAGTTAATAACAAAAGAAAAACAAGGAATATTAGGCATGGTAATCTGGCCCGAGCACGACTCGTCCTAACTCGAAGTCAACAGGCTAGCCAAGGTTGACTGGGTCGCAGGCCTAATTTCTTGGCCACATTGGGCCCTGACCTAAGCCCAACTAGACCTATGGCTCGATTAAGAGAGACAAAACGATGTCATTTTTCAAATTTTTTAAAAAAATTATATCGGGCCGAACTGACCATACCCTTCTTTTGCCTGTTGGGCTACAAGCCCCCCAGCCTGACTCACAGACAGGGCAGTCCCAGCCCATTGCCATCTATAAGGAATATCAAGGTTATTCTTTAGTTGGTAATGATAATTGTTATCTAATTTAATCACTTCAATTTTTTAAAAGGATCATATGCATAAACATTTCATTTCACTTTATGACACGTCTTTTCATTCATCAAGAGGCATCATAGATTTTGATTTTAATAGAAAAATCTATTGATCTTTCAAGCACTCTTTAAGGAACAATTTGGGATGTGATTTAATCATAATTGTATTACACAAATTTTAATTTTTTGAAGTTATTAAATTCATGTTTTTGGGTGGATTGGTTAACTTATATGGGTTAGTGGTCAATCAATATAGGTTAAAGTTGTTAAAGCTAACATATGGAAAGTTTGTTATAACATTAGCTGATGTATTGGTCAACCAATAAGAAGCCTACTAATTGACCAGTGTCTCAATGATTAGTGAATTTGTGCATTTAATGCACAGTCATATTAATCGACCAATGCTCTACAATCAACCATTGTAACGAATATTTTGTGTCTTCAACAGCTAGTAAAGGTCTAAATATCCTATAAATACATGTCTTCTTATTAGTTTTAGCATCAAGAAGCATTTAGGCATCTTTTGCACATTTTTAAGTGTTTTTGAATCATTTGAGCATCATTATCTCATATTTGTGTGAGTGAGCCTCTTTAAAGTTGTCAAATGATAAAGTAAGATAATTTAAGTTGTAAGATTTAGTTAGGGCATTATATTGTTGTACTTGGGGGGTCATCAAAGTGAGATGATGTTGTTCTTTACCTTAGAAGAAGATTATAAAAGATTTCCACTTTACTGAAAAGATTGTACAAGGGTTATTCTTTTCCTTAAAAGAAGAATTATTGTTGGGCCTTGAAATTTTATTTTAGTAAGCATGATTTGAATAAATTTTGTAGTATTGTTCGATAGATTATTTTTATTTGGAGGTAACTATTATATCAAGTTTAGGAGGATTTAATTCATGGATTGATGGAATTAAAG
>JAOTAY010000191.1:30032563-30055764 GCA_025629805.1 Erythroxylum baracoense | reverse complement strand
AGTATTATTAGTGTTACTTGAATTTATTTTAGCTATATCTTGAGATTTGGGTATTTTTATTATTATTTCTATTTAGTGCTTTTATTTTTTGAGACAAGAAGGGATTAGACGTTGTAGTCTATTAGGTTCTCACCGATCTGGCCTCCTTATGGTATTCCCCATTACTTGTATTTTCAGTTATTTTCTGTTTTTAATGAATTGTTTCTGTAACCTGCATCATTCGTATATTGTCTCATTTGCATGTGGGTCCACTGGAAACAACCTCTCTACTATGTAGGGGTAAGGCTGCGTACTATCCGACCTCCCCAGACCTCGCTTCATTGCGAGATTTCGGACTGGGTAATGATGATGATGAGATTATTCCTGGCCCAATCTGAACCTTAAGGCATGGCCTGAGCCTAATTTGAAGCCTAACCTAAGCTTAAGTCATTAAAAAATGATATCAATTTGGTTTGACTAGTAAAAATAACTTCCTCTTAATCTTGGATTTCTTAAACTTGAAAAACCAAAACAACACCATTTTAAGAAATTAAACAAAAGCAATTATTTAGATTGTTCAGGATTAAATTTAGGTAGTTTCTGAAGTTCAATTAATTTAAGCCTAACCTATTAACTTTAGGTTGATTTGAGCCAAATTAGATTGAATTTACCAATACTAGGCTGAGTGGGTCAGCCCTCCCAAACCTAATTTCAATCTAGAATTCGATCAACTCGATTTAAGCCCATTAACTTTATACTCAACATAATATTCTATATATCCTTACTTAAGGTTTGCATAAATAAATGTCTTATCCTAATGTTTGAAAGTGTTTAAAAACAATCACAACATTTGATGAAACCTTTGACCTTATGTAGGTTCTTTTAATTTTTGTTAAAGGGGACATTTTAATATTTATAATGGGACCTGCCATTCCCTAGAATACATATAAATTTGGTAAATTAGGGATCAAATCCATGATTCTCCAAATTGGGCCACCATTGTGACTTTTGAATTGTAGCAAGTAGATATCCCTAGATTGAATTTTTTTTACATGAATCATAAGGGTGACCTATGGCAAGTCTTTAAAAGCACATGTTAATGCATTGAAAAACATAAATTACACCTCATAACATTGTAATTTTTTGTGTTTTTTGATATGAGCTCTTTAGATATAATCTCAAGCATTGCTTTGCTTATTTGAAACTTTAATAAAATTCCTCCTCTGAAAAATGTGAATGGTTATAACAATGCCACCAATCTTTAAACTTGTCTTTGACCCATAATCCTCTTTGTTGTCCTAGTGCTACTCTAGCCCCAATAACACCAACACCATAAGTAACAGTCAATGAATACCACTTTCTAATTCACAATTGAAGTTGCAACATATGTAAGCCAATATGCTTGGCAGGATTCAATTATCATATATTTTCTTATGCATTTCAATGTCTTTTCAATCCTATTGTTGTGTTTAAATATTCCATTTATATTTATCTTGTGTTTACATATAGATTAAAGGAGTGAACACAAATATACTCTAAAAGGAAGAAGTTTGACCAAGTTTGGAGAGCCGTCCATGGAGGAGAAACCATCAAGGGCATTTGGAGGAGAATCGAAGAAGACTTGGGAAATAACCCAGGGCCACAATCGTGGCATCGTGACAGAAGCTTGATCAAACGCCCATGATCATGGGGAGTCAGCCACTATCGTGACATAAGCTTGAGCGCAAGGCCACGATTGTGGGGTGTCAACCACGATCATGACAGAGAGCAGATAAACTAGCCACAATCGTGCCCTAATGGCCACGATCGTGGCCTGCGCACATACAGATGCGGATCACCTTCCGAACTTAAGTTTTTGAGGGACTTTTTGGACTTTTGAGGCAGAGGAAAATCCCAGGTTTTACCCTAAATGGAACATACTACATAAAGAAAGAGAGGAGGACCTAGAGGGGGCTACACAATCTGCCACTTTTGGAAACCTTCAAGAAGAGAGAAGAAGAAGACAGAAGGAAGGAGTAGAGAAGTTTTTGTTTTTTTTTATGCTTAGCTAGTTTATTTCATTTTCAATGCTTTATCTTCATGTGTCTTAATCTATTCATTCCATTAGTTTACAGCTTTCTTAGTGTTAATCATGATTTTACATATGTTAGAATATTTAGAATGAATGTTTGAAGGATTTTATAGTTGAAACTCATGAATTTTGTAATGAACCTTTATGATATATCAATGGATGTTTATTCCTACAATTTTCCAATTTTATCTTGGTTTTTTTATTCTATTTATATGTTTTTGCATATCTAAATTTATTAAGTATTTGAATGTTTAATGATTTAATTTATGGGTTTTTGTTTATTTGTGATGCTTTTGATTAATTTGTGCTCAATAGTTAGGATCTATGCATGTTCTTAGGTTTATGATCAATTAATTTGGGTTTCTGTGCAAGTTATGTGTGCTAGAATTTTCATTTTGATGCAATTAGTTCAGATTTTATAATTTGGGTTATGATTAGTTATTTGTTAGCATAAAGAGTTTTGATTTTTATTAAGTTAGTGTTGAAGTTTGGTTTTTACTACTTTGTTTATAATTTCTAGCCTTGGTTTTATTTGCGTAAGTATGAGTTTTGTTTATTTAATATCTATTTTGCTTGATATGAACATGTGTGGCTAGACTACTTAGGGGTTTTGAGATATTATAAGAGTAAAAGGATGGAAATTGTGAGAATGAAGTTGAACTTGTTTTGAATTGGTACTTGTAGGCCTAGGTTAGTTTGGGAATTAGGATAATTGTCATGAATTAGGAATTGCTTGTAGGCTTGATCACCCTTTAGGTAATTTTCTAATTTGAAGGCTAAGGTTGAGCGTGTGATAGGTAATAGTCCATAATGATTCTCAGAAATTGTAGTTGGTTAGTTGAATTTGTCAGGATACATAATCAACTAATTGAGGATCCTATACCTTTAGGTTACACCTTCCAAGCTTATAAGTAGGTGGCCTAAGTTAGTTATTTCTTAGTTCCTAATGCATCTTTATTATTGAACTCAGGGAGCCTATTCTAGGTTATAGTGGAGATGGGGGGCAATTCTAAAGCTTATTAGTTTTGCCTATTTTAGAGAAATTAAGGGTTTGAGAGCTTAATCAAGTCCACACGCTAACACTATGATGAGAGTACCTTTTATTTAGAATCAAGGATCAATGAACATCCCGAAATTCCAAAGATATCTCCAGCCCACTTCTTTACCATTATTATTAGACTTTTCTAAATTTGTTTTGTGCTTGTCTTTTTTATTACGTTCATTACATATCAGTTGTCTCGTCTTCATCAGTTCAGGGTGTTTTGTTTTCTTTTATTACAAAATTTGAAATAGCATTTGTATCCCAGCTCTTTGTGGTTAGACTCTAGCTCACCATTTACTGCATAGTTTGGTAGTTAGGAATTTGTTATTTGGTAATTAGCGACAAGCTATCAAATTTTTGGTGCCATTGTCAGGGAGTTGACGTGTGTTAATTGTTATTTCTTGTGTTGTTTTTATTTTTGTTTTTGTTGATCTTTTTCATTCTTTCATCAGTTTGCATGTCTCATAATTCCTTAAAACACATTCGTTTGAGTAAATTTGCTAAGGAAAACAGAAGTTACTTTCTCCACTTAACCCTTTCTCTTTTTCTACTATTACAGGTCGCACCAGATTTTACCAGCGAGAGCGAAGAATGCATACAAATCTTCCCGAGAGTGGTCGTTCCTTATTCTTTGAAAAAGAAGTCGGTATAAGTTCAGATAAAAAAGAAAGAGATTATGGAACCTCATCAGCGTACCTTAAAGGAGCTTGCAGCTCCTTCTTTTAACCTTAATTGGCTTTGTATTAATTATTCAAATAATGAGCCGAAAGTTAAAATTAAACCTGGACTGATATGTGCATTGCCTACTTTTATAGGTTTTTGTGACACCAACTCACTGAGATCAGGCTACATCACCGATCCCAATAAGTTCCTGAAGGAATTCCACATCACATGCTCAGGTATAAGGCCAGCAGGAGTCTCAATAGAGCAACTCAAGCTAAAGGAATTTCCTTTTGCCTTAGCAGATGCAGCTAAGGAATGGTTGTAGGACTTGCCCGTCGGTTTGCTCAACATATGGGAGCAAATGCAGCAAGCGTTTCTTGAAAAGTATTTCCCTGCCTCAAGAGCCGTTAACATCAGGAAATAGATTTGTGGTATTCGACAAGACACAGGAGAGTATTTGTGTGAGTATTAAGAGCACTTCAAGAAGCTCTACAACAGTTGTCCAAACCATAAGATAAGTGACCAGTTATTAATTCAACATTTATATGAAAGGTTGCTTCCTTTAGACAGGAATATGATAGATGATGCGAGTGGTGGAGCCTTGGTGAGCCGAACATTAGAGGATGCTAGGAACTTGATAGCAATAATGGTAATGAACTCCTAGTATTGGGGCAATCGTAGTAATGCTTCCTCCTCGACAAAATAGGTGAAGGAGGTCTCCATCTCCAAGTTGGAGCAATAAGTTGCAAATTTGACTTCATTAGTGAAATAAGTAGTAATAGGAAAGGGGCTTACCAAGGTATGTGGTATTTGTACATTAGCTGACCATCCAACAAATGCATGCCCTTCCTTGCAGGATGAACAACACTTAATGCAGTTGGGGGGTTCCAAGGACAACAAAGGAGGTATGACCTTTTTTCCCTCACTCACAATTTGGGTTGAAGGGATCATCCTAACTTTAGGTATAGGATCATCCTAACTTCAGGTAGAGGAACCTATAGTAAGGGGTAGTTCTAATACAGGCCAACCTAATTATCAGCAACAACAGTAGTAGCAACAAGGATTTCATGCACCACTAAGTTTCCATCAGAATCAACCATAGTTTCAATCAAGGTCATCACCTCCATAACCACGACAACAACAACAAGCTGGAGGTATGTCCTTAGAGGAAATTGTTAAGAGCTTAGCATCTAACACTCTTCAATTTCAGCAAGAAGCGAGGAGTGGTTTGAAGAATTTGGAAAATCAGGTCAGTCAGTTAACTGATGCCATGGGGAAGCTGCAAGCACAAAGTTCCACAAGGTTTCCTAGTCAACCTGAAAGGAACCCAAGGCCCTTGTGCCATTACCTTGAGAAGTGGCAAGGAGGTATAGGGACAAAGGAAGGGGAAGGAGAAAGAAGACGAGGAAAAATTTAGCTAACAAAGAAGGAGGAGCACCATGCTTAGGTAAAGTACTTCATACTTTATTGTTAACAATTTACCTTATGTTCCATTTCCAAGCAGTTTAGCAAAGAATAAGCAACAAGAGACGGAAAAGGAAATATAGGAGGTCTTTCTTAAGGTGGAAGTAAATATCCATCTGTTGGAAGCAATTAAGTAAGTTCCACAATATGCTAAATTTTTGAAGGAATTGTGCACTAATAAGCGGACGTTGAGGGGGGATGAGAAGATCAGTGTAGGGGGCAATGTGTCAATAGTCTTATAAAGGAAGCTATCCCGCAAGTGTAAGGATCTAGGTATTTTTACCATTCCTTATAAGATCGGTAACATAAGGTATGTGAGATGTATGTTAGATTTAGAATCTTCGATAAATGTTATGCCTTTGTCTATTTTTAAAGCTCTTAATCTTGGTTCATTAAAGGATACCCGTGCTATCATTCAATTAGCTGATAGATCTAACAGATACCCTAAGGGGGTTATTGAGGATGTTTTGGTGTAGGTTAGTAAGCTTATTTTCCCTGCAGATTTTTATATGTTAGATGTGCAGGATGAGAGCTCGTCGAGCCCTTTAACAATTTTGTTAGGAAAGCTATTCTTGAAGACATCTCGGACAAAAATTGATATACACAATGGGGTGTTAACTATGGAGTTCGATAGCTAGGTTATTCGTTTCAATATCTTTGACGCGATGCGTTATCCATTAGATTGTGAGTCGGTCACCAAGGTAGATATTCTTGACTCTTTGGTAGAGCAGTGGTCTCTTCTTTCTATAGGTAAGCCTCTGGAGGTAGCTTTGACTACCCCACTAGAGCAAAAGATGTCTAGATATTGGCAAAGCAAGTTCGAGTTAGGAGAGGACCTAAAGGAAGCAATTTGGGTACTTAAGACAAGTCCTTTTGGCAGGTATGTCCCTCATTTTTTAGAATTTCCCATTAGTACTAATCAGCCGCTACCTTCTATTATGCAGGCACTAGAAGTGGAGTTGAAGCCCTTACCGACTCACCTCAAGTACGCTTATCTGGGCACCAACAAATCACTTCCAATTATCATAACAAGTTATCTTACAAAGGAGTAAAAAGAAAAGCTCGTTAGTGTGTTATGGGACTATAAAACGAACCTGGGATGGACGATTGTGGATATTATAGGTATTAGTCCTTCTTTATGCATGCACAGGATTTTTCTTGAGGAAGGAGCTACCTCAGTCTGTCAAGTGCAAAGATGTCTCAATCCACCGATGATGGAGGTGGTGAAGAAGGAAGTGATGAAGTTGTTAGATGTGGGAGTCATATTCCCCATCTCTAATAGTAAGTAGGTAAATCCTGTGCAGGTAGTTCCCAAGAAGTCGGGCATTACAGTTGTGGAGAATGAGAAAGGAGAGATGGCTCTGACTTGGGTGCAGAACGGATGGAGAGTTTGCGTAGATTATCGCAAGCTCAACTCGATGAGTAGAAAAGACCACTTTCTCCTACCCCTTATTGATCAGATTTTAAAACGTTTTACTGGTTGTGTTTCATTGTTGTTTTCTTGATGGTTATTCAGGTTATATTTAGGTTGCTATTGCTCTAGAGGACCAGTAGAAGACAACTTTTACATGCCCTTATGACACCTTTGCCCACAGAAGGATGCCTTTTGGATTGTACAACACCCCTGCTATCTTTCAGAGGTGCATGGTAAGTATCTTTTCTGAGTATCTTGAGAAAATCATTGAAGTTTTCATGGATGACTTTACTATGCATGGGATCCATTTGAACAATGCCTAGATCACCTCATTTTGGTATTTAAACGATGTCTTAAAACTAAGCTAGTTCTTAATTATGAAAAGTGTCATTTTATGGTGCAACAAGGGATAGTTTTAGTACATGTGGTCTCTGCTAAGGGTATTAAGGTTGATAAAGTCAAGATAGACCTTATTTCTTCTTTTCCTTACATCGCTTCTACGCGGGAAGTTCAATCTTTTCTTGGCCATGCAAAATTTTATTGCAAGTTCATTCAAAAATTTTCCAAGGTTAGACAACCATTATGTAGGTTGCTTCAGAAGGACAAAGAGTTTGTTTTTTATGAGCAGTGCAAGAAGGCGTTTGATGCTTTAAAGGAGAAGTTGGTTACTACACTCATTTTACAACCTCCAGATTGGAGTCTGCCATTTGAGCTTATGTGTGATGCCTCCAACTAGGCCATTGGAGTAGTTTTAGGTCAGAGAGTAGGACAGATCCCTCATGCTATTTATTATGCCTCAAAGACCTTAAATGACGCCCAAACAAATTACACCACCAAAAAAAAGAGCTTATTGCAGTATTTTTTACTTTGGATAAGTTTAGGTCTTATTTATTGGGTACTAAGATTACTATTTATTATGATCATGCAGCTTTAAAGTACCTACTAGTGAAGAAGGAGGCAAAGTTAAGGCTCATCTGATGGATACTCCTACTTTAGGAATTCGATGTGGAGATAAAGGATAAGAGAGGCTTAGAGAATGGCGTAGCAGATCATTTGAGCCACTTAGTGGAGCATGGTGCTGACATGGGCCCTATCAATGATGATTTCCCAGATGAGTAGCTACATACAGGACAGTCGATAGCTTCCTGATACGCTGATATAATGAATTTCTTGGTTTCTCATAAATTCCTTATAGATTTCACCAAGGCACAGAAGGAGAGGATGAAGAGCCAAGCAAAGTTTTATATATGGGGTGATCCTTACCTGTGGCGATTTTGTGTGGATCAAGTCTTCAGATGGTGTAGACCTGATAGTAAAATTCTTTCTATTTTGACAATTTTTCACTCTTATGCATGTGGAGGTCATTTTGGCCTAAAGCAGACAGCTCGTAAGATTCTAGAGTATAGGTTTTATTGGCCATCTATATTTCAAGATGCATATGATTTCTGTAAGACCTGTGACCACTGTTAGCGCACAGGTACGTTAGGTTCCCATGGGGAAATGTCTCAAACTCCCATATTAATTTGTGATATTTTTTATGTTTAGGGCATGGACTTCATGGGTCTCTTTCCCTCCTCATTTGGATTTCAATATATTCTGCTTGTAGTTGATTATATGTCGAAATGGGTGGAAGCAAAAGCCACTCGAACTGATGATTCTTGAGTGATTGTAGATTTCTTGAAATCTAACATTTTCTCCAGGTTTGGAGTCATACAAGCCATCATTAACAATAAAGGGACTCACTTTTGCAACCAGACGATCGAGACCCTCCTGAAGAAATATCAAGTGATGCATCGAGTCTTAACTCCTTATCACTCATAGACGAGTAGTCAGCCTAAGGTGTCCAACTAAGAGATCAAGTCCATCCTAGAGAAGACGGTTAATCCCAACAGGAAGGATTGGATTTTGCGCCTCAACAACGCCTTATGGGCATACAGGATTGCATACATTATTCCAATAGGGATGTCACCATTCAGGCTTGTTTTTAGGAAGTCATGCTACCTTCTAGGGGAGCCACAACATAAAGCTTATTGGGCAATCAAAAAGTGTAACATGGAGTCAGAAGATGTTGGTGCCCACAAACGATTACAGCTGTAAGAGCTCGAAGAGTTACGAAACGAAGCATTCGAGAATGCCCAGATTTATAAGGAGAAGACTAAGGCATTTCATAATTGCAACATCTCTAGGAAGACATTAGTGGTGGGATAGAAAGTACTTTTTATATCATTAATGCCTCAAACTCTTTCCAAGTAAGTTACACTCCTAATGGATAGGTCCTTTTGAGGTTACCCAGGTATATCCCAATGGAGCAATGGAGATCAGAAGTGCTAAGACAGGGAATGAGTTTAAAGTTAATAGACATCATCTTAAGCCTTACTTTGATGGATTTCAGATTCATAACGTGGAGGTGATGGAACTTGAAGCTCCAATATATATTGGTTAATATCGGTTGACAGGGGTCGCGCTTGTAACCTTAACCAAGAGCTTGTTAGGAGGTACCCCAACCTTATCCTTTCATTTTAATTCTTTGTTGTTTCAGTTTGCTTTCATTTGAGTACCTTATTTGCTTTTTTTCTGTTTTATTTTTAAGAACGCAAAACTAGAGTTATGCTTTTTGCTTTCAAGTCACTGAGCCCTCTTTGATCCAGGGGAGTCCTTCTGTTCTCATCCCCTTGTGTTTTTTATTAATTTTAGGACATTGGTGACAATGTCCCATTTAAGTGTAGGGGGTGGGGCCAATTTGAAATTTTTTCATTTTTGCACTTAAACTATGATGAATATTGAACCGTTCCATTTTGCTATAGTAATTGGAATGAGAATTGAGTTGTGTGCTTCAATTTGAATTAGTTATCTTGAGTGGAAGGTGAATCATACGGATTGATTAAAGTAGTTAGTTGCATAAACTTAGTCAATAATTTGATACTTAAGTGATTAGGATATGTATGAAATTTTGACGGATTTTCATATAAGCACATGCGAGGTTTTGAGCTTATATGACTGCATTTCATAGTCATTATATTTCTTTGTTGCGTTTGATGCTCTCCTAGGAAGATTATCTTCAGAACTTGTATTGAACTGGTTTGAAACTATGAGATGCATGCTTTATGGAAATGATTATGGCCTTCTTTGTTTTGAACCCTTAGCTTAAATAACCCACTAACTCATTTTTCCCTTACCAACTCCTTTGAGCCTTTAAACTTGTTTGTTTTTATTAATTAATCACCTTACATTGAAACTCAAAAACCTATAGCTTTACCTTGTCATAAGTTTAAAGAAGTAATGAGTGAGCATTAGATATATATGATTTATGGACTTTTGTTTTGTATTCAATTCTGAGATGTTTCGAGAGGCACTTTTACTCATAAATTATTGATTTGTGCTGCTATTATTTCGTTATTGTTTTAATGTTATTAAAAAAAGAGAAAGAAAAAGAAGAGAAAAAGAAAAAGAAAAGCATCTTTGTTTTTGGCGTTATTGATTAAAAGCATCGTTATTTCTATTGTTGAAGGAAACGTAGTAGCATTAGTTAGTGATAAGTAGTTGTAGTTCGTGGTATTTATACACATATCTCATAATTTGTGTTTGGTTGTCCCTTCTTACTTAGCACTTTGTTAATACTTGTGAGTTACCCTTTGATCTTTTTGCGTTGCTTTAACCCAAACCCTATTACAACCCTTAGTAAAAGCCCTTTTTGATCCATGATAACATGTAATCTATATGGTAGAGAATTGGTGAATTTGCAAGCCTATGGTAATGTAGTATCTTAGAGGGAGTATTGAGTGAAACACCAACCTCAAACACTTGAGTCAAATGAGTGAGCACCGTGAGGAAAATCCATTTTAGTTTTCTTTTACCTTTGATCAATGGTGTCTACCTTTGACTTTGTTTATGTGCATTGATGAAAAGATTATGATATATGTAGTAGCTCGATATTTGAGTTTGTCGAAGTTTTAAGGATTGTATATACTTAATTTTCTTTGAACAAATTGACAGAATATCTTGGTTGTTTTTAAATTGCTTGAGGACAAGCGATAGTTCAAGTGTAGGGTTATTTGATAGGATTTAATCATCTTATTTTTTTTACACATTTTAATGTCTTTTCAATCCTATTATTATGTTTAGATACTCAATTTGTGTTCATGAAGTTTGACAAAGTCTGGAGAGGCATCCATGGAGGAGAAACCATCAAGGGCATTCAGAAGAGAATCGAAGAAGACCCAGGAAATAACCCAGGGCCACGATTGTGGCATCGTGACAGAAGCTTGATCAAAGGGCCACAGTTGTGGAAAGTCAGCCACGATCGTGATAGAAGCCTGAGCACACGGCCATGATCGTGGGGTGTCAGCAACGATCGCAACAAAGAGCAGATAAACTATCCACGATTATGCACTAATGGCCACAATCGTGGCCTGCACACAAACAGATGCAGACGACCTTCCGAACTTAAGTTTTTGAGGGGATTTTTGGACTTTGGAGGTAAAGGAAAAACCTAGGTTTTACCCTAAATGGAATATACTACATAAAGAAAGAGAGAAGGACTTAGAGGGGGGCTACACAATCTACCACTTTTGGAAAACTTCAAGAAGAGAGAAGGAAGGAGTAGAGAAGTTTTTGTTATTTTCTTTACACTTAGCTAGTTTATTTCATTTTCAATGCTTTATCTTCAAATATCTTATTCTATTCATTCCATTAGTTTATAGCTTTCTTAGTGTTAAGCACGTTTTTACATATGTTATTTAGAATGAATGTTTGATGGATTTTATAGTTGAAACTCATAAATTGTATAATGAACCTTTGTGACATATCAATGGATGTTTATTCTAGCAATTTTCCAGTTTTAATCTTGGTTGTTTGAGTTCATTTATGTGTTTTTGCAAATCTGAATTTATTCGGCATTTGAATGTTTAATGGTTTATGTTATGGGTTTTTGTTTATTTATGATGCTTTTGATTAATTTGTGCTCAATAGTTACGATCTATGCATGTTCCTAGGTTTATGATCAATTAAGTTAGGTTTTTGTAGAAGTTATGTGTGCTGGAATTTTCATTTTGATGCAATTAGTTCGGATTTTGTAATTTGGGTTATGATTAGTTATTTGTTAGCATAAAGAGTTTTGATTTTTATTAAGTTAGTGTCGAAGTTTGGTTTTTACTATTTCGTTTATAATTTCCAGCCTTGGTTTTATTTGAGTAAGTATAAGTTTTGTTTATTTAATGTCTATTTTGCTTGATATGAACATGTGTGGCTAGACTACTTAGGGGTTTTGAGATATTTTAAGGGCGAAGGGATGGAAATTGTGAGAATAAAGTTGAACTTGTTTTGAATTGGTACTTGTAGGTCTAGGTTGGTTTAGGATTTAGGATAAATGTCCTGAATTAGGAATTGCTTATAGGGACCCTTTAGGTAATTTTCTAATTTGAAGGCTAGGGTTGACCGTGTGATCTGTAATAGTCCATAGTGATTCCCGGAAATAGCAATAGGTTAGTTGAATTTGTCATGATACTTAATTAACTAATCTAGGATCCCATACCTTTAGGTTATACCTTCTGAGCTTATGAGTAGGTGGCCTAAGTAAGTTGTTTCTTAGTACCTAATGCATCATTGCTATTGAAGTTAGAGAGCTTATTCGAGGTTATAGTGGAGATTGGGGGCAAATCTAGAGCTTATTAGTTTTGCCTATTTTTAAAAAATTAAGGGTTCGAAAGCTTAATCGAGTCTATAGGCTAACACCATGATCAGAGTACCTTTTATTTAGATTCAAGGATCAATGAACATCCCAGAATCCCAAAGATATCTCCAGCTCACTTCTTTACCACTGTTATTAGACTTTTCTAAATTTGTTTTATGCTTGTCTTTTTGATTACATTCATTGTATATTAGTTGTCTCGTCTTCATCAGTTCAGGGTGTTTTGTTTTCTTTTGTTACAACATTTGAAATAGCATTTTCATCCCAGCTCTCTATGGTTCGACCCTAGCTCACCATTTACTGTATAGTTTGGTAATTAGGAATTTATTATTTGGTAGTTAATGACAGGCTATCAATGCTTGTTTAGTTCTGGAATGATTTGTTTCATCTAAATCAGAATGATGGATTTGCAACTAGGTGTGATAATCATTCATAACTTAAACTTTCTTTCTATAATTGGAATCTAAAATCACATTATCTATTTACAACTTGATAACCCATTATTGTTGTTCTTGCTTCTTTTCTTCATACAACATAATAAAGGTATTATTCTTTCTTATTACATGCTTTTTAACATAATCTTGCTTCATTTAGTGAATATTATATCTGTTATTACCTTCCTCTTCTTCTTCTTCATCATCCCCTTCTTTGCTTCCATATATTGTTGTTATAACTATTCCTAAAGAAATTGTTGCTGATAATTTATAATTTGGAAAAAGATTAAAGAAATGTGAAACCTTGTCTTGATTAATAAGTACCTACATATTTGTTTAAGTACGTTTATACTTTAATTTATAAGATTAATTACTTTCTTTATAAGAAAGAAACATAACGTGTGCTAATTCTATAGTTTCATTAATGTTCCATATTGATGACACTACAATTAGTAATAATATATAAATAATACATAAATGCAAATTGAATATCATCATTATGATCCTATCATAATTTCAATTGCACAGTAATTATTCTACAAATTTTATCTTTAGTATTAAAACATCAAATTTAATTAAAATATATATAAAGACAAATAATGTGTTTATTAATTAAAATAATAATGTTATACATAAAATTGTAACCAATTGATTAGCTGTAAGCGCATAAATTAACAATCTCCTACTTGCACTGAATTTAATTGCCTATATATCTAATAACATATTCACCCATATATCGATCATTTCTTTTTTAAGACAATAGCTTGGTGAGAGGACCTGCAAGATTCTCTTTGGTAGGAACTCAATCTAATTCTATTTCTTTTTACTATACTATCTCCCTAATTAAGTGAAACTTTTTGAGTACATGTTTGGACCATTGATTAGACCTTGGTTCCTTTCCTTGTGCAATGGCATCATTGTTGTCAGAGTGCAACACTATTGGCTCAATACTACTAGGAATCAATCCAAGTTCAATGATGAAATTCTTGATCTAAACTAATTCCTTTGCCACCTTTGACATTGAAATGTACTCTTCCTCGATCATAGAATCTGCAATTGTTAGGTATTTAAAACTCTTCCAATTTATCACACTACTGCTCATAATGAAGATATACTCTGACTATGATCTACTATCATCTAGATCTAACTAAAAACTAGCATTTAAATACCCATAAAATCTTCGTTAAATTCATCCGTTGTCTCAGAAAACATCTTTAGTCCTTCTCAATTACTCTAAGATGTTTTTTGTAATTGTACAGTGGCCATCACTAAGATTAGATAGAAACCTGCTCGTTATATTTAAAGCATAAAAGACATCTATTCTAGTAGACACTAAGATTAGACAGAAACTTGCTCGTTATACTTAAAGCATAAGAGACATATGGTCTAGTACATAACATTACAAATATGATTGATCCAACTATGGAAGCACATGGAATATAATCCATTTTATTTCTCTCTTTTTGCATTTTAAGACATATACTCTGTCAGAGACAAGTCTTATATGACATGGTAAGAATCTCCTTTTGGAACTCTCTATGCTAAACTTATTTAGCACCTAGTTTACGTATGTAGATTGGGATAAGCCAAGCAACCTCTTTAATGTGTATATATAGAACTTTATTCCTATACTATAGGCTGCTTCTCTTATATCCTTTATAGAGAAGTTCTTGGATAACCAAATCTTTACAAATTGGAGCACTAGTATGTCATTTACAATAAGTAATATGTCATCCACATACAGAATTAGGAAGAGAACTATGCTCCCATTTACCTTTTCATACACATAGTTTATCTGCATTTTTGATAAAATCAAACTCTTTGATTGTCTTGTCAATATGGATGTTCAAACTCTGTGATGTTTGCTTAAGTCCTTAAATAGACTTTCGCAAATTGCATAATTGATTAGGAAATCTCTTGGATCCTAGCTTATATCATATACACATCATTAAGAAAACTCCCAATGAGAACTTTTGTTTTGACATCCATCGCCAAATTTCATAATTATGATATGTGACTATAGCCAATAATATCCTTATGGATTTAATCATAGCTACTAGTGAAAAGGTTTCATCAAAATCAACTCCTTATTTTTGTTTGTAACTTTTAGCCACTAGCTTTGCTTTGTATGTATGTATGTTACTATCCATGTCAGTTTTTATATTAAAATCCCACTTGCATCTTACGGGTTCAATACCACCAGGAGCATCCACTAAAGTCTATACTTAGTTAATATGCACGGATTCAATTTCATATCTCATGGCTTCATGTCATTCTAAAGAATCAATGTCTGACATTAATTTTTTAAAAGTAGTAGGCTCATCATCTGAGTGATACATTGTCTTTCCGCTTTTTAATTTGTAGATATAATATAGTGGGGGGACGACATATCCTACTAGTTTTTTGCAAACTGTGTCTCTTAAACCCTCGATTAAACATCATATACATTAATTTGAGGTTCCTGTTTTATCTGGATGTGAATTTATGGTTCTTTAACTTCTCTAAGTTTTACCTCACTCTCGCTACTTTTCTTTAAAAAAATTATCTTTCCGGGAATGAAGCTTATCTAGAGAGAATCATCTTTTTTTAAGAGGATGATAAAATTGCTATCCATACTCTCTTTTGGATACCTTATAAATTTACAATTTTCTTATTTATCTCAAAGATTATCATATGTTACATATTTCACATAAGCGTCACATCCCCAAATCTTTAAGGGTGATAACGTTAGTCTATTACCAATCTATATCGCATATGGCATCTTATTAACTAGTTTAGATAAAGTTGATTCGAAAGGTAGGCAGTAATTTCAATGATATATCCCTAAAAGGAGATATGAAGGACTACATAACTCATCATAGAACATATAATATCTAATACAACATGATTTCTCTTCTCAGACAGTTCATTTTGTTGTAAAGCTCCAAGAGGAATCCATTGTGAAAAAATAATATTCTCTTTTAAGTAACCAAGAAATTCATGCTTTAAGTATTCACCTTTTCGATTAGATCTAAGTGTCTTAATACTCTTTCCAGTTTGTTTTTCAACTTGAAGTCTAAATTCTTTAAACTTTTAAATAATTCAAATTTTATTTCATTAAATACATATAACCATTTCTAGAATGATCATCTGTGAATATAATGAAATATGATTATCCACCTCTAATGCGAATAAACATAATGCCACATACATCTGAATGTCTAAGCTCTAGCAACTCACTAGCATGCAAAGGGTAGTTTGTTCATATTTCCTAATAAACAAGATTCACAAGTTTCATATGATTCATAATTAAAAGGATCCAAATATCCTTCTTTATATAACTTTGTGATTCTAGCTTTGTTATATGACCTAAATTATAATGCCATAAAAAGATGAATTTTGGTCACTTAACTTGCTTTTCTTACTTTTATGTTAAGGAGTAGTATTTCAAGATCTAATTCATACAAACCATTTGTAAGTAATCTTGATCCATAATAAACATGACCTTTATCAAAAAATAACTCTTATTCTTAATAATAAAGAAAAATCCATTCAAATCTAAATAAGAAATTAATTGTTGTTATTAGTAATAACTAGAGCATAATAATAATTATTTAGTTTAAAGCTAAAAGGCAAATTTATACTACATGTTCTTAAGACTAAAGCAATAACTCTTGCTCTATTGATAACTCATAGGTCTACTTTTCCTTTTCTTCCACGGTATACTCCTTATTAATGTTTACAAATTATTACGAATATAAAATACACATCCAGTATCTAATACACAAGAATATGGAACAAAAATAGAAAGATTGATCTTAATCATAAACGTACATGAAGAAGTAGCTTCCTCAAGCTTCTTATCTTTTAGGGTAGCAAGATAAGTTGTACAATTCCTCTTTTAGTGTCCATTAACTCCATAGTGAAAACATGTACTCTTTTCATTGTTCTTCTTCTTAACACTACCTTATGGCTTTGCTACTCTAGTAGAAGCCTTCTGTTTCTTGTTATTATTCTTGTTAGAGCCTTTTGTTCTTACTCTTAGAAGAATCCACAACAAGAACAAAACTGAGTACCTTCTTAAAGCACCCTTCTACAGTCTTGAACATATTCAATAGATCAAACAACGACAAATCCTTTTAGCTCATATGAAAGGTCATAAAAACTGTGAAAAACTCAAACTAAAAGATTGTAGCACCATATCAATGCTCAACTTATGGTCCATGACAAAACCTAATTGTTCTAATTTTTAATGTAGCCAATCATGTTCAGCATTTGTAGCTCTACTAAAGATTCAACTAGCATTGAAATAATGCTTTGGTGAACTGGTACCTCTCAACCCTACTTTATGCACTAAATAACTCTTTGAGATGCAAAATTATAGTAACAACATCATGTTCCTATGTTTCCTCTAAAGCTTTGATATATACTAGTCAACATCACACATGTAGCTTATTAAACGTTATTAATATAATATTGATATCTACTCCAAGCTTCATCAGTCGTATCTGAATTAGGCTATGGTGAAATAGTAATGCCAAGAACATATAATTTCTTTTCTTGTCTGATAATAATTTTTAAGTTGCAAAATTAGTCTAAGAAATTAGGTCCAATCAAGTTTCTGATTATAACTTACCTATGTTATTAAGTTGTTTCCTTGCCTTAGAGAGGATTTCAAGGTTGAGAATATATGACTTTAAGTTTAAAGTAAACATGTGGGTTTAAAGTTTCGAATAAACCTAGATTATACTTTTTCATACTTTATTTTAAAGCTCTTTATTTTTTTATTTATAATGTTTGTCTAATAATTCACTTTTAAAAAAATATATCTTTCGTTTCACTGCAATTTAAATCATTAGTCAAATATTCCTCAAAATTAATCAAGTTTGTTCAAATTCTTAGTCTTTTTAGAAATAAATTCATAATTTGTTTTACTTAATTTTGTATTTAATTAGCTCATTTTAATTTTTCACAGAAGTATTAGTTTAAAAATCAGGTTTTAAAATAATTTAGATTTAAATGAAGAGCTTTCAAAATAAAAAAGAAAGACATAATCAAAAATTAAAGTGAAGGATAAGATTAAATTGCATAAATCGGAGAGCTTGAGGGTTATGTTGAATGAACTAGAAACAAAAAACGCTGATGGATAAAGCATAAAAGGGCACCCTACTGTCACTGTAGCTCCTAAACGACCAAAGACATAAAGAAAAACAGTTGAAAAAGAACCATAAAATGACCAAAAAGGGAGTCAATGGGGAAATACCTAAAACAATGCAAGAAGGAGCATAGAAACGCAGACAAAGACATGAAAAACGATGAATTTTGGGAACAAAGTGCACCACTCGGTCAAGTTTTTAGGCGGAAAGTACTTCCTACCCTTATAGTCAAATACTTTGGCCACCTAGTTATGAGTTATCCCTGATTTTCTCGTTGTAGCATCACAAGGATTGACGTTGATAGCCATTGGATTCAGCTAATCCATTGGCCCATATTAGGTGAATTTATGTTCTTAAACAGAGATAATTCTCGGGTTTGTCTTGTAGCTTCCACATGGCGGTGCCCCATTAACATTGATTTTGACCATAATGCCATTTATCGACGAATTAAGGATGTTGATTATTGATACATATGGCACCATCTTCACCGTGGATTCTCGAAAAAAGAAAATTTGTCAAACTTGCAGTTATTTACCATGTAACTAGTAGGAATGTTAATATTGGCCCGGCCCGTAGTCAAAGGATTTGGCCCAGTCAAGCCAGCAAGGGTTAGGAGATTTTGGCCCGTAAATGAACCGGTCGAACTATGGCCCGTGAAGCACGGGCCATGGGCCAAGGGGATAGGCCGTGGGCGGCCCGTGGTTAGTGGAAGTGGGTAGACGAGCTGAACTGTGGGCCGGTCTGACCAGCCCAGCCTGTGGCCCGTCCACCCAAAACGACGTCGTTTTATTATCTCTAGAAGACGATAAAAAATCAAGAGACAAAACGACGTCGTTTTTTATTGTAAGAAAACGATGTCGTTTTGTCTATGACGAAACAAAAGTGCAACGTGTCCCACCCTTCCCTCTTCGCCTCCGCCTCTCCCTCCAGGCCTCTCTCGTCACTCTCAGTCGTCCCACTCATCTCTCCATCCCATCCACCACAACTCGTCTCCCACTCACAGTCACCGTGACCTAGACCTAGACTTAGACCCAGACGTTGCTCTGCCTCCCTCTCGCACTGTCGTACCATCGCAAGTGACGTCGCTGTTATTCTTCTTCGTCGCAACTCGTAACATCGGAGACTCACATTTCCTGTGTCTTTTGGCGAAGGTGATTGTCCTAGCATCTTATAGTTGAATGGATTGAGGAATGAGGATTGATGTTTCTGGATTGATATAACTATGTAAATAATTGCTCAGCTGTCGTGTCTACTGTCTTGATGTTTCTGGATTTAATAGTTGAATGGATTGAGGATTGAGACTTCTGGATTTATTTGTGTGTGTCTACTGTCTTGGAATAATTGTGAATTAATTGCTTATTGTTGAATGGATTTAGGATTGATGTTTCGAAATACATTTGTTAGTTGAATGGATTAAGGATTGTTGTTTCTGGATTTATTTGTGCGTGTATACTGTCTTCGAATCATTGTGAGTGAATTGCCGATTGTTGTGATAGTTTTTGTAAGCTTCCCATATGTACGTTGAGATTGTGAATGAATTGCTTATTGTTTATGGGCTACGGCAAGATTAAGTAAAGCTTTTCTTAAGATGAGAACTAAATGAACAGAGTGAGAGTGCCTTATTTTCCAGATACTCAATTGGTGTTTTCACATATGCTCTAACCTAGAAGTTAATCAACAATCATCATATTTCAATTCCCCAAGTTTTCCCTCAGCCTCCTCCATATTAAAATACTATCCTTATGCCATACTTGATCTTTTAAATGCCCTGACATTTCAGAAAATTTGAATTAAGTCTAGATGAAAAAAAATAAAGCAAAGCAAGAAATTGAACAATAGTGTGGTTTTGTATCTCTTTACATTTTTTGTATTTATATGATTGCATTTTAACTACATTTAAGATTGAATCACCCACCTCTTAAGCATCATTATGAATCAATGATTGATATTTCCTAGTTTTCTATCCTCATGCATAGAAAACACTAATGAGTCGTAAAAACACTTGATGCACACCAAATGACTTAAATGAGTTTACTGTCATCATATTACATGGAACAGATAAGTGATAATTTTATATACTTGTTATATTGATGATCTGCTATTGTTATATTTGACTAAAACAAGTTTACATATTTCATTGATCAAACTGATTTATATGTATAAAGAAAAACATAATAAAAATTCACAAAATTAACAAATTAACAACTAAGATAACAACTAAGATTAGGGATCATAACAAATTAACAACTAAGATAACAAAAGAGAATTGCATAAACTAATGTAAACATACTTTAATTGTTCATAAAAAAATAGGTGTTATTGTAGACTATGCTTTCAACTAGAGTTTTACTATCAGCCACGTTTCTTAAATCTTTCAAGTTTTATTTTGAACACAATTGATATATGTTAAGTCAACTCAATTACTTTAATAATTGGGGAGCTGTAACTGTTTCTCTAAAGGCATCTAAAGCATATTTTGAACATTCCTAGGTTTTGTGAAAATGTTTATTACTTATTTCTAAGTTGTACAAAATATTAAGGAAGCTTTTCCTTCTTTCTAAATTTCTCTAAAAAAACAAAATTTAATCTTATAATGTTTTACCTTGTCATGGACATTACTGAATTGGAAAAGATTAATACAGTTGCTTGATTATTAACAAAGATCTATATTGATTCTCATTATACCAAACACAAACCCTCCATAATTTTTCATATTGCACAATTTGGTGTTGTAGTTACTGAAAAAAAACTTCTGTAATACTTTAAAATATGATTTCTTATTTTTTGAAACACAAGTTAGTTACACATGAACCAAAGATTGAAGTAACACTAAATTGTACTTTTCATATCTTCAATCAAACCTGCTCAATTGTTGTAAAAAAACCTATTAACTTAAAATTTTGATAATTTACATGCTTAACACCGTAATCAATTTTTTCCTTGTTACGTCTGATTACATATTTAAAAACGTGTATGTGTTTTTCACATGCATAAATGTATAAACTTAGACAAAGAAAAGTTTACATCTTATGTAATATTAAGATTGGAAGCATTGAGGTATATGAGATATCTAATTAAGCTTTTGTTGTGATTCTCAACCTTGAAATTCTTGACTATAGGCTACATAAAAGTGTTAATATATTTACAATCCTTTATTTGAAAATTTTTCAAGGTTTTGTAGTTCTATTTGTATTAACTACTTAAGATTTTTTTATTGCGTTACTTTCAAACTAAGAAATTAAGACATTAATCTCAAGTTAGTCATATTAAATTCCTTCATCATTTGAACTGAAAAAACACCAACAAGCTCCTAATTGTTACGACCAAAAGATTATAAATATAAACTGAGATAAAAATTAAACTAGTACCTTCCTGTTTCATATAAAATGTTTCTTCACTTAGACTTTAACAAATTTTAAGCTAAATAAGTGCTCATCCATCCAACTAAACTAGAGCTTTTGGGCTTGCTTGAGGCTATAAAATGTCTTCTTTAGCAAATGCATGTTCTCCTCTTATCTTTTTATAATAAAGCCTTCATAATGCTCAATACAAATATCTTCTTTTGAGAAACAATTAAAAATCTTGACTTTACATCAAGTTAAAATATTTTCTAACCTTTTATGCAAAAATAATAAGAAAAATGGATAGTGTCAAGTCTTGTCACATGAGTGGAGGTTTTAAAAAAGTTCACACGAAAGACTTATACGTAACCTTTCATTACAAGCCTCGCTTTATGTTTATTTATTGGTCTATCAATATTAAACTTATTCCTTAAGTACTAGTTTATCCTAATAACCATTTTCTTTTGAGATGGTTTAATAAGACACTAATTTTTTATATTTTTTGATCGTTGGAAGGTTTCCTCCATGGCAACAAACTATTTGTGCTCTTACATTGATCTTCAACATTTGTTGGTTTAGTATTACAATTGAATCTTGTATAAATATTATAAAGCAATCTAGTGCCTTTGATTAGTCGCTCATCATTATCTTCATCATCAAGATTAGTGTACTAAAATATTGATCATCACCATCTATTTTCCAATCTTACTACTCTTCCTCAGGAATACAACATTTCTTCTAATCTTTTATATTTGAGGATGAAATATTCTGGAGCCCTTGGAGTTATTATTAAAAGCATATTAAAATAACAAATCAAAATTTTTTTCTAATTTGTCTCTTTTAAGTTGAGGAATATAAAAGAAACACAAACAGTTAAACACTTTTAAATTGGGTAAGGAATGTTTTAACCAAACCATACTTCATAAGGTGTTTGATTATGATGTGTTATAGCTAGTAATTTGTTCAACAAAAGATAGTAGTATTGGTGACCTCTACCTAAAATCTTTTAGGTAAATTCTTCTTATGCAACAAATTCTTCACATAAACAAAATCTTTATGATGGATTTTTCCTTTCACTAAGTTTTCTTTGCTACAAAGAGTAAGGAGCAAAAAGTTGATGATCAATTCTAGCCTCTTCATAAAATTTGTTAAATTGTTTTAAGGCATATTCATTTTTGTTATTAAACCTCAACACCATTATCTTGCAATAACTTTGATTTTCTACCCAAATTTTGAATAGTCAAAACAAAATAGCTACTTTAGATTTGAACATAAGAAAGAAAATCCAATACATTTTGACAATCATCAATAAAGGTAATATAATACTTACTGCCTTTAAGAGATAATGTATTATCTGGCCCTTGAAGCTTAGTATATACAAAATGAAGCTTATGTGAGGCCCTCAAAGCTTGTTGTGTAAAGAGTTTCCTTGTCTACTTGTCAAGCTAACGAGCTTTGCAACTTGAGATGCTTTCTTCCAATGGATCTATGCCTTTCACCAATTCAAGTTTCTACCTTGAAAGGATAGTAAAATCCCAACTTTTTATGCCAAAGGATAGTGGTTTTTATAAGAGCTTAATATGCAAGTTGTTATCAAGTGATAAACTATTTTCCTTTATTTTAAAATAAAGGATTCTAGCCTTTTTACATCTTTAATCACACATTTCATGAACTCAAAATGCAGTTTAAAAGCCTTCTCAAGTAATTGACCAACATTGAGAAAATTTTCATAAATTTTTGGAACATAATGTATATCAATAATCACTTTGACTTTAGAAAGAGTTTGAATTGCAACATAACCTTTATATATATATATAACTCTTTCCAAAGTCAAGCTCTTTCAGTAGTGTTGGTAAATATCCTTTCTCTCAAGTAATTGACCAACATTAAGAAATTTTTCATAAATTTTTGGAACATAATGTATATCAATAATCACTTTGACTTTAGAAAGAGTTTGAATTGCAACATAACC
>JAOTAY010000191.1:29984027-30023824 GCA_025629805.1 Erythroxylum baracoense | reverse complement strand
AATATATTGAAAAGGAAATAATTGATTTGTTGAATATAATATTCAATTATAAACACAAATTAATCGCTATCATCACTTAATTATAAATCAAAATCATCTTCTTTTTTTAAAGAATTTGAATCAAACTCAGGCTCTTCTTTAGATCTCTAGCCCTTCTCATCCTCTCCAGATAAAATTTCAACATATTCATTACATGGATTGTTCAAAGGTTCATTATCCTCATATACGACAGATGCATTTATTTCATAAACATCTTCCTGAAACGCTTCACTTTTAATTCTTTGTTCTCCTTTTTCACGTGATTCAAAAACACCTTTAGGTTTAACTTTTCAAACAGCCAACCAATCTGACTTATCTTATCATAAGCTGAGAAAAGAGACATAATACACCTGGATCGCTTGCATTGCCAACACAAAAGGTTCAAAATGTTGAAATCTTCTTCGCTTGCTGATTTCAACTAGATTGTATCAGCTATGCATTTTTGTACCAACATTTGGAGTTGGATCAAACTAGTCACACTTAAATATCACACTTCGCTTTATTGGCAATATAGGGTACTCAATTTCAAGTATCTCAATAATTTTGCCATAGTAATCCATCAATTCTCCCCGTATGCAAACTCCACTATTTATTGTTGCCATACTATGACTATGATATTCTGTATGATATTTGTATCCATTAACGAAATATACCAGATATGATTTAATAGTTCGCAAAAGTCCCTTCGCAAGATCAGATATGAACTTGTTCTCTATTGGATTTTCTAAGGCCTACAGAAAAGAAAATATCATATTAAACAGTATAATGTCATTTAAACACTTAAATCTTATAATTCAATCATTTCAATATTTGTAACTAAAAACTTACATATTGCTCGAACCATCGAGGAAAGTGTCTTTCAACTTCTTTATTGATATCATCCTGTGTTTTGTCAGGCATAAGCTCGTGTAACAATTCCTCATATAATCTAAAAACATTATTATGTATTTAAGTTATGAATAACACTAAATTTCAAAACCCAAATAATCACTTTCAACTTACTGCACGAAAGGTTGTACCTCCTGACAATTCAATAAAATGTAACCATGGGTAGCCTCAATTTCTTCCTTTGTTAACATTATTCTTGTTGAACGTCTATATGTTCATCCAGGATATGTGAAAATGGATAAGTTACCATCAGCATCACTAGTTCCTCTCCTATTGTCATTACGAAAAACTTTTCTTTCTCCTGTGTGAACATGCGACTCAAAATAATGTGAACAAAATGTACTAGCTTCCTCCACTAAATAAGCACTGCATATCGAACCTTTAACTTTAGCCTTGTTCTTCACATTTTTCTTCAAGTGATGCAAATACCTATATGAGCGAATAGGGTTATACCAATCTAGTTATTAAAACATGCTTTGACTTCAATTACAATCATTTTTGTTGAATTATCTCTTAAATAGATACATCCAATGATATTAAAGTGGACCGGCTAGTTTAGCATCATGTGCTAAATGGACAAATAGATGTTCCATACAGTCAAAGAAGCTTAGAGGGAATATCTCTTCTAACTTGCACAAAATTACTGAAATTTCACTTTCTAGTTTTTTCATTTAAGCCAACTTGATTTCAGAGACGTTAAGCTTTTGAAAAACAAACTTAATTCTATTATTACTTCCCAAACCTTATTTGATAGCAACTCTTGAAATGTAATTGGAATTAGCCTTTGCATAAACACATAACAATCATGACTTTTCATCCCAAATAATTTGTACTTCTTCATGTCGACACACCTTGTCAAGTTTGAAACATAACCATCGGGAAACTCTAGACTTTTCAACCATTCACACAATATTTCCTTCTATTTTTGGTCCTAAGTGTAACATGCTTTTGGATATTTATCGATGCGAAGATCTTATGTAACTCATTCATCCTATAAAAAGGTTTCAAATCAACTTGTGATTTATTGTCTTTTGTCCTCCCTTCAATGTTCATTATGGTATTGAACAATTATCAAAAATATTTTTTTCAATATGCATCACATCTAGGTTATGATGTATCAAATTAGTTTTCCAATATGGAAAATCCTAAAAGATTCTTCATTTTATCCAACCAAAGTTTCTACTAATGCTTATATTAATTTCATCAGCTTCAAATTCTATAACTTTCAGCAAGCCTAATTCCTCAATCTCGTGCAATATCTCTTCACCAGCTTTGTGAGGGGGAGGAGTTGTTTTTATCATACTATTAAATTTTCTATAGTTGTCAAACCAACATATTTTGCCCCCGTTTGGAAGATAAAACGCATCAGAATCATTACAACAATAAGGACAAGCCAATTTTCCTACTGTGCTCTAGCCAGACAACATGGTATATGTCGAAACATCACTAATGGTCCACATCAAAGCTACTCTCAACACAAATTTTGTTTCATAGACACATCATATGTCTCAACACCATATTGCCAAAGATGCTGCAATTCAGATATCAATGGTTGTAAGAATACATCAATTTTATGCTTTGAATTTGTAAGCCGCTAAAGATGCTGCAATTTAAATATCAATGGTTGTAAGAATATATTAATTTTATGCTTTGAATTTGTAGGCCCTGGCATAATCACTGTCAAGAACATACTCTTTCATACACATCTATGGAGGCAAATTATAAGGAGTAATTATGATTGGCCATGAAGAATATTGTTGGTTGGATTGCGCAAAAGTTTGAAATCCATCCGTCGACAATTCCTACCTAACATTTCGACTTTCAGCTGCAAACTCATAATGGATGTCATTGAAATATTTAAGCCAATACATCTGATGGATGACTCATTATTCCATCTTCTCGTTCATGTTCATTATGTCATCTCATGTGAGATGCAGTAACATCAGAAGCATATAGTCTTTGAAGTCTCGGAGTTAGTGGGAAATAATACATCCGCTTCCAGGGTACTAATTTATGTTTCATAGAATGTTTTCTAGGCTTGAACCTAGATTGACCACAAAATTTGCACTTTTGTAATTCCACAATTATAAAAACTATTAACCATTGTCTGATCAGGAGGTAATGATTCATTATACCGTCCAAGAATTTTATAAAAACTATGATCAGAAATATACCCTTAAGACTTTATGTTCAATATTCGAGCAATTGAAGAAAATTAAGTCATTGTCTCACAATTTGGCCATAGTTCTTAGTCAGCTGAGTGTAGTAAGTCAAAAAATTGTTTTGAATATGGGTTTAGCTTTTCTTTAAGATTTTGTATATTTTCCTGAAAGATATAACTGGCTGAATCATAAATCATTTGCATGTAAGGATTTTTATTTGTATCCACGTTATTTGTTCTAAATCCAATCCCCCTTCAAACTCATTTAAATTCATTAATGATATCAATGGTTCTTTATGTCGTGTCCACTCTAAATAATTTAAGACAAACCATTTTCTCGACAAATGCCCATTCACTTCATCAATAAGAAGGAAACGAATATGTTTGCACTTTTTACATGGACATCTGATCTTTGGGTCATCCATATATGCAGGTTGAGAACATGAATAATGAATAAAAGCTTCAACTCCCTCAACAAACTTAGGATTAATGAAACCATCAGGTGTTAATCATCTATACATCTAAGATCAATCAACATTACTCATTTTTGAAAAACTATTAATTTGAAACAGTGATTTCATAGTTAGTATCCTTCATGTTTCCCAAAGTTTACAGAACATCTAAACTTTACGCAACATCCCCTAAGTATTAACCAATTAAAATAATAACCTACAATTGATTTCAAAACTATGGTACGTGGCATTGTTTACACTTGTGAATCAAGAAAATAATTTATCGCTGTAACATGTAGGCTCGTAGAATTTTGTACCGATAAACCTCACAGGAGCTACATCATAGGTTTCCAACCTATATACCGTCCTAGGGTTTATTATGGAAAGTAATTGTCTTGTATATAAAATGTATTAATTCCTTGTGTTAATACTAAGTTTGCATTAATCATATCAAAGTTGAAGTATTAATCGATCGAATTAATCACCTACAATTGATTTCAAAACTATGGTACGTGACATTGTTTACACCATTGAATCAAGAAAACAAGTTCTCGCTGTGACTCCTAGGCTTATGGAATTTTTCACCGATAAGCCTCACAAGAGCTACATCATTAGTTTCCAATCTATACACCATCCTAAGGGTTTATTATGGAAAGTAATTGTCTAGTCTATGAAACGTATTAATTCCTTATGTTAATACTAAGTTTACATTAATCACATCGAAGTTGAAATATTAATTGATCGAATTAATCAGCTACAATTGATTTTAAAACTATGGTACGTGGCATTGTTTACACCTGTGAATCAAGAAAAAAAGTTCTCATTGTGACTCCTAAGCTTATGGAATTTTTCACCGATAAGCCTCACAGGAGTTACATCACGGGTTTCCAGCCTATATGCCGTCCTAGGGGTTTATTAATACCTCAAATCATTCATAACATCTCAAACTCATTCCACATACAGTAACTACTTAGACTATTAAAGAAGAACATAAAAACTTATCCATGATTATAAGAATATTCTAAACAAGAACACAAAATCAAGACCTCATTTGCATTCACACAAAATCTAAAGGTATCATAATTGTATTATTAAAGCAATAAATATGGTAAACATTAGTTGGACAACTAACTTAGATGGATGGATAACTTCATACTACAATGAAGAAAGATGAGCGACACTCTTCAACACAATATAGGGCCTACGAAAAAGAATATGAAATGGCATCCACACTTTAGCAATTGAAATATTAAATTGTTTTCTTGACTCATATTAAATATCATGGAGATGTGTCTAAGTTTGTTAATTCCATCAGAATTAGTCAAGTACAAGTAGAATTAATTCTAGCATATCTTCTTTAGGATTTCAGAACCTGAATAAAAATACATCATCACTATTAATATGTACATCCTATAGTCCATAAACCTTCTATTTATACATCATCACTATTTAAACCTTCAAAGAATGTTGAAAAGTACAAACAAAAAAAAACTTCCAACAATCAACCACAATACATTCAAGAAGAATACGATAAGAAAAACCCAAATCATCAATAATTGACCAAATCAAATATATTTGACCAAATGCCTCTAAGCCTGCAGTAGAATCGATTTATTATTGACATGCCATAGAGCTACTTGCAATAGCTTCTTTACACCATTAGAATTTCAGAACATGAATAAAAATACATCATCACTATTAATACGTACATCCTAAAATCCATGAACCTTCTAGTTATACATCATCATTATTTAAACCTTCAAAGAATATTGAAAAGTACAAAAACAAAAGCTTCCAATAATCAACCACAATACATTCAAGAATAATAAGATAAGAAAAACCTAAATCATACACTACTTACAATAAATAACATCACGAAACAAAGAAAAATTTTAAGAACCTAAGAATAAGGTGATGACAAGAACTACAATAACAACTAGTACACAAATTCTTTAAAAAAACATACAAACTCTTAAATGAAACCTAGAAAGAATTAAGTGTCTAAACAATCTCATATTCATAAACAATGCATCCTTGAACAAATTCAAGCATATCATAAAAATAAGGGGATCAACCTTAGCAAGCACAAGATGATGATAAGTTATGCTCATTTGCCTCAGACATTGGGATTCTAACTTAAATCAAGAGAAAAGAAGGGCCTAATTTAACTTTTTTATTCATACCTAAGAATTATATTTCTATTTAGATTCTTAATATCACTAGAAAAGTACAACCTTCATAATTATTTTCTAATTGCATTAAATGTAATCTCATAATAAGTCATAGCCCACATAAGAAACATGTAAACAATTTAAAAAACAAATTATACATGATTTAAGCTCTATAATTAAGTAAAATATAGTCCGCCACCAATAAAATAAAGACTTTAATAATGAAAAGCCTTTAAACAATGAAATTAGCCCTAATTACATGAGCTTTTGCCTTTAATTGTTTTTGAATTTTATCTTTTATAATTGGTCAAATAAATACATATAAGGGATCCCTTGATTGACTAATCATATTTACATCGGTTCCCTTAACTTTAAATAGAAAGATACTCTCTCTGGGACTATGAGAATATAGAATAGGTTTAGATACTTCATAATTTTCTTTTAGTTAGTAAAGTATATTCATTTAACAAATAGTGATTCTTTATCATTGAACAACTTTTGCAGTTCCTTATTAAATAAGATCATACGCAAAACTTTAATTGGATGTATACCATACCCACAATTGTTATTGGGTATTGATCAGATATAAAAAATCTGAAACTTTTACTTCCAGCATTAATGATGTATTTTGGGTATACAAGATCAATATAAAAGATCTAAAAATATTTTTGGAACAAAACCAAATAAGCTAAATTGTACAAACATTAATTGGAATTATGAGTATATGTTATAAAGATAGGTTAAACTATGATCTATCATAGTCTAACCTATCTTTACTTATATTTTTAGTGTATCAAAAACTTATATTTTAAGGCCTTAAAATTTTCAAACCTAACTAAGGATAGCAACCAACACATTATTGGGAACAACGATAGTGTGTACCGCTATTTGTACCTCACATTGGACTAAACCTAATTTTTGATTCAACAAGAATGAGTTAGAATTTATAATAAAATTAGAAACTAAAAGATTATATTCATTAGTGAAAAGGTAAGACGTTTTTAAGGGTTCTCTTCATTTTTGGTAAAGAAGATTATTTCTTATTATTTCTCATTTACTATAAGCTTTCCTTTCCCTTTAAAAGAATCTACTTTACTCCAAGATTTTTATCATCTTTTCTTATTTCATATTGTAAGAATAAAATTAAGCATTCAAAGTATCGAGTTACTTGACTAATGCCTTAAAGAAGTTTTGTTTAGTGAAATTTAAGGAGCTTAAAAAGTTAATTTGAATATGATACTTAAGCTATATAGAAGAGTGCTAAAGGACTCTTTTGGATATAGGATTTGCCTTAAGACCAAAGAGTTTCTTTTTTTCCCCAAATGGATTGCTGCTCTAAATGTGGAAGTTTCAGTATTAATACAAGATTTGTTTGACATTTGAAATCTACAAATCTAAAAAAACAGTTTACATTATGTTCAATTGATAGATTTATCTCCCACAGAAAATGTTAAATGATGTATACAAAATTTAGGCAGAAAATATAACCAAACAAAAATAAAATCTAACTACAACCAATGCTTATACTATAATCTAAGCATAATGCATTACAAAAATATACCTCAATTAATGATTAAACCAATACCGATTTACGAAGGCACATACAATCAAACCACAAACAAAAACCCAAATGATCAAAGCAGTATACCCAGTAAAAACAAAGCCCACTCACCTCAATCGATGCTTAAATGAAGACGCAGAAGGAAGGATGGACAAAAACACAGAAGCAGAATAATGACACATAAGGGTTTGAAGCACACGAAGGAAGAAGACGCAGAACGAACACAAATAAGGGAATCGAAGCATGTGAAACACCAGACGGTGACAAAGAACTAGTGACAGAAGAGAAAACAAAAGAGAACTGGCAAAAACGAAAGAGAAAACGAAGGGGGGAGCTTCGGTCGTGTAGGTTAGATGCTTAACCAAAATGACGTCATTTGGTGTTAAACCAAATGACGTCATTTTTTATTTATTAAAAAAGTCAACGACAATGTTTATGTTTTAATTTTACCGATTTACAATGGAAATGAGTCTCGTCGGTAAATATACCGATGGAAATGGATATTTTGTCGCTATATTGAAAATTTGCCTAGATAATTTCCCTACATCTTTACCGACGAAAAATTTGTCTGTCGCTAAATGTAAATTTCCCATCAACTTTACCGATGGCCATTCATTTTCCGTCGCTGATTGCCTACGGTATTTGTTCCGTCGGTAATATTACGTTGGTAATTTATAATTTTCTTGTGGTGTATATTTTTCATTTTACATTCCATCCTAAACTCCCTAAATAAGAGGTAACTCATTTTTACTATTTAGGATGGAATAGGATGTAATGTGAAACCCTCCCCTTTCATCCTATTCCATTCAATTCTATTATAAACCCTCCTCCCAAACAATGGAATAATATTATATCTCATTTCATTCCATTACTAACCGCTCTACCAAACATAGACTAAAGGTGAATGTATACATTTAGCCCCCTTTCTAACATACATATTTGGTTCCAAACTAATAGATCAAGCCCAGCTTGTCATAATAGATCATCACCCATAAAAGTGTTCTCGAGCTTTATATATCATCGTAAATGAGCCTAAAGTGCTATACTTCTATAAAATTTTAACTTTTCTAAAAAAATTAAAATAAATTATAAAAGTTAACTATTAATAATTATTTGTTAAGTAGAAACATCTCTAACACTAGATCGCTATTATTAAATCATATTAATTTGAATTATTTCTTTTATTTTAGGTTGATTTGGGTGCTTTATTAGTTAAATTGATATTTATTTTATTTTAGGAGGTGATAAGTGAAGATTGGATCAAATTTGGTTTGAAGTGCTTAAATGGAGTATTATTTATAAACAGATAGCCATTAGTGGTTAAATCTAAATTTTTTTATTCAAGGGGAATTGAAACTCCATTTGTAACTTTGTTATGCTTTGTTCTAGATTTGAATTTTCTTTTAATTCAAGTATTTCTTATTCTTATATTTTACAAGTAATTAATATTAATTGATTTGGAAAATTAATCTATTGTTGATTATTTTATTGTTATCTATAATTTCAGTGATATTTAATTGTCATAAATGATTGATACCAACAACAAATAGGTTATTTATGTATTTGTATATCTAACTTATGAAAAACAAGAAAACTAAGTAACATAGTTATACTATCTCAATTATTTAATTAAGGTTTAGTCTTTTTCATTAAGCTTTATTGCTAATATTTAATTGATATAGAATGATATCATACCCAATCAATTAATGGTAAGTTTTGATTTGAATGCTAGCTTTGAATTAACTAATTTCGAGAAATGAAACATGTTATAGCTATCCTAATAGGTTTGAGAATAAATGTTTGAGTTGTTAAAATTTTTTCCTTTTTGGTGAATGACTAGAGTTATGAATGGATGAGATCCTTCCCTTAAATCAGAATTAGGTAAAATTGAATTTCTCATTCTATACTTAGTTGATTCATTTTGATTTCGCATTCATTTTAGTTTATTATCTAATTAATCATATCCTTACATTCTTTCTTTTTCAATTGAAATTAAGAAACCAATATTTAGTTCTTTTAGAATTTGACCTAGTTCCATGATTACAAATAATAGTTTAGTGAATCATATATTAACTTTGAGGGCTTCAATAACTCATTCAAAATTTTTGCAACTAAAGAAATATTTTAGTTTCTTAGTTTATTTACTTTACTTTATAGTTTATGATTAATCTCATGTCTTGTATAACTTATTCATTTTAGATAGGTGAGTTACAATATAATCCAAAGATTAAAATGACAACACGTTGTTTAAGAAAAAAAACTAAGTAAAGGAAAAAAAACCAATAGTCTCTAATGGTGAAAGTAGAAATATATTTAATATTAGTGGAGACAAATGGCAAATCCCAACAATAGAACATTAAGGGATTTAACTTTACCAAATTTGAATTAGGAACACCCTTATATATAAGATTTCGAGATATTGAGGTAGATTTTGAATTGAAATCTAGTTTGATTCATTACTCCCTACCTTTTATGGTCTTACAGGTGAATTTTATATAGACAATTGAAGGAATTCTATGTTATTTTGTTCTAGAAGGAAGCCATAAGGACTAACAGAAGAGCAAATTAATCTCAGAGCCTTTATATTCTCATTAAAAGATAAGGCAAAGTATCGACTTTATTATCTTCTTTTTGGCTTCATGACAATATGGATTGAAATGAAAAGTTTATTCTTGGAAAAGTTCTTTCTTACATCACGAACTGCCAATATCTTAAAAGAGATATGTGGATAAGATAATTCACTAAAGAAATTAAATATCGAGAGAGGTTTAAGGATTAATGTGCTAATTGCCTACACCATCAAATTCCTAAGCAACTTTTGATACTTTTATGAAGGGTCTACCAACATATAAAAGAATGGTAGATGCATCTAGTGTAGGAGCTTTAGTAAATAAAACATCATAAGCAACAAGGCAATTAATTTCAAATATGGCAAAAAAGTCTCAACAATTTGGGACAAGAATGGATAGAGCTATTATGTGAGTGCATTTAGTAAGTACTGCGAACCTTGAGCACAAATTTTCAAATTTAACTACTTTATTTTATTAAATGACTATAGGTCAATTATAATCCAGATATGTGTCATATATTGTTATAAGAATCAATTCAAGAAGCTAATGTAATAAGGGGATTTCCTAGTCAACTTTAATGGATGACCCTTATTTAAATCATTATAATCTGGAACAGAGAGATCACTCGAGAGATATAGAAATCAATGAGGGTAGTGACAATATTAACCTCAAAATTTCAATATACAACCTTAAGAGCATGCACATGCTTAATCTCAACCCCCTAATTTAGGTATATCTTTGGATAAAATTATTAAAGTCCTTGCTAATAATACTCAGTAATTTAACAAGAAATAAGGATAATCCTTCAAATTTAGGAAATAAGATTATTCAATTAGCCACCTCTATTAGCAAATTAAAAGTGAAAGTATTAGAAAAATTACCTTCACAAATGATGGCAAATCCTAAGGAGAATATGAGTGCAATAATATTGAAAAATGGGAAGGAAAATCAATCCAGATCTTCTTTACTAACGAAGGTAGAAAGGTATGAAGAAGGAGAGGGAAAAGATGATTCCGATTCAATATATATTGAAGGTAAAATATGATTTTCTTTGCCTATGCCATCTAATGCACATGTACCTACTTTCTTTATAACCAAACCAAACATACGTAAATTCCCGCCTAAGCAGGATATGGGAAGGATAAGATGTATGCAGTCATGCCTGCATCTCCGATAGAGATACAGAGACTGTTTCCTGATAGACCCCCGGCTAATGTAAGAGCAATAACAAATAACAACAAACAAACAAACGCAAACAACACAAGCAAACAAACACAAACAACAAAAACAAACACAAACACAAACAACAAACACAAACAAACAAAAACAAACAGACCAGACCAATGCAAGTACATCACTATATAAGTATAATAATATATGCATATGCATGGAGACGATAACCTATAGAATGCACAGGAAAATGAAAATATATAAATACATGAAGATGTACCTCTTTTCTTTTATAGCTTAACTAAATCAAAAGTAAGAGGCATATTAAAGATAGATCTTAAAAACCTTTAAAAAGATGGAAATCAATATACCGTTACTAGAAGCCATCAAACAAATTTAAAATTATACAAATATCTTGAAATAACTTTAGATAAACAAAAGGAAGTTGAAGGATAAGGAGAGAATAATTTTGGTAAGAATATGTCAGTTGTGATAAATAGGAAATTACCAAAACAATAGAAAGATTCAGGTATGTTTACACTTCTTTGTGTCATTGGTGATAAGGAAATTGGCATCCCATAATAGACTTAAGCTCACATCTTAATGTCATGCCGTACTCAAATTACCAAGCTTTAAATTTGAATTCCTTGCAAGAAACTAATGTGATTATTTAGCTATGTGCATCCTATTAATGTTATAGAGGATGTTTTGGTTCATTTTAATGTTTTGATATTTTCAGTGGATTTTTACATTTTGAAAATGGATGGAGATAGTGTAAATCCTAAAGATGACTAAAACAAAATTTGGTGTGGTTGAGGACAAATAATGCAATATATTTTTGAAAAAGAAAGTGTTAGTAATGAGTTAGGGTTTGATGATAAATTAGAAGTGAATGAGCAAGTTGATGAAACTTGTAAAGAAGTAGAATCATTATTAATGATGTTAACAAAGAAAAGCTTTAAATGCTGAAACTTTTGTAAATCAGAAGAAAATGTAGCCATTTGTTTTTAATACTGAAGCTAGAATTGAAAGTCTTACCTGATCACTTAAAGTATATCTATTTATGTAAGGGAGAAGCATTACTTTTAATTATGTCAAAAAGGTTGATTAAAGAGCAAAAAGGAAGGCTAATATTACTTCTAAAGGAGTACAAAAACGTAACTAGTTAGACCTTAGTGGATACAAAAAGTATAAAGCCAACAATTTTCATCTACAGTGATGCACTGTTCATAGCATCCCCTTTCAGCATACTAAAAGTATGGATTCATCTATTGATGCTTTTGCTACTACTTTACTTACTAAAGATGCATTTAGAGCCAATAATGTTATAGTGGCACTTCTCATTCATCAACTAGCAAATGGCTCACAAAGTGCAAAAATAGTTACGTTATTTTTATAATTTTTATTTAAAAAGTTATAATTTGCTAATATGGAAATTAAAATCCACATGGAAAAGATACTAAATGATGTGATATGCCACGTTAGTAACATTAACAGGAATAATAATGTTTTGTCATTTTACAAAAAAAAAATTTGAGCATTTTATTACCACTTCTCAAAGTTCAAGCCAGAATTATAAAATTCACTAAAGTCTCAAATTTTTTGTAATTAATTCTAAAACATATAATATTATTGATTGATAATATATTTACTAGTTTTATATGATGATATAATGATTTTATTTACTATTTATTAGTGGAGGTAGTGGTTTAAAGGAGATAATTTCTATTAATTTAGTGAAGTTAGTAGAAGAAATGTGAACTCTTTACAAATTTAGTGGGTTAGTAGAGAAAATGGTTCGTTTAGCTTACTTGGTCTATAAATTCTTGTAAGCTTATATAAAGACACTATTTGTAAGTTCGTTTTTATGATATTATACATTCGTTCGTTCGTAAAAAAATTTGAGAACTTTAAAAGAAATTTTTTGCTGAGAGTTTTGAGTAAGAAGATTTTGGTTGAAAGTAATTGAAGTCTTTTGTATTATTTTAATATATGAATAGATTAATAAAAGATTGGTTTTTTCCATATCTTTCTTGTTATTTTTTTTGATTGAATTATACTAAACACTTGTGCGTTGAAAATATAAGTGAACACTAAAACACTAGTAGTATGATGCGTTCAAAAATAAACATATTTGTTAGTGAATAATTAAGCTTTAACAAACTTAATTTTAACTGTTGTACGAAGAATTCAACAATCTTATTTAATTCCAATACACCTAATAAAGTCCCATAACACTAGTAATTAACAATGGCAATTTTTAATCCATTTATAAAAGAGAAGAAATATCCATCATGTAATTTGAATACATAAATCAATTTAGTCGTCCGTTAACAATGATACTTTAAGTATTTTTGACATAGATCACCACTGGTTTGTCTTCATACAATTAACTGATGAAATAACACGCATATTATATACGGCCAATCCATAATTTAATGATGTCAATGGCTCATTAGCTTGTGAGCAACATTAGTTATGAGCTTTATCTTCATCTGAATGTCATTAGTTTAGGAGATTTAACCCACTCCTAATATGTAATTGAATGAGAAATGATCCAAATCCTCAAAGGGGCTATCATAATATCCTGTACTTTTGAAGTGAGTATTGTCTTCTCTTCTAAAATGATCGAGTTCAACTAGAATTATCTAGACATCAACAAATATAAGATGTAACTTGGTAATATGCACACGTATATTTAGATGGAAGTGGGTCTTTTAGGGGAATTCGGTCTCACTTCTATTTTTTATTATGTTTTTAGTAATTGTTTCTTATTTTTAATCGTTATTTTTTAAATATAAACAAAAACTTTTTTAGTTGTCAACATCAATTATAGTTATGAATTTATTACTATTCATACTAAAATATTAGTAGAAACTTAGAGGTAAATTTAGTAAGTATAATACAATATTTATTAATAAATAATATTAAAATATTTATTAAAATAGATAATTTAATAATAAAAATATATTTATAAACTAACATTAATTTTTTAATATATATTAATTATCAAACCCAAATTTATTTAAATTTTATGCTTTTAAAAGATATTTAAAATATATTTTCTAAATAATTATTAAAATTTTAAATATTGATTTTTAAAATAAAATTATATTAATTATAAAAATTAAATCAAAAGCCAATTTTCATAAATTATGATAATTTAAAAGTCAAATTAAAAAATAAAAAATAAAATTTTCAAATAAACATATTTTATGAAATTTAAAAACAAAATTAAAAATTGCAAATAAAACAACCTATTTTTAATTAATGAAACTTGAGAATGATGATTTTAATTAGTGTACCTTTAGGTTCACCAATAGCTACAGTAAAAGAAAGGACAAAAAGGAAAAATAAAACTAGATCTGGCCGTAATCAGCTTAAATTTCCCATCACCCAAAGAAAAAAGTTACATTATTCAAAGATTTGAAATAAGATGGAGTCAAAAATAGTAAAGAAGATAAAACCAAATTGTTGTGTTGAATTTTGTTTGATTTTACTTGTTTTCATATGCTAAAATTGGATGCGATTTAATTTAAATTTGATATGAATTGAGTAAATTCGGTGTGGATGTTGTATGAATATTAATTGGATTAATTTGTGAATGTGGCATGAACTTAAATAAGAAGAATTATGCATGAAAATGGCCATTATACAGTTGCATATTTTGACCATGTCACGGTTGTGCAAGTTAAGTCACAATCGTGACTTGCACTTACACGTTTGTGCAAGTTAAGCCACGGTTGTGACTTGCATGCACGGCCGTACAAGTTAAGTCACGGCTGTGACTTACATGCACGCCCGTGCATGTGTTAGTCACAACCGTGACTTACACACCCCCTTCATTTCCTTATTTTCCCTTAATGTTTACATGGCAGATGCAGAGTTGGAAGGCACGAAAACCTAAACCTATACGAGGCTACAAATAGAAAGGATAGGAGGGTGACGGTGGACTTCTTTCATTTTATTCTTCACTCTTTACACAGAGACAGACATTCAGGGAGGCACACAAGGCAGAGAGCTGGAAGCAGAAACAAGCCTTCGACCATTTAGTGAGAACAAACTGAAGCAGAAGGTGAAAGCTGACGTGGGAAGCTTGAGAGGGGTAGGAGACCATCATACCTCATTCACCTGATCCCTGTTTTCTTGCTCTGTTATTCATCTATTACAGTGTTTCTGTTGTTTACTAAACTTGTTATTTTTATAGGTTAACCTACTGTTATTTTTTTTCTTTTCATAGTTCATTTAATATTCACTATTTTATTGCTTTAATACTTCTATTGATAGTAACATGGGACTGAAGTGTATGGAGATGATGAACTGTGATTATGCTATGATAGGCTGATCTCTTTCTCTTGAGGATTAATGTAGCTATTTTAGCCAAATATGCATGATTGAGGGATTGTGTTGTTATCTTATGTTTGCTATAGTTTTTGAACTGAATGGATGTAATAGCATAATCAAACTTTGCATCATTTTAGTATTAAAAGAAGGATCGAGAGGAGAAGTTTAATATAGAACGAGAAACTATAGGCGCTTAGGTTAAGAATTAGAAATATATTAACTTAAGCAGTAATTAGTAGTCGAGCCTCTATAATTAATTCGGATGATAACTGGTTGAATGCAAAAGTTAGATTAGTTCATTATTCGAGTTGAATTAGAACCCAATTGTTAATTTTAGTAAGACAACTTTCCAATCATTTTCCCTTAGTCATATATAGGAGATTAAATTAGTGAAATTAATTCTCAAGAACCTTCCATCTCGATTAATCTATTTGTTTTTGCTTCGAGTTGAATTGTTACTTTTCATTCTAATTTCGTGACTTTCTTTAAAACTTTCACTCAACAATTCGGGATAGAGTGTTTAGGATTGCATCTGTTTTTATTTTTTGTTTAAGATTAATTTAGGTTAACCAATTTCACCTCTGTGGGAGATGACCCTGGGTTATCACTAAAACTATGTCGTATACTTGTGAGTAGGATGGCCTAGGTAATTTTTATAACTTTTCGGGCACAACAAGTTTTGGCACTGTTGCCGGGGAGGTGTTTAGTATTTTGAACTTGAATTAATTTTGATTGTTTTTGTTTGCTAGAGTTCTTTTGATTGTTTCGTCAGTTGTTTTGTCTATTCATGCATACATTTTTGTCGTGTTATTTAATTGAGTTGTTTTAGTAATTTTCTTATTAATTCACTGTTGTTTTTATTTGGTTTATGCGAGGAAGGAGATCTCAAGAAGGTTAACTTGCTCCCTTTATTGACAATATACATTGGATAAGAGGACCTCCAAGGGACGTTGAAGACAATCTCTAGGGACACAAACTAGAAGATCAAGAGATGGGTAAAAGATAACCAGTGATGAAAGAGTGTGCCATACTAGTAATTAGTACTGCATTTTCATGCATACGATGAGGGGCAGCTACGAACTATGAATTGAAGAATCCACTACATCATGCTGCCATCATTCTATAGGGTTCCCAATGAAGATCCTCTAAACTTCATTCGGGAATTTTATACCACTCTCCAGACATTCCCATTGGATGGCCCAGATGAAGATCAACTTTGGATGAGGTACTTCCCATACACATTAAAGGATCAAGGCAAGGCATGGCTGATGACCATTTCCATCCGGTTCACTGACTACATGGGAAGAGGTGTACAACAAGTTCATAGGAAAGTTCAATTCCCACCAAAAGACTTCTGAGTTGCAGACAAAGACAGCTACCTTCACTCAGATGGAGGGAGAGCCATTCCATAAGTTGTGGGAATGCTTCAAACTCTTGCTTATTTAGTGTCCATACCATCATTTTCTACTCCACATGCAGAACCAGTTCTTTTATGATGGATTGATAGAACAATGTCAGTATACAGTGGACAATGCAGCAAAAGGAGTTATGGGAGAGTAGACGGCCTAAGAAACATATGAGATCTTCAAAATGTTGGTGGCCAATTCTCAACAAAAGAGCATAAGGGAAAGAAGAGCTGGAGTTCATGAAGTGAGCTCAAATCAAGAACTAGCTATGCAGTTAGTTGAGTTAACAAGGCATGTAAAGATGCTGACTACAAGGCTACCCCAAAACATTCAAAATCAAGAGGTATATGGTATATGTGGAACTTGTGGTCATGGAGCTAACGTTTGTTCATATTCTTGTAAGCCTTTTACAGATGGGGAAGGACAAATGAACTCACTCTACAGTTTTCAACCAAAGGAGCAAAATGATCCGTACTTAAACACCTACAATCCTTGTTAGAGAAACCATCCCAATTTCTTATGGAAGATAAATAATCCACCAGTACAGCCCTAACCACAATAAAAAAAATTTCAAAGGTCGAATTATTACCAAGGGCAATCCTCACTTCAAAACCCACCAAACAAGCCTTCTTTGGAGGAAAGCCTAAATGCATTTATTCAAGTCATAACTCAAAATCAAGAAACGAACAACAAAAGGTTTGATTCTTTAGAGGCATTTGTAAAGAGGATTGAGATCCAAGTACGGAAACTCACAGTTCAAATGCATAACAATCAGAAAGGAAAGTTTCCCAGTCCACCCGAGTAAGCCTAAACAGTCATTTTTTTGAGAAGTGGTAAGGTAATCAATAAGCATGTGGAGATCGCTTCTAATCTATCTAGTACAGGTAATTAAGAGGAAGAGAGCCTCCCCAACAAAGAAGGTGAGCAGAATGGAGGAAGTAATGGGCACGATAACCCTTCAAGTCAGGTTCAGAAAGGTGAAAAATTGGGGCATGCAATCAACTGCAATGAAGGACCAAGATTGCATAAGGCAACTAATCCTTAGAGACCACTGATCCCATTTTCGAGCCGCTTTAAGGAATCAAAACAAGATAAGCAATTTTTTGATCTTTATAACATGTTTTCCAAAGTTAATATTAACCTGCCTTTGCTAGGTGTGATTAGAAACATTCCAGCTTATATGAAGTTCTTCAAGGAACTAAACACCAAAAAAATGGAAGTTCGAGCTAAACGAGAAGGTGATAGTTTCAGAGGTTGCAAGTATGGTGCTATAACAACAATTACCCCCCAAATGAAGGATCCAGGGAGTTTTCTTGTGCAAGTGTTAATGGATAATGGTGATGAGGTTAAGGTTATGCTTGACCTTAGGGCGAGTATAAACTTTATGCCTCAATCTATTTATGAGAAACTGAATCTAGCACAGTTAAAACTATCCAATATGTGCCTACAATTAGCTAATAGGTTAATCTGTTATTCGAAAGGAATAATATAGGATGTGTTAGTGAAAGTTAGAGGATTGATTGTTCCCTTAGACTTTGTTATCCTAAACTTGAGGGAAGTGAAGGAGAAAGAAAAGGAGCACTCTATACTCCTAGGGAGGCCTTTTATGGCCACCACCAATACCTTGATTGACGTGAAGAATGGTAAACTGAGCATGACTTTTTGGGAGAAACAATAGAATTTTCAATCTTTGATGTTGAACCTATTTCTACTACCACTATTTCTGAAGACTATTCTTTTGTTGATCAAGTTAATGTTGCGAATTTTCATTTTACCTTATAGGAAGAAGAAGAAAAAAAGAAGATGGACTGGTGATAAGTGTAAATTGCTTGGGGCTTAGTTTGATATGTATTTAATTGTTAATTCAATCATTTAGTATTTGTTTAGGTTAGAATTATGTTAGTTTGTTAATTATTTATATTTTAAGTGTTTTGAAGGGTTAGTACAAGTCTTTGAGCTTAAATATTATGTTTTTAAGGTACCTTTATGTGTTTGTTAGTAATTCGAGGTCAACATCGAAGAACGGAGAAGTTTCAAAGACATTTGGATCGAAATGGCAGCCATGACCGTGACAAAAGCACCAAAGTTAGCCCACGATCGTGACCCACATGCCACCTTCGTGACAGAAGCTTAAGACATTGCCCACAATTATGGCTTGCATGCCACGATCGTGACAGAAGGCCGGATGTGGCCCATGATAGTGACCTGCATTAGGTAGACGTGCAGACACTAAAATATGTTAAGCTTCAAGGGATCTTTTGGACCTTTCGGAATAAGACAAAAAGACAAGAGGAGCTTTTGCATCAGTCACTTTTGAGAAATCCTAGAGAGAATTCATCGAGAGATTGAGAAAAAGAAGAAGGAAGAGAGAAGTGGAGAATAAGTTAACTCGACATGCTTCCTAGATCAGGAGTTTCCCGACATCATTACCTCCTATCATCCGTTTAGATCGTATTTCCTATTTATTTTCCATTTTATTATTGTATAGAATTGGGAATAACAGTTTGACGATAAGATTTTTGAACGTTGAGATGTTATAAACTCACCTTTAGAGTTTTATCTTTGAATTAATGAAATCTGAATGTTTATGTATTTATTGGATTTGTTATGGTTTAAGTCTGCAAGTGCATAATTCGATAATAAACTGAGAGGGTGAACCGAATGAAAAATAATTAATTGGGCTAACGAGAGTTATATGATTTAATAGAATAAGAATTAAATCAAATCGATAAATTGTGCGAAGAGAGATTTTGCGTAGGTTTCCAATAGTTTATTAGACAACTTCAGAACTAATTAGGATTTTTTATAGGTTGTTAATTGAGAGATTGCAACTTCTATAATCTAATTAGGGTTTATAATTTAGGATTAATGGTTATAACTCGAGAAAGAATAATCAGCCTTAGAATTGTCCAGAACCAACAATCCAGTAATTCATAATCAGTTAAGTTAGCATAGGTAAAATTCTCTTTCTCTCAATTGGTAATTTCCTTAGGTTGATTCTTGGGCAACTGTTGCAACTGCTGAATAATTAATATTTTCATGATTGATTTTTCATTTGATTGATTTAATTGAATTCTCATTTTAGTTTTGTTATATTTTGAATTTCTTTATTCTGGCCTTAGATTTTAGGATTAGATTACCCCTCTTTATGGGATCAACACCTTAGGTACTATGTTAACAAATCGTGTGCTTGCAGATTATCGAGGGTATTTATTAAAACCTATACACACATCAAACACCTGATCAAATGGGTTAAGGAGAGTGATGAATGCTGCCAATTGTAATGGGTGTAACTGAAGAAGTGTTTGGAAAATTCTTGGAGACAGATCCACATGAAAAAGAGGAAATGGTGAAATCAATCGTTTTTAGCAACCCACCTTGAGCATGACCATTGAGGCGTCTCGCTACAAGACGTTAAAGAAGCAACCCATTTAAAATTTATTTGTTTTTCAATTATCTGTTTGTTGTTAATTTTCTTAGCGAACCTTAACTTAGTTTGTTTTCTTTGTGTGCGCAAGCCTACTCTCTCGTCTTTTCTATCTGTTTTCCTTGTAGTTATTCTTCATTCCTTGACGTAGTACACCACGTTCCACACTAGATCAACGTAGTGATCACCCCAACATTCGTATTGTATTTCTATCTCTTTCTTTGTTGCTTGTTAGTTTAATTTCTTTCAGTTTTAATGCTTGTCCTTGTTTTTGTTAATTTTTGTCTTTTGTCTTAGACCCCTCTTTTACTTTTTTGTATCACATGAGGAATAGTGTGATGTTCAAGTGGGGGGAAGGAAGAGTATTAGTTAAAAAATTATCATTATTTGTGTGTTGTGTGTTTATTTTCCCGTTTAATGTTTAGAGATGTATGATCATTAATTAAACTCGATTGGGATTAGAAATGCATAATATAAGTGAATGAGTATACTAGCATGCTTAGACTAGTTACATGGATTTCGGTTAAAAGGACATTAGCTTGTTGTGATAGATGAATGACACTTTGGTAATAATTTGAGCCATTTGAAATATTTACACCAAATTAAAGTATTCTTTATTGAGAGTATTCTTTCATGATTGAGGAACTCTAGAACTTGCTTGCAAATACTAGTAGAGATCACATAATCTTATGCAAATGTTGAAATGATGAAGGTAATTAGGATTTAACTCTTTTGCTTAAAAAGCCACTGTGATGTGACCTTTAGTGAAACCCCTTTGAGCTTAACATGAAACATTTTCTTTCTTTAAACCCAAAATATGAGCCTTGACCTTATTATTTATCCTCTTCCTTATACTGATCATAAGACAAGTTGAGCATTTGAATGTGTATGATTGGGTTTAGGGAATAATGGTTTGAACAAGTGTGGGAGAATCACAACATATAGTTGGCTTTTGCATTAGGAATGGGTAGGGTAATAATAATATGTATCTCTCCTCTACATTTTTTTCTCTTTTAAACTTGATCTTGTTCTAAATAAATAAATGAAAAATGTAGAAAAAAATTAAAAAAAGAGAGGAAAAAGAAATAGAAAATAAAAGAAAAGAAGAGAAGATGACCAGAAAATGAAAAGAAGAGGAAAGAAATAAAAAAGAAGGGAATGTTAATTTTGTTAAATGAGAGGAAAGAATTGAGTGTTTTATAGTTCATTGTTTTATGTTATTTTAAATACTCAATTTGTGTTGTGATTTTAAACTGCAATTTTCCTTTTCCTACCCTTAGCTTGGCTCCATTACAACTGAAACAAAGACCTTCAAATTGATGTTTATGTTTGATATAAGTAGTGGAGTTTAGATTGGTCAGCAAGCTTATGGCAGATGTCTTATATGAAATGAACGATGAGTGAATACATATCCCACAATTGAATGCTTGAGAGGATGGAGAGTGGAGTGAGTATCTATCATCACACTTGTGTGATGGTTCTTTGAATTGAAGTGTTTGTTGATTTTGGCTAAATATGCAAAAAATAGCTTGTTCGTGGAATATTATGAGTTTCAAGTTCTTAGGTTCTGTTTATTGAAATGATCGTTGATATCTTTGACTATTATTTGGGAAAATTTGTTGTTTCCATTGTTTGTTTTTATAGTCTAGTGTTCTTTATTTTGCTTGAGAACAAGCATAGTTTAAGCGTGGAGGAATTGTTATGTTGAATTTTGTTTGATTTTACTTGTTTTCATATGCTGAAATTAGTTGTATTTAATTCAAATTTGATATGAATTGAGTGAATTCGGTGTGGATGTTGCATAAATATTAATTGGATTAATTTGTGAATGTGGCATGAACTTAAACAAGAAGAATTGTGCATGAAAATGGCCGTTACACAGCTGCATATTTTGACCATGTCACAGTTGTGCAAGTTAGGTCACAATCATAACGTAACTTGCACTTGCACTTGCACGGTCCTACAAGTTAAGTGACAACTGTGATTTGCACTTATACGGTCGTGCAAGTTAAGTCACGACCGTGACTTGCATGCATGGTCGTGCAAGTTAAGTCATAACTGTGACTTACATACATAGTCGTGTAAGTTAAGTCACAACTGTGCATGTGTGAGTCACGACGGCGACTTACACAGCCCCTTCATTTCCTTATTTTCTCTTAATGTTTACATGGCAATTATAGAGGTGGACGGCACGAAAACCTAAACCTAGACAATGCTATAAATAGAAAGGATAGGAGGGTGGCGGCAGACATGTTTCATTTTATTCTTCACTCTTTACACAGAGACAGACATTCGGGGAGGCACAAAGCGAGATAGGGAAAGAAGAGAGAAGAAGAGAAAAGAATAAAGGGAGTCGGTGAAGAAGAGAGAAACAAGGTGGAGAGTTGGAAGTAGAAATAAGCTTTCGACCATCTGGTAAGAACAAGTTGAAGCAGAAGGTGAGAGATGACGCGGAAAGCTTGAGAGGGGCAGGATACCATCTTATGTTACTCACCCGATCCCTATTTTCTTGCTCTGTTATTCATTTGTTACAATGTTTCTATAATTAACTAAACTTGTTACTTTTATAGATTAACCAACTGTTATTTGTTTTCTTTTTATAGTTCATGTAGCATTCACCATTTTATTGTTTTAATACTTCTGAGGACAGTAACATGGGACTGAAGTGTATGGAGATGATGAACTGTAATTATGCTATGATGGGCTGATCTCTTTTTCTTAAAGATTAATGTAGCTTTTAGTCAAATATGTATGATTGAGGGATCATGTTATTGTCTTCTGTTTTCTATAGTTTCTAAACTGAATGGATGTAACAACATGGTCAAAATTTGTATGATTTTAGTATTAAACGAAGGACTGAGAGGAGAAGTTTAATATGGAACGAGAAACTATAGACGCTTAGGTTAAAAATTAGAAATATATTAACTTAAGCAGTAATTAGTATTCGGGCTTCTATAATTAATTTGGATGATAACTAGTTAAATACGAAAGTGATATTAGTTCATTATTCGAGTTGATTTAGAAACTCAACTTTTAATTTTAGTAAGACAACTTTCCAATCATTTTCCCTTAGTCATGTATATGTTAGAAAAGTGATTTAAAGGCAATCACCTTTAGCACTTATTGTACAAATCATTTTATGATTAATAAAGGAAATTTTCATTACTTCGATGTTCATAAATTTATGAATTTGATGTTGATCTTAAATTGATTTAATAAAGTCCTTGATATAAAACATAATATGGAGGAAATCATGATGAGATCATAATAATGGGATTCTTATCATATGTAATTATGATCGTATCTAAACTTTCCTTAATCATAGGATTAATGAGATGGGATATCATTAATCCAGATAGACTAGCACATGTTATACTCCTTAATTGGATCAAACAGTAGATCTTATAAGCTATAGACATAAGTTGTTTAGAGTTAACATCTAGATGCTTGCTAAAGGTAGTAAGAACATTGGATTGACCTACTATGAGACAATCATATGGATATTCTATTCCAATGTCAATGTTAGTCTCATCATAGCAATAGTGCAAGTATCCTTTGACTTGAGGTGCTCTAGGATATCTCGGATATTGATCCTGTGCTTTGACTCTATTCATCAGTTCCTTTCAGGGGTTACTCATAAGGTGGTGATTAGGTACAGCTTGAGGTACTCAAAGGTTATTAAGTAGCTAATAAAGGATTCACCACTCCTGATAGATGGAGATGATGCCCACGGCCTCTTATTCATTACTTGGGAGTCTCTGGCTAGAGCAGATATGTGTTATGAAGAGAGTCTTCAATGATACTTAGTGTAATGAGATCTGTAGGACAAGATCTAAAATCACTTGAACTAAATGTGAAGTAGTCAGTTTCGTGGGAGTTGACACTTTGACCATACTCTGAACCAAGTGGGGTATATATGGTGAAAGGATGAATTGCATGGCAACATTGCATATGGAATAGTTCGTAGTTAAACCACTGATTTTTTGGTCAATTGGGGGTCATGATATGTTGCTAGATACCGCTCTTGACTTATTTGAATTAAGTGTTAATTCAAGTGGCCAATATAACCGGGAACCTAATGGGTCACACACATAGGAGATTTGAAGGATGAGTAAAATGGTCTTGAATGGTGATTCAAGATACGAGAGAATGTTTCGGGATTGTATCGCGATGTGATAATGGTAGAAAACGTTGCATGGAATGGATTAGAAACAAGTTATTCATGGTCATTAACTTTCCATAACTTCCATTAATACATGCTATTCATGACTATTAACTTTCCATAACTTTCCATTAGTGATGAGGGTTATGGAAGGCCAAATGGTGTAGAAAATTAAGATGATTTTCATGCATTTAGTGTAAGACACAATAAAAAGAAAGGTTCTTTCTTACACACACACTCTTTTTTTTATCTCTCTAACTCTCGTAAGAGTTCTTATCTTTGCTAGCACAAAGAAAGAATTTTAACCATCTCTTAGTGAAGTTTCATCCTTCTATCTTCGTGTGGACTTCAATTAGAGACGGACTACGTTGATCGTTGTGGTTTACAACAACCACATGCAGAGAAGATTAAAGAACGAAGCAGATTGTCGGAAAGGTATGTAAACATCTTACATTTCATGTTTTTGTTTTCTATAACTATATGCATAAGTAGATCTGGTTTTTGAGGTTCTGTTTTATTTTCCGCTGCGTATATTTGATATATATTATGTATGAGATGCATGATTGGAACCTAACAGTATAGGAGATTAAATTAGTGAAATTAATTCTCAATATGCTTCCATCTCGATTAATCTATTTGTTAAATCGTTACCTTTCATTCTAATTTCGTGATTGTCTTTAAAGGTTTCACTCAACAATTCTAGATAGAGTGTATAGGATTGTGTTTGTTTTTATTTTTCATTCAAGATTAACTTAGGTTAACCAATTTCACCTCCACAAGAGATGACTTTGGGTAATCACTACAACTACCTCATATACTTCGGAGTAGGATAGCCTAGGTAACTTTTAGAACTTTTTGGGCACAACACAAATCAAAAAGGAAATTTTGATTTGCTCTTTGATTCAAACTAATTAATATATTGACGTTCGATTCATTCCTTGTCCAATAACTTGTTTCTTTTTATTTTTTATGTTTCTTGTTTTAGTTTTTTTAAAAGAATTATATTAATAAAATATGTTTATCTTGATATGTTGTAGTTGTTTATTTTAAAAATAAAAGAACAATAGGTTACAAAATCACAAATTCTATTCTTTTGAATATTATCATAGCTGTTTTTTTGTATTATTATATATGGTTTAAAAACCAAAAGCAAGTTTTCTTCTTTTGTTTTTCTATTGCGATCCTTCCTGTCGTATTTCATTCTTCATACTTTGACATTATTCATTTCTTTTATTTTTCTACTGCTGTTTTGAACTTCTTCATTTCCTTCATTCCTCATGCTTTGTTTAACATCTTGTAGACTTTTTTTTATCATAATCTTTTGTAGTTTTTTTACTTAATCATCTCCTTAGTAACCAGGTACTATATAACTATTTTTGTTTGAATATGGACAATGATGATATTAATTCTTTTTTATGTGTTATTTATGATTTTTAGAATTTTTGAGATATAAGTTTTTTGGTTTTCTATATGATTTTGCTATGTGTGTGTATGATTTTCTCTACCTTTGTGTGTGTTTTTTTTATGACCATCGACCCACCTACTCACTAGCTCCCCTAATCTAGATACCTTTAATCCTCATAAGACGAGTCGCCCTTTAGACTCTCGTATGGAATATGTCAATCCTATTTATTAATTCTAAGTCAGTGCTAGGATAACTTTAAAAATTATGGTATAGGTATGGGTAGTGGGTTAAGAGAATTCTAAAGCCTCATCCCTTATAAAGTATAGGAAGAACCATCCAATGAAAATCACAACAAACAATATCATTAAAACGAGGTGCCAAATAAGGCTTACAAAAAGAATTGCCAATGGAACCATAAGGTAATTGGCCCTAAAATAGTTGGTATTGAACTTGAAGCGAGTCATGGCTTCTCTGTAATTGATAGGTGTGTAAAAGATGCAATCTTTAGAAGTTCAGACTATATGCGACACATGGTCATCATAGCTTAGGTTACGGTTATGGTGTGAGAGAAGAAAGCCAATGAAGTGCTGGTGTTACTTTGTATCTAGAGCCAAAAATTTGTGTTTCTAATTTTTTTTAATCATCAAGCTATTGTCTAGTTATTGTACATGCATAGTTGGGAACTTCATTTCTTAATTAAGCTCCTTTAGATCCCCTTTCGAGTAATATTATTTCCATTTTATTGTCACTTCTATGAAACCTTTTTAGTTCTCTAAGGAATCAGTGTTTCAAGCATCAATGACATTATTTGATGTAAGAAAAGAAAGAATAATGAGTTTATACTTACAACTATACAAGCATGTTTAATGCCTTCTCGGTTGTCTAGTAAAATTCCTAAAAAGATGTCTATATGTTATACTTATCGGTAACAACTTTTCACACACATCCATTTTGTGCTTTTCAGTCAAACATCAAGTACTAAAAGGATAGAATATGAATCAATTATAATAAAATTGAAATTTTATTTTTACAAATTTTTAAGTGTTTATTTTTTGAATATAAAGCATTTGCTATCACATAAAAGTTTTATAGCATTGAAATAATAACTTGGACATTTTTTTTCATATGATTACTTACAAAGCTGTTAATTTTTTGACAAAAGAAACTCATATGCTTTTTTCATATGATTAAATGCACTAGATGATTAATCTATTTATTACAATTTTTCTATTGTCTTTATATGTAATTATTTTTAAGTGATAAAATCTTTGAAAAATATGAATGATTCTAATGATTACATGGATATAAATGAAAAGGATGAAGTATGGAACAATGCTATAGAGATGCATTTAATCTTATTAATGGTTGAAGAAGTGAAGAAGAGCAATTGAATAACTACTACCTTTTCTAAATCTAGTCGGAAGAATATTAAGGTAGGTCTTCAAACAAAATTCAATAAAGAGTATACTGATGTTTAATGAAAAACAAGTATAATGCCTTGAGGGCTAAATTGAAGAACTTACTCAAAGAAATAGAAATCGGTTATAATTCCTTCACTGGTGAAGTTAATGTTACAAATGAATGTTGAGAAAATCTATTTAAGGTAAATTATAACTTTACTTATTAATATATCACATTATTATTATTTTTGTTCTCTTATAACTTTTCATCATTGTAGGTGCATAGAATGGTTCATAGATTCAAGAAAAAAAGGATGTAAGGAAATTTTAAATTTGTGTCAAAATTTTGGAGATACTACTAAAACTAGTTTGCATACACATCTATCAACTAAATCTCAATCAAATAGTATAGAAGAGGAATTTATAATTAATGTCGATGAAGTTTTTTCATTCAGTGAAAAAGGAGATCAAGTTGTAAGCTCCCCTTCTATGAAAAAGAAATCTCCTAAGAAGAAGAAAGTAAAGAAGATATAAGAAAGTAAAGAAGGTATACTATAGCATTCTATAAAATATCTTGATTACAATTGGCGAACATTGAAAAAGATAAAATGAATTTATTCCAAACAGAAGCCTGCAATATCACCTACTACAAATACTAAATTTGAAACTTCATCAACTAATGAAGAAACTAATATAATGATGGAATGTTTGAATTCCTTGCATGATTTGGTGTCGTTGGGGTGCAATATGGAAAAGTAATAAAGACTTTATATTATTCTCCACCTTATAAGGAGATTTTTATAAAGATGCTAAATGCAAGGAAGATGAATTTGATTTTGTCTCTTTAGTTATATTTTCATATAAAGATGCTAAATATTTACTTTTATTTTAGTAAATATTTTACAAAACATTTAAAGTGCATGTTATGTATGAACTTTTTGACTGAATGGTTGATACAAACTTAAACTTTTGTTAAATGTCATGTAGCTTCATAATAATTTTTGCATTTATATTTCAATGTTTTTATTAATTATTTAGTTCTAAACTTGTAGATACTTGGCCTCCTTATTAGATTTCGTATCAAATTCAAATGAAATTGCTAGACAATTATCTAATTATTATATCAATAAAAGTTCCAATTGATTTATTGTTTATAGTGATACTAATATTATTTTTAAAAACATTGTAGCATAATGAACATCTTTTATTATTTATTTAGAATGAGTTAATATATGTTTTATATTTTGTAGACTCTTATTATATAAAATAGATGTTTATAATTTTTATTATATTAAATATTCATATCTTTTTTCAAATGATAATGAGAATTAATTAATTTAAGAATATAAATTTTGATATATTAAAATAAATTAAATAAAAAATTTAATATGGTGGATGAGTGCATTAGATATTAACCTAAACTAGTAATCTTAAGATGCTGATCTCTAACTAGATAAGTCAAAGCTTAAGCTTGAAGATTGAAGCTTGAAGCTTGCCCATCAAACTCACCGGATAAGTAGTATTATTGAACTAGACAAAGCAACAAGTAATGAAATTAAAAACGAACAAATTACCTAAACTATAAGATTAATAATTATCTCTAAACCAAACAAGTGCACAACGCTGTCAGACTAAGGCTTTGGTTAAGATATGCCATATTTCACAAAGTATACAGATGGAACCTAGCCACCTACGTCTACCTATTATATCTTTCAAAAAATTAGGACTAAGGACACTAATACTACAATAAGAAAAAATGAAAAATGAGATGATAAAATCAAATAGATATTTTTCAATTTTTATTATAAATTTCAACTAAATAAATTTTTATTTTTAATTTTCATTACAAATCTCAACTATAGGTAATTTTGTTTTTAGCAAAAAAAATAAAAATAAGAAATAAGAAACAAAAATTTTAAAATTTAAATTATCCTTTTATTATTTGGCTCTTGTCATTCAATGATTAGGAGGGCTTGGTGTCAACGCGCTTCATCGAGTGTTTCTAAAAGATATTTTTAGTTTAGTTTAGAAAAGAATAGAAGCCATTTTCACAGATGAAGAAATCGAGATTGGTTGCATCAGCCTGGCTAGTAATCCTGGAGAAAGAGATATTACCGGTTGAGCTTGCATTTACCATTTTGGTACGCTAGCGTGATGTAGAAGCAAATCAATGAGGGAGTAGTCTTTTGCTTTCAACCAAACCTTTAGAAAATTCTTGTCAACGAGGCTGACAGCTCATCTAAGAAGTACCCTCTTTACAAACTCATCCAACTAGCTTGAAAGAAATACTAAAATATTCACCAAAATTTCAATTCTTATCCTACTTTTAAGAGCAATAACTCGTGTACTCATAAACATTTTTATGTGAACAAACCTTGGATCATGTAAACGTTGTTATTAGGTTTAGCATTCATCCTAGTCAATTTATAAAAGGACATGAAAAAGCAATATAACTACATAAGGTATATATTCTAATTTTGTTGGCATTTAACATGAAATCATCATTTATGGAAAGGCCTTTCTCAAAAGTAACACGCAAACCTTGCTCAACTTGGGCATGCAATGTCAACATTGTTGGATCTTAAGCTGGTCGGTTGGAATTTGTATCCCACTCGTTCACCTTTCTTTTCGGATCAGAATGTTTTTGGCCAATAAGTACTGAATTACATTGATGCTTATAACGTTTTAAGCTCAGCCATTAGTTGAACATCATTTCACTTCCTTGCGACTTTAATCGTACTCTACTCTCTAGTGACTTTGTCTTGCTTGGAAGAATAGCCAGTTAGGAGCCTTCAGGCTTAAGCATGTTTTAATTATATGGTGTAATATAATTTTACTCTGATGATTTCCAACGAATAATACTTTCTCACTATGCGTGTTCATCGAAAAAATGAAAATAAAACTGAAGAAATGTAATTGACGGGCACTTCAATCATTTGTGTCGGTTCTTTAATTATATGGAAGTAAAGGGCATTGTCAGCTTGTGTATTTAAGGCAGTGAAATGGAGATAAGAGAGCATGTTATTGTTACAAATCACACTTCCTTTCCAAAGGTATCTCTGAAATCATAACTTATCCTGTCCAAATTTACATGGATATAGCGGTTGGTTGACCCAACTCAATCAAATATAGTTTGTGGGTTTTATATCTCTGCATTGATATATTTGCTAAGAAATACTTGCGGGGCGTTTAATTTGAGGGTGGGGTTGACTATAAATATAGGTATAATAGTAGAAGGAGATGGGAATGAGTACGAAAAATAAAAAAAATGATGTTTGATTTGTAACTTGAGTTTCTGTATTAATACTAATAATATTGTTTGGTTTGTTGCATTAACAAAAATGAAAGATAATATAATACTATTTTTATCCTCAATAAAAATGAAAATAATTTGCCCTTCATATGTTTATTAGGGCTATCTCCATATGCTAACTTATAGTAAAAAAATTAATCAGTTTTGTCAAGAAATTTTATTGCAATTTTCTGTGTTGATAAGACGTAATAAGACACGATGGGAGATCGTAAAGAATTGAGAGACGATAAGGAAGTAAAGATGATGGTAAGGCAAAGGCTGGGGCTAAAAGAGTAAAAAATAAACGTGATAAAAATTTAGATTGAAATGAAAACTCGATACTCACTCCCTCTGGTGGGTTTAGTAGATTTCCAAATTTAATGGAATAAATCCATTCCTTTAGAATTGAAAACCTCAAAACAAACACTATATTTTACTATTATTTCATTCCTTCATTCCCAAGCTCTCAAACCAAACGCGCCCTTGATAAAAAATCATTGATATAGTACCAGGTAACATATTGAATGACATTTGTTCGCCCTAACTCGTTTCATGTCTGACATTCAACAGTGGAAGAGTTTAAGCGGAAGAGTTTTTCAGTTACTACAAATCTGTGTTTTTTGAAAATATTAAGGTTAGGTTGCCATATTATTTATTATGATAAATTTGATATAATTAAAGAGATAATTTTGATGTAAAGCTTAGACAACAATAAAAATAAGAAACAATTTCAGAGTAGACGTTTAAGCGAGTTTGTATTTGAAATGGAATCATGAAATTTAGCTTTGCTTCAAATAATCAACTTCTTCAAATAGAATAAACAGCAATTTCTTGGTAGTTTATCTTGTAATCTAATCATAAGGTGCATCAATGAATGATGCACTTTTGACTCGCAAGTTGTCTGACCATTGCACTATTTCAGTGATCTTTTGAATCCTTAATTAAAATTAGGGGGGGAGTTAAGTTAAATTTGACTATATTACTTTATAAAAATATTAAATTTTGAACAAAATGAACCATTTAAATCTGAATAATATTTGAATTCTAAAATTAAAAAATCTGAAATTAATTCAAAATCTCAAATTAAAATGTGTTTAAATAACAACAAATGTTCAATTTCTCATCTCATGAGATTGACAAAGTAATATGTGTCAATGCAATATAAAGTAAAAACTAATCATCAAAAAGAAAAAAATTTTAAGGAATCCCACTCCCAGCTAAATAAATATAAAAGACCACCATTTTAAACATTAATCAGAAGAAAATCAGTCTCTTCATCAAAATTTGCATTTACTTTAAAATTCCTGAACTTGGGACTGACTTCTCTTTGAATCCAAGTTTCTTTCACATCTAAGTTTGTGTCTTTTAACATCAATCGGGGTTCAGCATTTCCTCTCTACTCATTTCAGTGATTTTGCTTTCGTGGGTAGTTGCCAGATCTTGTGTTTATACTCCACATAGTATTTGGTGAAAGGTAATCAAAGTAGCTAACTTAAACAGATTACCGTATTAAAAGTTTCAAACTTTGTGGAACAGTAGTTTCCTTCTACTGTTAAAAATCGTAGCTTTAGCTACTTTGTTCTTTTCCTCTCCTTTTTTCTTTTCTTATTTTTCACCTTCTTGCTATCTCTTGTGAGTTCTAAGTTCTATCTTGATGTTGGGTGCTGGATTGATGAGCTTTGCTGGGTCTTTCTCGTTTTCTTGAAAGAAAGGGAGTGATGAACAGAAAGTGGCTGAAAATTGTTGCAGAGAAAATGAGTTATTTTTCTTCTTTGCAACTTTTTTGTGCGATCTCTCTTGTGCTGTTTGTTAAATGCGATTCCTTCCCCAAAGATGAAGGTATGTAATAGCATTTTAGTTCTCGAATCTTGGTTTACTTCGTTATTGAAAAACTGTGTTTTGGGAGCATGTATGCAAAAGGATAAGACACTAGAAGGATTCTTCATTTTCCAGTTGCATATACTCTACTAAGCCTCCCTAGTTATAGTTCTCCAGTAGGTTTTATTTGCTTCAGATGTTTGACACTAGTATTCCAAGATCCAAACTTTGTTTAATTCTAGACCATTAAGTACATTTCTTGGGGTAACTGATCTGAGCTCCAGAGTTTAATGTTGCAAAAAATTATTAAATATGGGATAATATGCTATGCATAGCATCATGATTGTAGTGAATTGCCTGAGAATCCAAATCATTCTACTAATTTAATGTGGTTTTACGCAGTTTGGGCACTTACATCATTTAAGGAAGCTATATATGAAGACCCACATCTGGTATTAACTAATTGGAATGCTCTAGATGCAGATCCTTGTGATTGGCCTGCCGTTTCTTGCTCTTCTGCTCGAGACCACGTAATGAAAATGTAAGACATTGTGTATCACTTTCCTAATGCGCTCAGGTAGTGCATTAAGTTTTTCTGATTGTAGATTTCAAGACGTCAAACAGAGTAGTGTTGCATTGATAAAAATTATGTGTTCCATGTATCTATTGAGTTTCATTTTGCAGAAATATATCTGGATCATCTTTGAAGGGATTTCTTGCCCCAGAATTGGGTCGGATCACATACTTAAAAGAATTGTATGTCCCTTTAAACACTTCAGCAGTTTATGCCACAATCTAACATGCACTTCAATTGAGCCTGTTGTCATCATTTTATATTGTGTAGAGTCTTGCACAACAATAATCTGATTGGGACTATACCAAAGGAGCTGGGCATGTTGAAGTACCTTGAGGTCTTGGATTTGGGAGTGAATCAATTAACGGGTCCAATTCCTCCAGAGATAGCAAGTCTAACCAGTGTTAAGAAAATGTAATATTGCCATTACCTTTAATGCTGAAACTTCTAGCTTGTCAGAATCTCAGTTTTTTCTTACATTATAAGCTCATTGTATTGTAGAAACCTTCAATCTAATGGGTTGACTGGGACTTTACCTCCCGAGATAGCCAATTTGAAGAACCTTGAGGAACTTAGGCTGGATAGAAACAAACTTAAAGGTCCTGTTCTGGCTGATAGCAATTCAGGTTTCCTGCCAAAGGTACATGGAATGTAAGTAGAAACGACTTGTCCTCATCTGTTGTATTAAACTCTGTGTTATCACCTCTTGGTTTTCTTAGCAAGATATTGTTGCATAAGAACAAAGTCTGTTTCACAAAATTTTGAGACAATTTAAAGATTAAAGTCATGTTGTATACCCTTTTTCGTTCAAGCTAAAGGTTTCCATGTTCATAACAGAAACTTACTGGCCATGCAAATAACATTTGTGCATCGTCCATTTTAGAGAGGTGTACTGGAGAATGACATTGTATGTTTGATTTTTAATTTGTTCGTTGGGTGGATTATGATAAAGGTCGCAGGGTTTGCTAATTGTTGCCAGATATTAGATAAAGAAAATAAAGCAAGAAGCAATCAAATGATCGCACAAGCATCACAGTCACATGGTATTTATAAGGTGTTTGGTGTTACATTAAAATAATTTAATGTAATAGGTAACATGTCTGGGGGTATAACTTCAAGTTATTTTTTTTGCTTTTGGGTAACTAACATATTACCATGATGACCATGGAATAAAAGTACGGAAGTCATTGCTTGTTATTGGCTTTTCTATGGTTTTCTTCATTGAGATTTATTGTTCTTAAGGTATGCTTCTAGTGCAAACTTGACTGGCTTTTGTGGAGCTTCTCAATTGAAAGTGGCAGATTTTTCATACAACTTCTTTGTTGGAGGCATACCTAAGTGCTTGGCACATCTTCCAAGGTTTCCTTTCTCAGCCTTTCTTACTGGCTCATTTATTGTAAGGTAGTTACTGAAAATCTATGCCACACAGGACAAGCTTCCAAGGGAACTGCCTTCAACACAAGTATCTTAAACAACGTTCGGATGCGCAATGTGGTCTGTATGGAATTCCTGTCAAGATTATGTTTTGTACTTCAGATGCAGATTAAAGATTTCAAAAGGGAATGAATTCCCACGTATTAGAACCTTTGAGTTTGTTGTCTCCCTTCTCTAAGTCTGGTCAGAATAAAAACCTAAAACATCAAACTTGACATCATGAAACTGAATTTTTCATTTGAATATACACATTTAGTCTATGTGCAGTATGCCCTTTCGTGTCAAATATAGTCTTACTTGACATTCCTGGAAGTATCCCATTATTGTGCCACACATTTTAAGCATAGTTTCATTGGATGTTAACCTTGAAACTTATTTACTACTTTGATGACGTATCATCATAATTTTCATGTGCCTGTGAGGATGAATAGTTTTACAAAACTTGCTATATTCCATTTGTAGGCGGTGCACCAGCTCCCAAAGCCCGTCAAACGTTGAACTCTAACAGCCAGCCTCTGGAGGTTTCATCAAAGCAGCATCATCATGGGACGTCAAAACCTACGTGGCTTCTGGCGCTGGAAATAGTGACAGGAACCATGGTGGGTTCTCTATTTCTCATTGCCCTTCTGACAGCCCTTCAGAGATGCAATAGCAAATCCTCGATCATTATGCCTTGGAAGAAATCAATTAGCCAGAAGGAGTATATGACTGTGTATATAGGTTTGCTTACTTTTTAGCAACTACTCAATTGTGTATCAGCATTTCACTTGAAGTGTCTCTTTAGCATCAATATGTGTATGTTTATTTTGGGTTTATTTGCTAACAGATTCTGAAATGTTGAAAGATGTAATGAGATTTAGCAGACAAGAGCTTGAAGTGGCCTGTGAAGACTTCAGCAACATTATTGGATCTTCTGCAGACAGTTTGGTGTACAAAGGCAACATGAAAGGTGGGCCTGAAATTGCTGTTATCTCCCTCGGCATCAAAGAAGAACATTGGACAGGCTATCTTGAGCTATATTTCCAGAGAGAGGTAGACACACACACAATAACTAGATATACATTTTCCAAAGGAATTTGCTGAAGATTTATGGTTGAATTGGCATATAGGTGGCAGATTTGGCTAGATTAAGTCACGAGAACACAGGAAAGTTACTGGGCTATTGTAGAGAGAGCTCCCCTTTCACAAGGATGTTGGTTTTCGAATATGCCTCAAATGGTACACTTTATGAACATCTTCACTGTAAGTCAAATTCTTATATGAAAAATTGTTTCAGGGTTGTTTAATAGTATCACAGCTGAGTCATCAATCTAAATATTTGCAGATGGAGAAGGATGTCAGCTATCATGGACGCGACGTATGAAAATCATTTTAGGCATTGCTCATGGACTCAAGTATCTTCACAAGGAACTTGATCCCCCATTTACAATATCTGAGTTGAATTCTAGTGCTGTATATCTAACAGAAGACTTTTCCCCCAAGGTATACCAGAAACCTTACTTTGTCTGAAGAAAATTTCATATTCTTTTTAAACCAGTCCAATGTTAGCTTATTCAAGGTAATTAATCATATCAACATGCTAAATTATTTCAATTGGATCAAGTAAGCTTTGTTGATCTAGAAGTTGATGAACCAGATGAACCAGAGACTTGGTTGTTATACCAATTTTATGGGTAAAGGATCTGATAAGGTTTCCAAACTTCTTGGGTAAAGGATCTGATAAGGTTTCCAAACTTCTGTTTCAATTTGCAGAAATCTTTTCATAGGCTCAACCCTCTTGACTCAAAGTCAGTAAATAGCATACCTTAGCTGATTAGGCTTCTAGTAATTTGGAACTCTTGATACTAATCAAAAGCTAAGACGGAACAACAAGCTACTTGTGTAACTTCCCCTGAGGAAAATATTCAATGTTTTGCAGTTGATTGAATTTGGAAGTTGGAGAATTATTCTTGAAAGATCAGAAAAGAATTCAGGGTCCATTGGCAGCCAAGGTGCTATTTGTGTCCAGCCAAACTCTATGGAGGAACGCCATCTTGATATCCAAGGCAACATTTACGCCTTTGGGATACTTTTACTGGAAATTGTAAGTGGCAGGCTGCCATTCTGCAAGGATAAAGGGTGCTTGGTAGATTGGGTAAGGAGATATTTTGAAGCACGAAACTTGATATCTTGATGATAGAGAAAAGAAAAAAAAACTGAAACTTCTCATTTCTACAGGCAAGGGAATATCTTGAATTGCCAGAAGCAATGTCTTATGTGGTTGATCCTGAGTTGAAGCACTTCAGATACGAGGACCTCGAGGTTCTATGTGAAGTTGTAAACCTCTGCGTCAACCCAGATGCCACCAAGAGGCCATCGATGGTGGAACTAAGCTCCATGCTAGATAGCAGAATCGACACATCTATGTCCATTGAGATGAAGGCATCTTCTTTGGCCTGGGCAGAGCTTGCGCTTGCATCATGATGGAACTAACAAAATGTAAATCAGATACTTAAACCATTTTAATTCTCATCCTTCGTACAATTAAGTTCTATTACTAGTCCTTGTAAATGGGTTGTATGGTAAAGATAGTTAAAAGAAGACTTGCATGACGCAAGTCTGCCCTCATTGTATACCACTGAATGATGAGTGAAGTTACTAGTGATGATGAAGAATTGAGTAAATATATGCTAGCTTTAATTTATCACGTGCTTTAACTCTTCTTGGTAGCTATACTTGATTGATCATCAGCTCTCAGACGGGTCAATACTCTGATTAATAAACAATCTTGAAAATTTTTATTCCCTGAGTTCTTTTCCTAGTATTTAATAAATTTAAGAGTATAGCCACCCGCACGAGCCTTTTGTGGATGATAACTATTGTAATACATCCTTCTCAATTGGTTTTCCAATCCCTTTTTTTTTCATTAAACATATTTGATTCGCCTCATAATATTATACATAAGATTAAAAATATTTTTACTATGATTTTTTTAATATCAATTTATACCTTTATGTTATAAAATAACATGATTTGTGTCTTTAAACCTAACTAGATTTTCTTCATACAACCGTTATAATTCTAAACTCAAATGTTGGAGTGATTATTATGAAATTTATATTTTAATTTTGTCAACATTTGATTATTTAAAGTATTAGGACAAAAACATATTATATTTTTATTCTTGTACATGCAATCGAAATTTGTGAACATAACATATTACATACTATAAATTAATATATTTTTATAAAAATTAAACTACATTATAAAAATATTTTAATATGTATTTATGAAAAAGTTGTCACATTTAAGAAAAGATATCTTCTTATCAATATTATAATTATTTTTCAAATATTTTCTATAAAAAAGTGACTTTAAAATTTAAAATTGTAAAATATTAAAATTTTATTATATAATAACAAAACCTAACATAAAAGTCAAAAAAATTGACATCCATTTATTAAGAAATTCAATTGAATTCAAATACTATTTTCGCGTACTCCCATGATTGTTATAATTATTCTCTATTGTAGAAAGTTTATTACAACATTCGAAGTAGAACTTTTAGGTCTTGTTTGGTAATTAATAATGAAGAAATTTGAATAAAGAAAAACAAGAATGAGAATAAAAAGCAAGAATTAGAGTTAGGATGAAATTACTGATTATGTGTATTTGGTAATTATTAAACAAAATTAATAGTTATGCTAGTATTTAGTAATTTGTGAAGGATGATTGGAGATAATTAAGGAAGCAATAGATTATATTTGAAATAGTATTTTATATTGGAGTGTAACTCCTAAAAGGAATGAAAAATGCACAAATTCTATGTATTTCGAGTTCAAAGAAGTTGGTTTTGAATTGTCTGACCAGATAGAACTCAACCTTTAAGATATTGGAGTTGGCAATCCCATATGCTGAGGTGATTATCAGGTTAAGGGATAGGGATTCTCAGTATACCTGCGTGCCAACAGAAGATCAGTGAGAGTTGGCTAAAGAACTTTGCATGAAGTTGGAATTATTCTATAATGTTACTAATATTCTATAGTTTTTGGGAATAAAATATCCAACTTCCCAAAGTTGCTTTAATACTATGTTTGATATAAAGCATGCTTTATCACAGTGGATGTTTGAATACAATGAGATTATTCAAATTATGGTGGAGCAGTTGATGGGTAAGTTGAATTATTATTGGTATAAGGTTGGAGATATTATTGCAGTGTTAAATGTGTTGGATCTGAGATACAAGATGGACGGAGTTGAATATATTATAGCGCATTTTACAACGATCGAGCTCAAGAGTATGTAGATATCATTAAACAATTATGGTATCAATTGTTTGATGATTATCAACTCAGATTGGAGAAAACTTAGATTGTGGATCTTAGTAGTGTAGGCAGTTCGGTTTTGGGTTTGGTTTCATCTTCTAACCCAAAATTGACACATTCTCTTAAAAGTTTTTTGAAAGACAAAAGGGGTAGAATTTCTTATAATATGATAGAGTTAGATAGATATTTAACCAAACATTGTGTGTCCGAAACTGAAGGTGAACAATTTGATATATTGTCATAGTGGAAGCAGTATGGAAATGCTTTTCTGATCATGCAAGTGATCACACAAGACTTGTCGGCTATTCCAACATCCATTGTTTCTTCAGAGTCTGCCTTTAGTACTAGTGGTTAGGCTATTTCTCCTCCTCGTGCTTAACTTCATCCTCATACTGTGGAAGCCCTTATATGTGCATAAAGTTGGTTAAATGATGAAGATATTGACGGTTCTTTTTAATATATCAAGTTTATCTATTTTATATTATCTTACCTAACATAGTGTTTTTAATTTTTCATTACTACAACCATAGGTATTAATGCGAAGGAGGTGATTAGTCATATTAATCGATCAATTGTATGTTATTTTGACAAATATACGAAGATGAAGGTATATTTAATTATTTATTAAACAATTAAATATATAATGTCATAAATATTCTTTGAATTTTAATATTACATTACTGAATATAATGTTTGTACATACAAAACATTTGATCCAACATGTTAATGATCCTAGCAACAAGTATGACGATTAGCTGCTTTCTCACTCCAGTCTTTGGTATCCAGTGCCCAAGCTTCGTCTGTTTGTCATAACGTCATCATATTATCTTAATTTTTGTAAATTGTATCATTTATTGTAAAATGATTTAGATAATCATTCGTGAATAGTAATGATTGTTATAGTTAATAAATTTGGTTTTACCATTTGTCTCTTTTAATAATTAATAAATTATTTTGGTAAAATTGAAATTCGTAATTAATTGAATTGAAATTCTTAACTATAATTAACTTAATGAATTTTCCTACAAGTTCCTAATCAATTGAATTAAAATTCCTAATTAATTATTTATTTATATAATCATATGTTTAACCAAATTCAAATTAGTTAATTCAACTTTAGCACTTTTTAATTTGTATTTTTATAACATTTACATTATAATTAATTGTTATAATAAAATTACTAAATTGAAATTAAATTCACTTGTTTGTAGGGAATAAT
>JAOTAY010000191.1:29964594-29983927 GCA_025629805.1 Erythroxylum baracoense | reverse complement strand
TGTCGTCTTAAACCACACGACGACGTTTTACTTATTAAATAGCTGACATTTACCAACGGACTTTATATTCCGTCGGTATTTAAATTTTCTAATTATTTCACCGCCTTTTGTTACCGCTATATTTTGCGACGGAAATGAAAATTCCGTCGGTAAAGTTAATTAAATGTATACTGATAGAACAAATTACGTCAGTATATAACAGGAGTTGAACCACTTTTACTGACGGTATGTGTTCCGTCGGTAACTGTCTGAAGCTACTTATTGCCGACAGTGGTGGCTAACCAGTCGGTAAACTTATAATCAACTTTACCGATCGATAGCATTCCGTCGGTGAATAGGGTTCACCAATCCAAACATACCAACAGAAGAGTGTCCGTCGATATATATCCGAAGCAATTAAAATACGGGAAGCATTCCTGCAATTTTTACCGACGCCAAATATCACGTCGTCAAAGATTTTGCGCGAAATTCATTCCCTTCAGTATTACCGACGGTAATAAATTTCCGTCGCTATATATGAACAGTACAATACATATAGCGACGGTTTGTTATTTTCTGTCGGTAAATAGTTACAGTTTTTCATCCGTCAGGAAATGTCCGTCGCTAATTCATGATTTTCTTGTAGTGTCTGGGTTGGTAGGAAATCAAGCCTTACATACATTCCTGTATAGGGTTGTCCTGTTGAGGTAAGGTTATATAATCCTTATGATCAAATTGCAACCTTGTTCCACTCTTTGCTATCTAATAGGATATCCTGACCACTCTAAAAGCTACATATTTTACTGTAGAGAGGGAGGGGCCAGAAGCTACTTAATTGCGGGAGTCATTCCCGCAATTATTGTCGACGATGGTGGCTAACCCGTCGGTAAACTTATAATCAACTTTACTGACGGACAACATTCCGTCGGTGAATAGGGTTCACCAATCTAAACATACCAACGGAAGAGTGTCCGTCGGTATATATCCGAAGCAATTAAAATGTGGGAAGCATTCCCGCAATTTTTGTTGAGCCAAAGGTCGTGTCGTCGCTATATGTCGTCAGAGATTTTGCGCAAAATTCATTCCCTCCAGTATTGCCGACGGTAATATATTTTCGTCGTTATATATGAACAGTACAATACATATAGCGACGGTTTGTTATTTTCTCTCGGTAAATAGTTACAGTTTTTTGCCTATCGGGAATTGTCCGTCGCTAATTCATGATTTTCTTGTAGTGTCTGGGTTGGTAGGAAATCAAGCCTTACACACATTCCTGTATGGGGTTGTCCTGCTGAGGTAAGATTATATAATCCTTATGAACAAATTGCAACCTTATTCCACTCTTTGCTATCTAATAGGATATCCCTACTACTCTAAAAGCTACAGATTTTACTCTAGAGAGGGAGGGGTCATAATAAATCACAGACAGCTAAGTTTTTAGAATAAGATGTCCATGATAAGGGTCCTTACACCCTCTAGAAGATAGTATGACGAATACTACGATTATTTCGTATCTGTCGTTCATGCAGTCAGGTCTAGTGGATCAAAGTCCAAGTATTATACCTATGCAGGCATAGGAACCTATACCTGTTCAGGAAGAGGTTCTTGAGGTACAATAACCTATACAGTTGCGAAGATCCACCAAAGAGAGGCGAACTGCTATCTCATCAGATTACATAGTCCATTTGGGTGAACAAGACTATAATATAGGACATCTAATGGATCTAATTACTTTTACAAAATCCGTTTCTAGACCCCATGCAGACTTCTGGTGGGAAGCAATGAAGGATGAGATGTAATCTATGAGACAGAATAAGGTATGGACATTGGTTGATTTACTCAACATTGCAAACATGTTAGTTGCAAGTGGCTATTTAAGACCAAAAATGACACACATGGTCAATTTAAGTGGTTTAAGGCACGATTGGTTGTGAGGGGATTCACTTAGAGAGAAGGAGTTGACTTCAATGTTACCTTCTCTCTTATATCCTTGAAGGATGCATTTAAAGTGATTATGGAAATAATAGCTCATTAGGATATGGAGCTACATCAGATGGATGTTAAAACCGTTTTTCTAAATGGTGACCTTTATGAGGAGGTCTATATGGAGCAACATGAAGGATTTCAGAATTAAGGTGCAACTGATAAAGTTTGTAAGTTGACCAAATCAATATACGGTTTGAAATAGGCTTCTAGATAATGGTACCTAAAGTTTTATGAGATTTTAACCTCTTTTGGCTTTGTGGAAAACAAAGTTGAAAGATGCTTATACTATAAAGTCAGGGGGAGCAAAGTTATCTTCCTATTACTGTACGTATATGATTTATTGCTCATGTCAAATGACTTGACCACGTTGCATGAAGTTAAGTAACTTTTGGCGAAGCACTTTAACATGAAGGATTTAGGTGAAGCATCTTTTGTCCTCGGTATATAGATTTATCGGGACAAATCTCAACACTCATTAAGCCTCTCACAAAAGGCATTCATTGAGCGAGTGTTACAAATGTTTAATATGGCTAATTATAGACCTGTTGTAGCACCAATCTCTTATAGTTATCCCTATCATTACTATTCTCTTCTTCTTTGATATCTACATCAACTTCATCATACACATCATCCTCATCATTGCCTATTATAGCCAAAACTTCTAGAGCAATAATCTAATGTTAAGTTTTTGTATGAGATACACCTCAATTGTCCCATGTATTTTTAAAAGGTTGATTAACCTAATGCAACTTTCATTAGATTCAATAAGCTTTAAAGACTCATTGAATCTAAAACCCATAACTCTATATTATGCTTTGTTAACTTGTAAGTATCCAAGTTCCTTCCCCATCTCACAAATTTCTAAAAATCAAGATCCACTTTATCAAAATAACTCAACAACGAACCTTATAACTCATATTGAGATCTTTCTTAAAGAATCCACCATAATATAACTTGAAGATTCCATATTGAGCCATTATAACTATATGAATAACAAGTAAAATCCTGCAAAAGATAAGTAAATGAAAATTTGTAAATGATACATACAAACTCATATACAAGCTACTTTGACTAAGGATAATTGAGTAGAAAATAATTGAACAAAAAAACTGATATAGAAGTTGTTTTAGATGTATTTCGATAAGATATGTTTACTTAAAATAATTTTTTAAGTAAAAAAGATTAAATAAATTTATTTATGTACACTAAAATAATAATTGGTATTATGTAATCAACTTTAAATTATGCTAGTAGTTCTTTATTTGGTTGTCTATACATATTATTTGGTTGTCATCTAGTTTGTATAATTGCTTTATCAAGTTTAATAATTATTATTGAAGTCCTTATGCAGGCAAGAGATTCCAATTTTGGTAACGTTATTCCTTAATTGACTAATATTAAATTTTATTCATTATTAGAAGCCAACTAACATACTGTTATCAATTAGTGAAATAAAATTATAGTTTATAAGATGAAAATTTCATACTAGACTATTGATAGGAAATGTATTTCATAATCAAATAATTTTATAAAAATGACCAAATTGCTCAACAAATACTAAAGTAAACTTTTACAAAACATATATTAATGGTAATGAACATCAAAATTATTTAAGGGGAATTAAAAAGTTAAATGATTTAATAAGGAAATTTTAGAATGTTAGCCTTCTTTTTTGTGATAGCTAACAAAGTATACATCACAAAAAGATACAGTAATATGTCCACAAAGATATAGGAATATATACATTCATAGATATAGAGTTCAAGAATATGTATTACAAAATTTATGGGGACTATCTCCAGTAATGTACAAGGCACACAAAGCTTAACATACTGACAAAGTGACAATTAGTAAGTTGTTGCAGGACCATACGTTACCTTGATAGACAATAGGTCCACATCTACTACATTCGTCTCCTTCCTATATAAACAGACTTCATAACTAAAATATTTAACGTATTTTAACATTGTTAAACAAACCACAAAATGTGTTTAAATCACAAAAAAGGGAGAAGACGTAACACACACCACACTAAAATCACGGAGAAGCCCACTGCGAGAAGTGCATCCCACCAACCACACAATCACAAGTAGAGAAACACGAGTTTAGGGATTGAAACACTCACAAATAGAGAAAAAGGACCAATTAAGGATGTTCTATGAACCCCACGCCTAATTTTAGATGATAAATTTTTACATTTAACTAAACAATTTCATTTAGCTTGGAGAAATTGAGTTTCTTCCTTTGCCATGTTCGACGTACATATAGACGACTATCTATACAAAGTTATAATGTCTTTCTTTTTTTTGTAATAAGAGGTTAACAAAAGTGTTAATTTAGAGTTCTTTCTAAACGTTTTTAAAATGATAGACTTGTTTTTGTACATCTGAAAAAACTTAGAGTTCTTTTTAAACGAGTTAAAATAATACGACTTAATTTGAATTTTAATGTAAATATTTTTTAAAAATCCTTTTGCTTATTATTGTTATGTTATATATTCAATTTACAAGACTTGTTATTTGGCAAGCTTCATAAAGACTATGATAGATTGAACATCCTTAAGACAACTTGTTACTTTTTCCAGGCTAACAATTACCTTCAGTTCTAGGAATGGCAAAGAATGCTCAACCCAGCCCTACCTGGCACAACCCGACCTAGTCAAACCAGGCCACAAACTGGTCAAAACGATGTTGTTTTGCCTTAGAAATGACACGACATCGTTTTACATCTGTTAACTTAAAAAAAAGAAGTAAAACGACATTATTTTGCTTCTCATTAAACACATATCAGTCACCCCCTTTCACATCGTCATTCTTCATCTCTATTCTTCGTCAGTCTTCGCTGAATCACTTCTTCTTCCGTTCTTATTTTTTGTCATGTCATCTGCTCTATTATACGTTTGTTTTTCTGTTATTGGAGTTTGATTGTTGTTATACACCCCTTTTCGTCATCGACCGTTGCAAGTTTGAATTTGCTAACGCCACTAACTAACCAACGTATTAAGGTAATCTCTCTTCCTAAATTTGGTTTGTTATTAATAGTTCATTGCTTGGAGATTATTGTAGTTTGGTGGGTGATACTGATTTAGGTAATTTGTGAACTTTTTATGTTTAATAATGGGAATATGGGATAATAAATGTATAGTGTTTGATGAAATACCTAACCCTTTTAATGTATGTATAATGTATGTGATTGATTGTTTTCTGTGTTTGATAAAAAGTTAAAAGGTATTTTAACTTTAATTTAAATATCAGTTAATATAAATAAGTCATATAATAAGCTTTATCCTCAATACACGTAATCACTTATCACCGTGCATGTTATATATTCTCATTTATTTGATATGTCTATATGAAGCATTGTATTGTATTATATGAAGCATTTTGTTGATATGTTTGTAAAGACAAATATGTTATATATTTATGCTAGTTCTTCACTTCTACATAAGTTTAAGACTTTAATGATGTATTGATGTTAGTTTACTTCAGGTTCTTTTCTACCAAACTCACTATTGAGGTATCTAGCATGCCCCTTCATAAAGACTAGCATATCTGTGCATGTGCTGAGTTAGTTGCAAATTTGTGCTAAATAGTTATTCTAAAGAGTTTTTTCCAAGGTAGCTTAATCTTTTTTTGGGGGTTTAAGGTTGCAGTAATCTAACAGTTTCGATTATTGTTTTACTAAGCTGCTCCTACTACCATTAACTTATAATTCTAGTTAGCTTTTTTATATTTTAACTTACATTGTACTTGCTTTTTATTTATGAATTTAATTCAATTTTCAAAAATAATCAATTGATTTAAACTTGGAACTCGTCCTTAAAATTTTTTGGCATCCCTTTTCCACTGTTCTTATATTGTTATTGTTCTTACACTTGTTATTGTTCATGTGATACTAATCTTCAACCATTATTGTTTTGATTGTTTGTAAATAATGATATTCTTCTTATATTAACATCATTTATACATGTATGTTTCAATTACTAAATACATAAGCATATGATATTTCTTCATTGCTTCTTATATTAACATAATTTATATTGCCATTAAGCATGTGTTTTGATTGTTTCTAATAATGATATGCTCAATTGTTATGATATGCTCAAATGCTCATTTTGATTGTTTATAACCTCAATTATTTATATGTTGATTATTTCTAACCTCAAGTATTTATATGTTTTTTGTTTCAAATGGATGAGCATATTCCTTCAGTTGAGATATCTAATCCACTACCGAAGATAGAAGTGGAAACTTCTATTATTTAACCAAGTCAGGATAGAGATTCAACTAGAACTCAACATAAAAGTGAAGTCTGGAATCACTTCAACAAAACTATATCGACCAATGGGATTGAAAAAGCAGAGTGCAAGTATTGTCATAAGTTGTATTCGACTGGTTCGAAAGGTGGAACGTCTCATTTAAAGAGATATATTGATTCATGTACTAGAAGCAAGATAGTTTTAGGAGGTCAAATATTTTTTACCCCTAACCTGACGAAAGGGAAAAATGAGGTAAGTGTAACAACTTTTGACAACAACAAATCTCGGTCTTTGTGGCTAAAATGATTATTAGAGATGAACATTCATTGTCTATGGTTGAAAGTAATAGTTTCAAAATTTTTTGTTATTCATTGCAACTGACTTTCAAGGTTCCTTATCAGAATATAATGAAAGAGGAGATATTGAAATTTTACGAGGATAAGAAAAGGGAGACAATAAGAACATTGTCCAGTGTTGAAGGACGGATTGCCATAACAACGGACATGTGGACAACTGATAACTAAAAGAAGGTTTATATGACAGTGACGACACATTATATTGATAATGATTGGATGTTACATAATAGACTTTTGAGGTAATTTATATTCTTTAGTATTGTTATCATTTACTTTTTTCATTATGTTATAAATTTATGATTGATGTTGGTAATATTTGCATATGATATATTCATTAATGTGCTGACACCACATACAAGTAAGAAATTAGCAACAGTGTTGAGAGAATGTTTAATGGATTGTAACGTCGATAACAAAATATCCACCATCACAGTCGACAATTGTAGCAAAAATAAGGCTATGAATGAAAAGTTGAAGAGTAAGATGTGGATTGGGTGCTTATTGGTTGGAGATACGTTAATTCATATGCGTTATTTTTCTCATATACTTAACTTGATTGTGAAGGATGAGTTCGAGATAATTAAGGAAGCAGTAGATTGTATTTGGAATAGTGTTCTATATTGGAGTGCAACTCTTAAAAGGGTTGAAAATTTTGGAAGATGCTGCACAAATTCTGTATATTCCAAGTTCAAAGAAGTTTGTTTTGGATTGTCTGACCAGATGGAGTTCAACCTTGAAGATGATGGAGCTAGCAATCCCATACGCTAAGGTGTTTATCAGACTAAGAGATAGAGATTCTCAGTATACTTGTGTGACAATAGAAGATCAGTGGGAGTTGGCTAAAGAACTTTGCATGAAATTGGTAAATTCTTTTCTTTTTAATACATCAATTTTATCTATTTTATATTATCTTACATAATATTGTGCTTTTAATTTTTTCTTAATACAACCATATATATTAATCCGGAGGAGGTGATTAGTCATATTAATCGACCAATTGCACGTTACTTTGATCAAATATATAAAGGTGAAGGTATATTTAATTGTTTATTAAATACTACCATGTCCTAAATATTCTTTTAATTTAATATTACATTACTGAATATAATGTTTGTACATATAGATGATTTGATCCAAACTGTTAATGATCCTAGCAATAACTACAACAACTAACTGCTCTCTCACTCCAGTCTCCAATATCTAGTGTCCAAGCTTTGTCATTCCATCATAACGCCATCATATTATCTTAATTTTTATAAATCGTATCATTTATTGTAAAATGATTTGGATAATCATTCGTGAATAGTTATGATTGCTATAGTTACTGAATTTAGTTTTACTATTTCTCTCTTTTAATAATTAATAAATTATTTAAGTAAAATTGAAATTCGTAATTAATTAAATTGAATTTCTCAACTATAATTAACTTAATTAATTGTCCTACAAATTCCTAATCAATTGAATTAAATTTCCTAATTAATTAATTATTTATATAATCATATGTTTAACCAAATTCAAGTTAATTAATTCAACTTTAGCACTTTTAAATTTGTATTTTTGTAACGTTTACATTATAATTAATTGTTATAATAAAATTACAAAATTAAAATTAAATTCACTTGTTTGTAGGGAATAATTTTAACAATATTATCATAGCTACATATTATAATGATTATGGTAATCTAAATATAATAGCTATATCAATATATGTTTTTATAACTAAATTATTTTTATATTCTTTTTACATTATTTTGAAATTGATATAATAGGATTAACAATAATTTAAGAATTGAAACATATATGTATATGTATAGAAAAACATATATGTAAATGCTTATAAATTATTTAATAAACATAACAATTTATAAAAACCTAGCAAATTTTCAAAAGTATTTATAAAATGTATTCTATTTTTAATAAAATAATAACTATTTTCAATATAATAGCCATATCAATATATGTTTTTGTAACTCAATTATTTTTATATTCTTTTGAAATCAATATATTAGGATTAATAATAATTTAAGAATTCAAACATATATGTATATGTTTATAACTTATTTAATAAATATAATAATTTATAAAACTATCAAATTATCAAAAGTATTTATAAAACGTATTCTAGTTTTAATAAAACAATAGCTATTTTCAATATAATAGCTATATCAATATATGCTTTTATTACTCAATTGCTTTTATATTCTTTTTATATTTTTTGAAACTGATACAATAGGATTAACAATAATTTAAGAATTCAAACATATATGTATATGTTTATAAAAACATGTATGTATGTATATGTTTATAAATTATTTAATAAACATAATAATTTGTAAAAACATATCAAATTATCAAAAGTATTTATAGTTTTAATAAAATAATAGCTATTTTCAATATAATATTGTAACATACCACTCTCATAGAGTATATGCTCGAACGTATCGACAATTATTTGAGACCATGCTCAACGAGGATGGCACGTTAAGATGATCAAAATAACTTGTTACACATTTTCAGACATCAAACACATCTTAAGCGTTCCAAAAATTCATTTGACCCATTTTATTTACACACATATACAGGCATAATAGTCATTGCACTTCAAAATTACACAGACATTGTACAAAAGTTGAATAACTGAAGACATTTGTAGGTACAACTGATCCCGATCACTAACTCATGTCCAATTGCAGTAGCTATACTCCAATTAGTCTAACTAGATATGCTTAGAACTTGAAAATCAACATTGTAATTTTGATGAGTTTGCGAACTCAGTGAGTGAACCATCATCGATGTATTCACTCAAGTTAGATACACAGAGACAAATCATATCCCAATTCAATACGTATTACATATCATCCAGTATTGAATGTCTCATCACATTTTATCATACCTTATCAAGTACATTAAGTTTATCATATTTTCATAATTATATCAAGTAAACTGACATTTCATATCACAACACATCCTCGTTTACTTTTCAACTTATCCCAAACAATTCAATAATTCATCTTAATTCAATTAGACAATACATATAAGGATGTATATGCAAATGCACACCTGACTCCATTCATTTTTACTTTGTTATGACCGAGTACCTATTTATTGTCCTGTACTTATTGTAGATACCGGGCTCATTAATAATTGAACCTGTGGCTCTTTGTGCACATTTTTTAGCTTTAAATTCTTTTTCATACTGGTCACTCTGATCACAACTTGTTTATCTAATCATTCATAACAATGTGATGCATCATTCATATGCCATGTTTCATTACCTTTCATTCCTGTGTGCTTCTGTCACATGTATCAAATTCATCGGATCTAAATCTGGCAATTCACATTCAATTTCTCACAGATTTCATATTCCTTCCCGTAACTTTCATTCACTGTGCACAGTCATTTATCACATTCATCGGATCTGAGTTTGGTATTCAACACTCAATTGAGTACACATTTTCTATATTCATATGCAATTAGAAAGCATTTCTAATACAATCCCTAATATCGAACTCCTCGGACGATTAATGTTCGGAATAATCACAATTATATCAATAACAATTCAATATCTAAAGGTTAACCGAAAACAATTAAGTCATAGTGAGAAAACATCTAGGTTAACTTACAATACGCTCCATATAAGCTATTATCTTGATGAACCAGCAATGTCTGGATGTTGACAATCAACTTGTTTATCTATCATCATGCAATACACATATATTTCACACATTATTAAGTTATCAATCATATGATTATTCAATCATTCACATGTATATATATATATCATATTTCAATGCATGCTCAATTGACCTTCCTGGTATGTACCAATATACAAAGATCTAGCATGTAACTTCCATTTTACAATTAGGCTTATACCTTCAATAAGCTTGATTTATTCATCAATCACATACGTTCATATAATTATCCAATTCTCACTCACAATTACTTCATGTTCTTCAATGTTCATTCATTTATATCTAATACACAATACTCATATCCTTTGAATTATATTTGCATTCATAAGAACATTTTAATTCCTTTAACAACTCATAATTTCCATATTCAATACATTGATATCAAGACAATCCCTTAAGTTATAACATCAATTAACAACCTAAACTTATCAAATCCTTAACAAATTAATCCAACATCAAACTAGGTTCATTTCATGCCTCAATCAAGTCCAAATGCACCAAAGTAAAGTGACTTATGTTTTTATGGTCCAACAATTACATAAAATAGAAATTATCATTACAAAGCATTGCCCACGATCGTGGATGACTTTCCTACGATTGTGGGATGAGTGAACCAAAAGTTCACCATCTATTTCCTTCAATTTTTTTCTAGATTCTAACTCCTTTATACCAAGTTCAAAATACCTTCTTCATAGTCTATTAATTAGACCTCAATTATACCTTAATTCCTCATCAATTTCATCTCTAATCCTAACTTAAAATCATTCAATTGGTAGCTCATAAACTATTGTCTTTTATGTATCAAAAACCAAAACAGAAACTATTATTCACGCATAATTTTTCAGCACTACTTCAATATCAATACTACATTCAATCCATCCCTAATCATTCATAATAAAGGTTATGTTAAAACATAACACAATAGATTGGTATTTCACTTCCTTTATTAGCTCTAATGCCACCTCAAGATCAGCTTTTACTTGCATACAAGATCATTTCAAGAATATGATGAAAGTATGATAGATTTCAGCAAAGGCAAAGAGATGTTAGTAGATGATAACCATTTTTGTGAAGGGTCTTGCATGGATTTTGGGTGGAAATGCTTTGCAACTCCAATGTGTGAGTGAGATGTGTATGTTACGGTAGTGAGAGGGAGAAGAAGGAGAGACTTTAATAGAAACACAGCAATTGAAGATGACTATGCCATTGCCATGTACAATATGAGTGTTCTTATTTTAAGGATAGTTGTACTATATTTAGCAAGACACATGTCCTCTCCTTACTTAGCACACACATCCTTCTATGAGGCTGCCAATTGTCACTTAAATGTACTGCCATTTGTCACTCAATCATTGCTATCATTTGTCACTTAATTTGCTATGCCATTTGTCACTCATTTATCTATGCATTTGTCACTTATTTCATAGGTCTAGTCATCCTAATTTTTCACATGTTAATTTGTTTTGTCACTTGACATTTTTCCTAGATTAGGTGTACATATTAATTCATCAATTTTTGTCATTGGTAAACTAGAGTACAAGACATTGGAAATCTACATTCATATCACATTCATTTTAGTTTCATTCCCTGAAATATGTTAGTTGAGTGCAATTTGTCTAACTCACAATTCATATGTGTATACTAATATTATGAATTTGGTACAATCATAAAATCATGTCATAAATGTACCAAATTTATTCTATATGATGCTGCTCATGTGACTCAGTAGTCTAACACTTTAAATCCTTCAACAATTTGAGAGACGGGATACTACAAATATACTATATGTATGTGTTTTTATAACTCAATTACTTTTATATTCTTTTTATATTATTTTGAAATTGATATATTAGGATTAATAAAGTGATTGATTCTTTTTAATATGTATATAAATACATATATGCATGATAAAGTGATTGATTCATTTTATTAAGATTTATATAAATACATATATGCATAATGTATATATTGCGTAAAGAGTAATCATGATATTAATTTCTTTTATTTTGTGTAATAAAAATATAAATTTTATAATGATTATTTGATAATAGATATAATATAAAAGGATAATATTATTACAATAATTTAAACTTTGTACTCTCTTATATGAGGATGCGGATATAAAAAAAGTTTTTTTACTTTCTTTATTTGTGGAGATACAATAATATTTATAGAAGTACAAAAATCATTAAATCAACAATAACTAAAAGTTACATGTATAGTTATTATTTAAAGTATATAATTTACAACAACAACATCCATTGACTTTTTTACATTTACATTATAATTAAATGTTATAATAAAATTACAAAATTGAAATTAAATTCACTTGTTTGTAGGGAATAACTATAACAATATTATCATAACTGCCTATTTGTAATAAATATGATAAAATTTAAATAAATATATATTAAAAACAAATTTTATCATTAATTTTATATGAATATTTTTGTGTAATTTATAGGTAATTCCATCCTACACTTTATTATAAATGATTATGCTATACTATAATTTATAATTTAAGTATTCAAACAAATGTAACTACAATTTTAAAATGTTGTTAAATAAAAATATAAAAACATTTCTTAAAATTTTCGGGTTGGCCCAGGCCTAACAGGTTGCCCCTGGGTCGGGGCATGGGCAGGGTTATAGTGGCCCACCCACAAGTCTCTGACCGTCGGTGGCTCGCCCTAGATGCCTTCTTGCTTGGTCGGGTCCGTTGCCATGCCTACTTGTATTCTGATGGATATGTTGATGATTTCTTAGTGTTTTCCACTTTCCTGAACCAAATCGTCCCTTTTGAATGTTCTCTACGTTTGAAAATCGCCTCCCAACGACTCTTCTCTTTATTTGCCTTGAAACATTGATTTTATAAGAAAATCTAGGTTTTTGGGTTATACACGATCGAACACAAGAATGTGCATAATTGGAAATCACCAGATATATATCTTGAAAGTTCATGCACCTTCCGAATTGCTAATTTTCTATTTCACGCTACATTTTCACTCAAATTCCTCTTCTTTAAGTCCATGAAGGCAAGTGTCATCAATAAACACATTTGAAGCATATTAGGTACCAAATATACAACAAAAGATAAAATATCAAACAAGAATATATTAAATATGGGTTAAAAATATAGTTAATTAACTATCTGCCAAATATTTCCACACTTAAGTTTTTGCTTGTCCTCAAGCAAACTATAATCAAAATTATAAATTTCATAATATCAATCTATCATTAGTCTTAACCTGTTCATTTGTACTATACATCATCATATCATATTGAATGATATAACATTCAACTATCCTTACTTAAAGGCATTCTAGAACCATGCTTTTAATATCTAGAGAATTGGTTGCTTGGCTACGAGTTGGGATGATTTCATTGTTTAGTTTGTTACCATTGGGTATCCACATAAGGGTAATTTAGAGGTATTTAAACTCACAATCAGCTATGAGATATACACAATTTGGAGAGAGCAGCGTTGGAATTTTATAGGCCATGTGTGTAAATATATATAAATAGGTTACTGTCTTGGTTATAGGCCTAATAAAATGTGATCTAACTTTAGTAAATTAATTGGGCCTACATAAATATTAATTAAGTAATAGTATGAGTTTGATGTGTAGAAGCCCATTACGAGTCATATGACCCACAATAGCCCATAAGTCTAAACTGACTATAAAAGGGTTGTGGTCCCTAAGCGAGATACATTCTTGACATTCCTTCAAAACAAAGTTCTGTCAGTTTTTTCTATTTTATAAGGAGAATTCATTCGGTTTCTGGATCTTGACTTGGAAGAACACAAATCCATCAAGTTTTGCTATTTATGCTTCCTCTATGCAATGAATCAAGATCAGTGCTCTTAATTATACATAAATTATTGTTTATTTCTGCGTATGATTCTGGTTATTTAATTTAATATTTAGAAATCTGATTATATAATGATCATAAGTCTAAATCCTATCAAGCAGAATAGAAGAATCTTCAAGAACGAGTCCTGGCAAATTCAAGAGTTCATAGCTTCTACAATTACCTGGATAAAGCAGATGATTATATCTAAAAAAATTCACTCTAGGATGGGACCTGATCTAGCAACCAATTGGAATGTTTAGAGGTGCTTCAGATTAACAGAAGATAACTGTAAACTTCCTTTACCTAGTTTTGTCTGAATAATCTAGTTTCAGCTTTAGTTGTTCGTGTAGTCCAGTCTCCAACTCTCGCTAGCTAGTCTTATGATTCTGATTTGCTGTATATGAGCTTTTAGGCTTATTATTTTCAATGCATATTTAAATGAATCTAAACGTGAAGTAAATTATACTACGAACATCATATTTTAAAATATAATAAATAATGACGTCTCCACGTAAGAAGAGTTTTGTTCGATTATCTTTTTCAATTGGGGTGATCCATTTGGAAAATTGAGCATAACAGTTTAATATTTCAACTTATTCTCTGGGAAAACATTTCAATCAAATTGCCCTTTTACGCCTCGAAGCAACTTTTGTAAAACCCAGAACCAGCGAAGGAATAAGATTTAAATAATTTATTAAAATATAAATCTTGATAAAAGAAAAAGTTTTCAGCATGTCCAACCCCTAATCCAGAACAAATAAAACTTGAGTAAGACATAAGGAATAGTACAGAATTGCTAACAAGATTTAAATCTAAAGATCCACGAAAAGCTATTGAAGAGAGGAAGTTTGGTTTTAAAAAATAACGTCTAGTGTATTTTTTTGTCTTTCAGAAGGCTCGAGCTTTAACAACGTCCAATGTCATCTCACTGGCTTCTGTTGCTTGCAATTCGACTTGAATCCCATCAAGCTCTCGCTTGAATCTTTCCTTTGAACTCGCATATAGCATCTTACTCCTCACCTTTGATGTGTCAGGAGACCTACATATAATAAGTTCGCTATTGAAATGACTGCATTCATTTAGCCAGACCAATTTAAATAGACCAAGATTGAAAATACCATGAAATGAAGAAAATTTTGCTCTTGTGAACGTTCTCAGTAGTTGTGAAATCAAAATCATAGACACCATATCTACACTCATTGTCAGGCAAACTGGCAGTAAAATCAGTGTAGCTCCTTTGAGGTTCACCCAATTTCTCAACCGTTACTTGCTGAATCTTTTCTTCAAATTTGAACACAATAAACCGATAGCTTCTCTTTGCCTTTAGTTCCAAGAACCTCGTAATGCACTCGTCATTAACAGCCATTCCAGACTAATCGTTTTCCTGTACCACGTGGAAGAGAATTGCAAGAACTAACGATTTCCGGTATACCAAAGATAGAAAAGCATAGAAAGGTGAAAAATAAACGTTTTACTTGTTAAGAAAATTATCGATAATGATTAATTATACCAAAAACAGAATAATTATTTCTTCAGATCATAAGGTCTTAACATAATAACATGTTCCATCTTCCCATCGACAAAGAACTTTGATCACCCATTTCGGGTTATTAAAAGAGCACCTTAAATTATTTCGAAAGCATAACAATCACTTGTCTATTGGTACCTTTTGTTTGCGATCCTCTCCAGTTTTGTGGTCACGCTGCAGGATATGAAGTAATGAAGAAAGAACGTGCCATTTTGACACCAGAATGCATGGAATGAATAGAAAGAGCTGTAGCTAGTGGAAATGTAAAAGAGATTGAAGAAGGGGAAATGGGGGTTTGAGAGTTGAAACATAATTTGGAAAAGAGACAGGAGGTTTGCCGCTACTTTTGGAGGGGTGAAGGATATTTTAGAGCAGAAAGGAAAAAGAAGGGTGCATGCATGGGTGGTCTTCTTGTTGTGCCTATTTGGCTGCACATTTTAGAGTTGGCTATTTTAGACTTTGTAGCTTTGATGCTTTGCTCTCTTAATTCTAATGGTGAGGGGTCCTTAATATTTTATCAAGAATATACCTTTTGGTAAGAAAGAAGCATATGTTGTGAAACAAAAAGGGGCAATTGCACCTAATTGTATCTAGCTGAGTCGATTTTTTTTCTCTAAAATTTAGCATTAATATATTTAAAATAAATAGAATAAAATTATAGTTTTATTATTAAATAATATACATTTTATGTCACATAAATTTCTTTATTTGCACATAGAAACTTTATTAGGGAGAAACTAAATGACTTTGGTGATTTTTTGTAAGGATAATATTAAATTGTCTATGCACTTCAATAATTAGATATGCAAAGCTTATTTAGATAGTCGGCCGTAGATCATGGACAAGAATCTGGAAAATGCGTGGCACCAGATTAGGTAATCCAACACTGTTGGATTCTGAAGCAGAGTTCCAAACAATATAATAGGCATTCAGTTGAGTGGAAGGCGCTTTATATCATAGGATATTGATGACCGCGTAAAAAAGAAAGTAAGAAAAGAGTCAACACTGCAGACTTGAATCCATCCACAGTGAGCATGGTCAAACCTACAAAATTTACTCTTCGTGAATGAGTCCCGCGCAGGCTTTGATTCTCCGGTTGTTGTGAGCGTGGAAGGGATTGTTTAATCTGCTTTCTGACGAATGAATTGTTTGGAGAACGATGTATGTTGTTGCCCTGCCCAAATGATTATCGTCGCTGGAATATGCTGTAGATCTTGGCACTATCCTTTTTAACCTTACCCACTTCACAGCGAAGCTACCTTTTGAAACTTAAACACCTCATCTTCAATTTGAATACCAACTTCCTATCTCTCAATTGCTCCCTCTGTTTTCTTTTACTAGTACTCAGTACTCATTATATTGCTAATTTCGTAATTTGAGCTAAGCACGCGGAACCCTTTTCAGTACGTTAAAGTCCATCTTTTATGACATTCTTCCCATTGGCTTGAAAATGGCTTCAGCATTCATTGGCAGCTATCCTTCAACCCAAGTGATGTTCCGAGGGCTTAGCATTTTACTGCCGTGTGCCGCAGGAATGGCTTGAACTGGTAAATTGGAGAGGGCATGGATGAGATGGAATTCTCAGAAGCTTAAAACAGCATGAGTGCATCTGGTCTCAGTATCAACAATTTCAAGACGCAACTGTAGATCAAGAAGACCACAACTAGAAGGGTGACGAGGAATACGGCTAGTCATCCTCGAATATTTTGGTTATTATTTTTCAGATCACCTTTTGTATCATCAGCATAAATTAAGGAAGGTATAATGAATCTGATTTTGTGATATGTAATATGTTAAGGAAGGTAGTGGATGATAGAATTTTATCATTAATTTTGTGGCTAGCATAATAAATAATAAATATAATTTTGTACAAACTCTGATTAATTAGATGTCAAGATCTTATACGTATCATTGGACCTAAATTTATGGGCTTGCTATAATGGGTAGGCTTGACCCATTTTTGAAGTACACAAGAGGCCTTACTGTCAGCCAACCTTAAATACAGTCGCCCCATTGAGAACTGTATGTGGATTTTTTCAGGGTTTGGAATAGCGGTAGTTAATCCTCTGTATCTTTGTTGTTTCGTTTCACAGAAAACAACAATAAACTCAATTGCTCCTCAGTTTCTAAGTATTTGTCTGTCCAATTCTTGAATCTAACATGTTGTAATCATATGGTTAGTCTAATTGTATTGATTAATCATGACATTAATCAATAATTTCGTTTTATTATTATTTCAATTGGTATCAGAATAGGTTAACTCCAAATTTGACTGTTAATTTCGGGTAATTTTCGACATTCGATGTTGAATTTCATGGAATTTGAGTTCTGTTGTTGGGGTTTTTTGTTTTTGTTAATTTGTTTTCTATGAAATCTTTCTGTTATTGTTGGTTTGTTTCAGTTTGGTGTCAAAATGTGTGATAAGTTTGTTGAATTTTCTGTTGTTTTAAAACTCAGAACTCGAAAACGCAAACCATAAAACATTCCTTTTCTATTTTTCCAAATTTTTCAGTAGCTTTTTCATGAAATTGATTGAGGGCTTTGATAGATCGTTAAATTCTGAATCTAATGACACCAATTTCGTTGAAAACTGATCAACATTGAGCAAGTTATGGCCATTTTTTCGAATCGAGTCACGAACAGGGTCGAACGACCCAAATTCTAGGGTTTCGGGTGAAGAAGACGCAGCCTAACCGAACTGGCTTCTCACCACACACGGTGATGGCACGTGGAGGCACATGCGGCCTGCTCCCTTGGCCGTTTTGTCCTAAATTTTGCCTGTTTGTTTCATTTGCCCAGTTCTAATTTATTGTATTTTTTTGAAATATTTTGAATAGCAGAAATATTTATTTTATTTTTCTCGAATTTTAAAAATAATAAATATATAATGTACTCTCCGAATTTTATCTTGAAAATTTTTGTACTTGTTTCTGGTATGTTTTGGGCTTGTGGGGTCTTGTGTACTCTCAGTGTTAATATGGTTGTGCACCAAAATAAATTTTGGATGTAGTTTATGCATATAATGTTAGATTATATGATTAATATGATTAATTTTGTAATTGTGGTGCTAACCGAAACCTATGGGGCAATCTTGGAATCTGTTATTGGACTCTTGTCATTGATTTTGTGTAATTGTGTGCTCGCCTATCGTGAGACCATTTATTACAAAATGCCATTGTGATGTTGTTATTGGGCATACATTAGATACTATGTTAATGATGCACTTACCTTATCGGTTTGCAATTGCATGAGAACCCAGCTGTGTTGTTTGCCCAATTTTACTATACATAGATACATTTGCTAAATCTCCCTGCATTTTATCAATTTCCAGCTTTGAATTTTTTGGTTAAGCTAAATGGGACCAATTATGAGGACTGGCTTAAATCGTTGAATCTTGTTTTGGCTGTTTCAAATGCTGACGTTGCTCTCCTTGAGGATGAGCATGCACAACCCACTGCTGAGTCTTCCACTGTAGATAAAGCTAAATATGATAAGTGTGTTCGTTCTAACAAGGTCTGTCTGATGACCATCAAGTACACAATGGAGAAGACTACTAAAGAGAGCATCAGCGAAATTGATAATGGCAAAAATTATCTCAAGATTGTTGGTGAAAAATTCCAGAAGTTTGATAAGACTGAAAAGTCTAATCTCTTGTCTTCTCTGTCTAAGACCAAGTATG
>JAOTAY010000191.1:29952515-29964494 GCA_025629805.1 Erythroxylum baracoense | reverse complement strand
GATTGAGAGATTATTAGCTCTATTTTGACATCCTATTATGGCCACATATTGTTATATTAATCTGGGGATTTGTTTATGTTGTTCATTGATGTTAGTTATGTTGTCTAAGTGGGAGAATGATATAATTTTATCATTAATTTTGTGGCCTAGCATAATAAATAATAAACATAATTTTATACAAACCTCGATTAATTAGATGTCAAGATCTCATATGTGTCATTGGACCTGTGTTCATGGGCTTGCTATAATGGGTAGGCTTGGCCCATATTTAAAGTGCATAAGATGCCCTACTGCTAGCCAACCTTAAATATAGTCGCCCCATTGAGAACTGTATGTGGGTTTTTTTAGGTTTTGGAATAGCAGTAGTTAATCATCTGCATCTCTGTCGCTCTGCTTCATAGAAAACAACAATGGACTCAATTGCTCCCCAGTTTCTAAGTTTTTGTCCATCCAATTCTTGAATCTAGCATGTTGCAATCATAGAGTTAGTTTAATTGTATTGATTAATTATGAAATTAATCAAAAATTTCGGTTTATTATTATTTCAGTGAAAGCAGTGGAAGTGGGTGTAATTTGCAGGAAAACACTTTCATCTGTTATAGTTTTTTATGTAAAAGTTTTGTAATATATTTTCAATGTATGAGAAGGAAGCTTATGCAACAAAGTTTTCTTTATTTCTTTTCTTTTTTATTATTTGTCGAAAACTAAGAAATGATATCATAATTCATTTCCTAAGGGAAGGTTTTTTTATTGCAAGTATTTTGTTAGTATAAGAGAGTGATAAATATTATAAAAGAGTAGTGTTGGCAATAGATTAGTCGGCTTTGAATATGTTAGATCAAATTTAATTTGCCTGGTTAACTTTGAATTGAGTAGGAATAAACCCAACTAATTAGGCTTTCAAACTTGACTTTGAGCCTAAGATTGATCCTAATGAAGCAAGGTTTGATCGTTTACTTTCGTCTAGATTAGATCAGAACTAATTTACATCATTATGAAAGTGAAAAATTTAGGGACAAATCCCAATTTTACATATGAGAATTATCTCATTTAGGCTATCAAAATGAAGGCATATTTGAATTAATCTTGAGGATGTGGTGGAGCAAGAAGGAGTCTATGTTGATGTATTGATGACTAGCTATTTAAGAGCACTCGTATCCATTCTTTCCATAGTAACAAAAGTCATTTTTATAAGGATAAATGTTCCTAAAACAATAAAAGAAGCTTGAAAAGACTAAAGGATTAGGTTGAAGGCAACAAATATTGGTTTATACCTTACAATTAATTAGTTAATTGTATATTTGTGATATACTTAATTAAATATATTCTTTATCTTATGTACATTTACTTAATTTACTAACTTATACAATAAAGCCTATGTCATAATTATAATTATAAATAAAATTATAATAATATCATAATTATAAGATTGATATTATGTTAAATGTATTATCTTTAAATAATTCCTAATAGTGTATTATTAAAATTGAACATTAATATAGAAGATAGTTAAATAAAAATTTAGGTGTTTGTTAGACAGAAAATTCATTGAATCTGTTATGAAAATTCTATATAGAATATTACTTGTGTATCTAACAAAAATCTCAGTATGATGATTATATAACTCATCCCTATACTTGGGATCTCTAATGTATCTTATAAAGGTAGTTTTATAGTTTCGTACTATTTAAGACTTATTCAAATTAAGGGTAAAACAATTGGTAGTCAATAAGCATAATATGACCATATGTCAATGGTTGAGTAATCAATATATAATTTATCACTCTAAAAATAATTAGTATTGATTTGAGAAATCTTTAACTAAAGTAGAATAATATATTGAAAATAATTATTAAATATCATTAAAAGAATCAATTATTAATACTAGATAAAAATATAATTAGACATAAATAGAGTGGACACTAAATTTATATTTTATGTTTAATTAGAATGTTAAATGATAAATAATTAAATTATACAAAAAAAATCATATACAAAAAGGTTGGTTATATTGAGTTGTTAGATGTAAATTTTGATATATGAATATAAATTATTTAATTAAAAATAAAAATTAACTTAAAGAGTTCAATATATCTAACTAAATTATAGTTTGAATCATAGTTTATATCAACTACTAATATGTTTAAGAATTTAAAGAGTAACACATAAAGAACATTTGAAGGGAGGAAAAGACAATTTAATCAATTAAGTTGAACTTTTTTATAAGAAAAAGCGAAGGTTTGTATTAAAATAAATTATTTACAAATACGCGATGGTTTGATCAAGCAAAAGCAACTAGGGTGTAAGAACAAAGCTTATGACTTAACACCCAGGAGTTCCATGCATCACGTACAGTATTCGATGCATGGGCTGTATGCATTCGTTAACTTTGGGATAGATTAAAAATCTAGTCGCCGCATTGTCCTTAAGGAGGAGCTACATACAAACTGGATTTTGTGACCTAGTATCTATTCCATGACTGTTTGAATTACAATCTACAAGATAGAAGTCTGGTTAAAGCTCTTATCGCAAAAAATAGCCTTGTTTCTAACTAACCAGATATGGTAGATCATATTGCTCAAAGCCATTATATAAACAATCCAATCCCCAAATCTTCTTTTGGGTTGTTACAGAACCATTCGAGAAGGACATTCCAGCTATCAGAGTTCAGAAATTGTTGGTTTCTATGTAGTATGCGTGGTTCCACTTTACCCGTAAGGAGTGTTTATTCTTAAAGATTCTCGAAATCCTCTTAATTAAGTTGCATTTGATTATAATGTTTGATAACTTGACTGTCAAATTTAAGATATTTAACTCATAAGGACCAAAATTGAATATTCACTTGTGACCTAATTAATATATAATTAGAATTGGTTATAATTCTAATAAGTTCTAATTATAATTATAAATATATTTGAGATGAATTACTAAAGTATTCCAAATTTTATTATAAACAAGCATAATTATATATAGTAATTAATATAATCTTATATAAATGTCATTATCAAAGGTCAAGTCAAATGGTAATAGTCAAGCCACCATTTCGCGACGGTTTTTCGAATTGGTACCAAATGATATATTTCTTTCAAATAAATCGATAAGAACGTCATTTTTTTAAACTACAAACAGTCATTTTCTACTAGGTTATTAACACCAAAACGAACCTCTCTTCATTTTCGTGTTAGCCAAAATAATTCGTTCACCGTTCAATAAGCGTCGTCGCCTATGTTGTGGTTGTCTCCTATGTTGTGGCTGTCACTGTCGAAGAAGCGTCGTTACCTGTGTTGGTATTGTTCTTCTTTTTTATTTTCAAGAATCCTCCCTCTTGTGCGTTATTTTACTACTACGTTTAGAAGTTTATGCGAGTTTTGTGTTCTACTTATGGTGTATAGGTTTTCGTTTGCGTTTGTGTTTGGAAGATGATAAATTGTGTTTTTGTGTTGAATGTGTATATATTGACCTTTTTTTTCCACCTTCCATGCTTGTTTGAGAAATCACTGCTAATTGTTTGATGAAATGTCTATTAGAGAATGAAGGCTACTTCTGCAACCAATATTTATGTGCATATTTACCATATGATTGCTTTTATACCAAATCTCTACCACTTATAGTATATAGATGTATCCATTAAAATGACTTTATTTCATGTTACGAGGCTGTGATTAGACATAACAATTAAAAGTCAAATGAAGTAGCTCAAAACTAACAACTTATTACTCTTATTCTTAAAAGACCATAAATCTTTTACCATACACACATTTGAATTTGTTGAATATATGTTTTATGAAAACATATATATAATGGAGTAGCTCAAAACTAACAAACCAATTATTAAGATAAATTACAGCTAAATCATATTTACACAACTATTTACATTAGAGGATTCTGCAAAGGATGTTTATGTACATAGAAATAATCATATTTCAAAACTGCAAGGGTTGTTAATGCATCCCCTAAACATAATACATTCACACTTAAGATTCTCAACCTCATCATATGAAGTAGTCTTACTTGATAGATCACAAAATTTACATTACTAGAATGTTGGAACATTCAAATAACAAGTCTTCTACTAACTTTTGGAATAAAATTGTTAACATTAATTCATCGCAGAATGTCGACGTAATGACTAGTTTTCGATTGCAGAAATGGGTTCCACTGGGAGGAATGCGACAAAATTCTCCTTAATGAAGAACAAATTAATCGATGCAGAACAAATCTCCTCTTCAAACACTAATCACGTCTTGTCTTCCATGACCGATCTTCTCCTTCAAGGTTTTTAGTATCATCTGAACTACCTCTCTTTCTTTATTATCTGTACATTTTTTGTTATGAAGCTATTATATGAACTTGTGATTTTATATACTATATGTTGTGTTAAGCTTCCTCGAATCTTCAAGAGAACATAGATGGAAATGAAGGAGGTGGCGATGTCTCAATGGTGCGTACATCATTAGGGAGATCGGTTATTTCAGAATAGTAGTCCACTACAAAAACTATTTCTGTTTGTGACGATAATGGAGTTTATTAGTCAAGTATGCATGTATTCGAATTTGTGTTCCTAATAATGTTTGATTTAGCTTTGATTGTTCTATATTGTTTTCTCATTAGCTGAAATGCATACTACGAGTGGTTCATTTAATACTGTCATGCATACTGCATCTAGGAAATCATTCATTGTATTTTCTATAAGTTTAATTAAAAAAATAAGTTATTGAAAGAGGGTATCAATTCACCAGACCTTAAGGGAGGATCTTCAATTGTTTCAATTAATGGCTTGGAACGTGTAAGAAGTCTTCTTGGTAATCCAGATATTGGAAACCCCTTTACCTTTTCTACTAACTCTATTGTCACTTGGAATCCAAAAAATAATTATTTCTTTTCCTTTTCAATGAAATATTAGGAGTTAAACTTTCTTTATTATTTTATCTGTAAGAATTGTTAAACTTGTAATTAACATTTTTTAGTACTTATATACCATATATTATGGTATTATATTGCTTAACATATTTTAATATTTATATGTATTATTATTTTATTGTCAATAAATATTAATGATTGGGAATAGTAGTAAACTTAAATTTATGATATTTTGATCTTAATAGCATTAAAATTTTACATATGTTTATCTTTTCATGTCCAAAAAATATCTACTTTTCAAATTTAAAATTACCTGCCGTATATGTGTTTTTCAACAATATGTTTAAAACTTTGAAAATATTTTTCAATTTTTAGATGCCCCATTCTTTTTATATATGTGAATAGAGGTGTAGTAGTATGTACAATAAGCATCATTAAAGAATTGTTTGTATATAAATCCATAGATATAAAAAAATTTGTGGAGTTTGAATGCATTAACTATTTAAACAAATTTATAAAGAAGGAAAATGAAAATATATGAAAAATCATATAAATGTCAATTATGAATCACATTAGGATTATTAAGCACATTTATCATTAAAAATTTATCTTTGTAACAATACTATTTTAAAGAATACTATCATGCATTAAAATTCATCAAAATTCCCTTGAGAAGTATATAAGATATAAAATCACTATTTGCAATGATTTTACAATTCTTCGCAAAAAGTCTGACTTTTAACCATGATTTAAAACTTCGATGCCAAAAGTTGAACTTTTAGCTACAAATAATATGAATCGTTGTATAAGGTTCCAGCACTGGCGAAGCCAGCTGTTGCTAAATGTTAATCAGTTCGCGACGATTTTCAAAATTTGTAGAAAAAAATATTTATTTAGCAACGATTAAGTAAAACATCGCAAAAAGTAAAGTTCGTCGCCAATAGCTATCTTTTGGTGACTATTTTTTATTTGTCAGAAAAAAATCATCAACAAAGGTGCTTTTTGTTGCGGTGTCATGTAATATTGTTAGATGCTGAAATTTGTGTAATTATAATTGATGTAGCACGTCATAACACTACTCAAAATAACTAGAACTACAACTATAACAGTGGTGAGCCTAGGTCGATCCCACAGAGAGTCTGTGTAAAGTTTTTGAAATGAAAAGAATCGATGTTTAGGTTATGGGGGGAGGGGGTTTTGTTTGGGTTAAAATAAAATGAAATGAAATAAACTAACAAAAGCAAATTAAAGAAAACATTATAAAACGATGAAAGTGATGAAATCGTTAGGGACCCGATCATCGGTTTTATCTAAGCCTCCACTCAATTAAACATTCTTCATTGAATTGTTGCTCTTTTACCCCTTCTAGAAACTATTAATCGTAGGTTAATGATAAGCTCTATAAACCCCAATTTTCCTTTAGGTCATGTTTAATTGAGAGACGTTCATTAATTAAACCTAACTATCAGGCAACCTAGGATACGATCTCTAGATTTAATTGGACAGCTGTATTATGAATTAAGAAAACATATTAATCAAGGTAACAATCACAGAAGCTCGGGTCATTTAACCTAGGTTATACTATCCCTATTAATTTGACCCCAATTGGAAACACAATAATTAAGGATTGCATCCCTAATGATCTGAAACCATTTGTTTCTACAAATGAATCTCAAAATAACAATTATAGGTTATATCAAAAATTCTAGCAATAATCAAACACAACAATTACGGATTGTGTTCAATATTCTAACAATGGGTTCATATATAAACAATCTAATGATAACGAGAATAAAGATCATTCATACATGAAAACCCAAATCCATAAGCATAGGATAACATAATCAATCCCTAAAGAGAAGAAGAACACAAAAACAATAAAAGAAATACTTAACTGGGTTCTTCAGTGTCGATATCACCTTCGAACTAGTGTCGGGAAGCTTAGCTCTTTATCTTCTCCATGGGTCTCTGACAATGTCTAGCCCTCTTCCTCATTCTTCTCTCGAAGTCCCCAAATGTTTCCTCTAACCCTTCATATCTGTTTTGACAACAGAACATTATTTTTATACCAAAAAGTAGGGTTTTTGGGTCAGCTATCATGCTTTTGGCCGTGCATGTGTTGTTCACAATCGTGAGTGTGAGTCATGGGACTCATGGCCATGAGCCACCTTGCATTGACACAGCTCTCATGGTCATGACTTATTTGTCATGGCTATGAGATGTATCTTATGGCCATAACAATGTCACTCTTTATTCCGTTTAGTATTTTCTTATCTCCTTTAACTCTAATCCTTCTCCTTCTTATTCCACGAAGACAAGTGAGTGTGAATCTCAAGAAGACGGTTCAAATATTGTGCTTTCGACTCACTTTAGCTCTTTCACTTCCAAATTGTACCTAACAACTAAATATGAACTAAAGTGAATGTATTAAGCATTTTATAGCATTAAACACTAAATGATATGGAATAAATGTATAATCAATTAAGCACATATCAATAATAATTTTTAATGATATGTTCTAAAAATCCATTTCATAATGGTGTTAGAATAATCAAGCTTAATAATAAGGTGTAATTTATAATTTTATTTTATTATTAAGTAAATAAACATTAATTATTAATAAGAAATATGACTAATACATTTTAATTGTTTACATTATTTTAAATAATTTAAAAGTAAATTTTTATATACAATATTTTAATTTTGATAAAAATATTTTATATCTTTAAAATACATAAATTTTATTTAAAAATTTTAATATTTAATTATTTATAATAATAAATGTTGGTTTTTAAAAAAGAATTAAAAAGCATAATCATTACTGAATAAAAGAGGTGTTATAAAAGACTAAACATCCTCAACATAAGGAACTTTAAAGTACTACTACTTTTTTGTGGTGTCTTAGCTCTTCTCATTTTTAGTTTGGGGGCTATTATATATATCCCCTCTCAGCGCTTATTATATGTCTATATTGAATCTTCATGAATATGCCACTTTTATGTTGCATTTTCTATTCTCCTTTTTGTTTACTAGTATTTCTATTACCCACATTTTAATCTCCTTCAGCCCTTGATCTTCATGTTTCCCAATCCCTTTAGAACATCTTTCATTCCTTCTCTTTACAGTTTATACGTGCAACATCCCATTGCTATAATCATCACTGCTTTGTTCTCTTCAGGTCTAATTTTATCTTCTTCCATCCAAGTAAGTTTTTATGGAAAGTTCATCTTATTGTTAGCAAGCTTGCATTTGTATATTATGCTTTCCCATATTTCCATTAATTACTTGTGTTCAAAGAAAAGGTGAATGCTCCATATATAATAAGCATCTTCCTACCATACTTATACATCCTAGCCTATCTATTGTATTAGTTCTCTTTCTTGCCACTGACTGTAAGAAGAAAGCAACAATAATAGGTGGCACATTTTTGTTTGATATCACTTTGCCCCGTTCCATTCTCTGCCCTCTTATTCTTAGCATCTCTTAGTTATTATTGAAGACTCTCGAAGGATGCTTGAGCCATGTACAATGGTCTATTCTTCCTTGGTAGGTCTATACCTTGGTATTGCTAAGGTTATTTCAATTGGAACATTGCCCTATTGTTCATCATTTATGCACACTTTAATTTTAAAGTCAATAGAGAATCTCTCTAATGTTGTAGGAATGAATTGTGAATGAATCAATGGGCTAAACTCACTCTAGTTATCAAAGTATATGAGGCCAATTCCCAATTCCCATATTTGATTTAAAGCTATCAGCTACATTTCCTCTTAACTTGAATAGTTGTGATAAGAACCATGAAGTAGAAGGCTTAACTTTATATTCCCGTATACTTTTGTCTTTAAAGACATATACATGCACCCATTTAATCCACAAGGATTTCTTATTCTCTATAAGCCTCTATAACCTTTTAACCATGAAAAATTTATAGTTAAGGTTAATTGAAGTAATTCCTAAACCTCCCTCCTCCCTGGCTTACAAACTACATTCCAAGCTACTTTTACATTGTATCTCTTACTATGTGTACCTACTTACAGAAAGCTTCTCATTGCCCATTCAATTTTTTCGGTTAGTTTGTTAATAAAGAATAGAAGTGAAGTACAATATATATACAAGAAGTTTAATACATACTTGATCAGAGTTGCTCTCATCATCATCATCATCAACATCTAGTTGAAGCCTGCTGAGGTACGAGATCTGAGGAGGTTCGCAGTATTACCCTACTTAGTAGAGAGGCTATTTTTGATAGACCTATATGCCATATGTCATGAAAATACTATAAAAATTACAAATGGATGTGCATACATATGCTAAACAAAAATAATAAAATAAAATAACTAAGTAAATAAGTCAAATAAATAGAAAAGATGTAATAAAATAACTAAATACATAAGTACAAATAAATAATAAAGAGAAATAATAGCAAAATTAATAATACAAATAGGTAAGGCAATATAAAAATAACTTTCGTATAGAATATTTCAAAGATTAACAATAAATGGTAAGATAAGAATACATACCAAAAAAGACCCATACAAGGGTAAACTCCAACTAGGCCAAAAGAAAACAAGACTTGTATATGAGTAACTCCGACCATGCCAATTATGCTAAATAGAAAACTAACTAGTCTAAACTACCTAGGAGGTAAATACTACACAATAAATTCACAGTACACAAATTCATATAACCTACAAAACTATGAATGCTCTCTTTAAAAGATATCCTTTACCTATATCCTAGCATGCCAAAGTTTCCTATTATAGGCCAAGCCCTCGATAAGATGTAACTATGCCATATCATTCTTGGTCACTTCCTCCTAATTCTTTTTAGGCCTTCCTTTTTTCCTTTTGCAGTATCTAAATCTTATTTTCTTACATCGTCTCACTAGAGAGTCAGAGTGTCTGCTTTTAACATGTTCGAACCACCTAAGCCTTGTCTCTCGCAATTTGTCATTAATACCAACCACCTTTAATTTGTCTCTTACCGTAGGATTCCTGACTTTATCTCTTCTGTTAAGGTTACACATCCACCGGAGCATCCTCATCTCCGTTACCAAAAGCTTGTTATTATTATGTATTTGTTTGATAGGCTAATACTCTGCCCCATATAATATAGTTGGCCTAATCGCTAAGCGATAGAATTTACTTTTAAGCTTAAGTGGTAACTTCTTGTCGTATAAGACCCCTGATGCACTTCCCCATTTGAGTCAACCTGATGTAATACGATGAACTATATCTTCATCAATCTCTCTATCGCATTGGATGATAGACCCTACTTATTTAAACACTCATTTCGTGATATAGCATTAATGCCAATTCTTACATCCACATCAGTAACCACTTGACGACTAGAAAAGCTGCTTTCAAACTACTCAATCTTCGTCTTGCTCATTTTAAAACCTTTCGACTCTAACGTTTCTCTCCAACATTCTAGCTTGACATTGATCTCCTCTCTTGTCTCATCCACTAAGACAATATCGTCAACAAACAATAGATACCAAAACACATCCCCTTGAATATTTATGGTAAGCTCATTCATCACTGCTACAAACAAAAAAGGGCTTAATATGGAGCCTTATAGAAAAATTTTCAGTGTCTCCTCCTATCATCCTTAGTTTACTCATTACCCCTTCATACATATCTTTAATCACCCATATATAGGACATAGGAACTCCTTTAACCTCCAAATACCTCCACATGATTTCCTTAGAAACCCTATCATGTGCCTTCTCTAATTCAATAAAATCCTTGTGCAAATTACTCTTTCTTTCCCTGTAATATTCCATTAATCTTATAAGGAGATGTAACGTTTCTGTAGTGGACCTTCCTCATATAAAGCCAAATTGATTTTTCGATATAGAAGCTGCCTTTCTTACTCTCTTCTCAATTACCTTCTCCCACAACTTTATGGTGTGACTAAGGCTACGTTTGGATCTGCGGTGTGGTGGGGATAAGTACTTATTCACCGCAGTTTTCAAACGCAGTCACATGTTTGGATCTACGGTAAACAACCGGAGGTTGGAGAAAAGTGCGGTGCTACCGCATAAATCAATAAACAGAAAGAGGGTTGTGGTAGGAAACTACTTCTGCGGTAAAATTTTTACTTTCCATTAAAAACCTTCACTACAAGTATTATTTTCTACTATACTCTTAATTAACATGACTAATAATATATTTTTATGAAATATTTTATTTATATTTTCTTATTTTAATTTAATACTTTAATATTTATAATTTTAAATTTATATGACTAATAATATATTTTTTAATTATTTATACAATAATTAATAATTTATTAAATCAAGGGGCTTTTTAGTCATTTTATCTCTTTTCAACAACACAATTGCATTTGTCAAACACCTATTTTCACGTTTCAGCAGTTACCAAAACAGCAATCCCAAACACATAAGTACTTATTGAGAATAAGTACTTATCATTTTAGCAAGTTGATTTCAGCAGGTTGTCAACCGTCACTACACCCCCAAACTAAGCCTAACTAAATTTGTGAAACAACTACTATTGGAGTGCCACTTTGGTAATACAAAACTGCCTATATGCAGTCGGCTAGCTTAGTAGGTTTCTTAATAAATCCTCTTAGTTGAGCTTGCTCTTTGGCAACAAGGCCCGGAGCATTTTTAACAAGGCCTGAAGCAAGATTGTCCAAAACGTACCGTCTGGTTTTTTTTGTAGGGGTTCAAAAAGTATTCTAGGCGGCTCACAATTATAGAAAAGTATCTTTAAATTATCCACACTCAGATTAATTTTCACTCGAATTAAATAGGTCCTTAATAAAAAACAAAATTTTGACCTCAAATTTTAAACGACTGCGTAGTTTAAACTCATAACTCTACTTAAATAAAGAGAATCTCTTATTAACTCACCTGCTTACCGTGCTTACCGACTGATATTTACTTTTTGAAATAACCATCACCGTCAGTAAAATATCTGCGAAACATTAAATGTCTAGTATTTAACAACCATCACCATCAGCAAAAGAAAGCATATTACATTGAATTAGATAGTCCATATTCCCCTCAAATCCTCTGGCCCAACAACCCTGGCTCAACCCTGGCCCAGTGCATCCAAACCATCCATTTATATGGGCCCAGTGCATCCAAAC